>OY390724.1:10837878-11220846 GCA_959613375.1 Heteropelma amictum
AATAAATGGAACGGGGAAAGTTATAACACTTGAATTTTGTATTCTGTACTTGGAGGTATAAGTGAGGTATCCAGGGAATTGAAAACTCAAAACTTTCGCGTACTTGGAAATACGATTTTTGTACTTGGAGTAAAATAAAAGCCGACAAGCTTTCGAGTCTGCGATTGGAAGAACGTACTTGGAAACCTGGCGTCCTGCTCCGAGTATACTCGGAACTGATTTGTGTAATTAAATAAAAAACGTGTTTCCGTACTTGCTGTATTTGCGAAGATAAAAGTACTCAAAAGTGATATTCGAATTGAAAAAAAGGGTACTTGGATTTTTCGTTTATGAAACTCAGGTTAAAAGTCTGTATTCCGAGTATCTACCAAAAACGGACAGGAAGTAAGCAAAAAATTTCGGATACAAATAGGAATAATGAATTGGACCGAAGAGTACAAGACGAAAATCGTGATAAAAACGCCCTGTATGGACACCAAGTACTTCAAGATATCACGAGAATCATCGTGAGCGCGAAAATACGCGACTCCCTTATCTTTGCTCAATTTTGCCGTTCGGATGGGAAGTCGGAGCTTCACCCCATCAGCGAGACGTGCATGAATAAGGCATCGATCAAAATCGCCATTTTAACTCGTCCATCCGTGAATAAACAAACTTATGCACACGACTTGGAGGTTCTCGAAGGTTTGAGAGGCCTGAAGAGCGCCGCATTCTCCTTCTTGCTTTCTCTTTGAAATGATTAATCGTTCATGAGGAATCTGCATCTCCGTACCTTTCGCATTCGACTCTCGCGATCTTGACCCTAATTGGATCATGCATTTGTATCGCATACTCGTTAAAGGCGAAACAATCAAGATCCTCCTACCATCAGCACCGAAAATCAAAGGGCTACAAAGGTTTTTCGTTCAAACTCCTCGATTTATCGTTCCATCAAAGCTGTTTCGCGATTCGACTGATCTTTGACCGCTAATTAATTTTATGTAATTAGTACGAATGCAAAACGAATCGCGATGTTTATTCCATTAAACGAGCCTCGATCTGGTCGAACAAACAATAAAATCGTCCTCTGTGCCATCGTGTTACGTTCGACCTATTTTTTTTTGACGTAAAATTCTCGCGAGTGTTTTTGAAAATATTCCCGATTCTTCCAAAGTTTATTCTCCCCATTCAATGTCCTCGATCGCAGAAGGTGTGAAATGCGAATGAAAAAAAAAATCGCCTATTGTTCCCTGCTCCGATTTTCTACTTTTAATTCTTGTTTCGTTCTTTTTTGTTTTCACGAGGTCGCTGGGTCTCTACAAAACCGCGTTGCGAAGATTACACATCTGCATTTGTACATTTACACGCGTGTGCATACGCGATGATCGCACAAAGGGCGTTCATTAGGATAATGGGGCATTGAACGGTGCAAAAATTGATGAATCGAGACGAAAGAGGTCGCTCACGCGAGATACGCGATGCTCGCGCATGCGTGAGAATCACGAAGCGCGCGGGGCAACTAGCCCACTGATTGGTCGTCGCGCTCCCCCCGACAGACGCGCTCGGCAGCGCGGCGGAGGGGGAGATGGGCGGGGCGTGCGTTGCGTAAAAAAAAGCTACGTGGCGTGTGAAACGGAGGATTTTTCGGCTCGCGGGCCTGGAAATTTCAGCCCGAGGGGTTTTCGTGTATGCCGATGCGAGGTGTAGCGGGGTATCTACGGTTGAGAAGAATCTCGGATATTAAGAGCAACCGGAAGTGAGTGCACAGAGTTGCCTTTTGCAGCATTCTCTTTTACCCGAAATTTCTCGATGCGATTGTATCTCGATGAAAAATAATGGAGATAATTTCATCCGAGATGAATTCATAGATGAAAAGATAATATTCTAGATAAAATGTTATCTGGTAGATGAAAAACCATCCGGACCGTCGTACACGTGTACGAATAGAGCCAAATATAGATACGTGCTTCAGAACGAGATGAAACCTCGGATAATCCAGGAGCTATTGTCAATCTCATTGTAAAAAAGCATAAATAAATAAAAAGTCTCGGAAGGGGACACTTTTCACGGATAATTTTCTTCATAAAACCGTACGTCGATTTTTCCTACTCTCAAAGATTCGTTAACCGGGAAAATAAATATCAGACGGTCACGCTCGAAGTTATTATCGCGATCGACGAGGGAAGCAGAATTTAAACCGTCGGGGACCTCCGACGATAAATCCTATCGGCAGAATCTCATATCAACTCCTGTCACGCTTCTCCATATAATCTCGATCTTAAAGATGAATTTGGGGCACATCTTGTAGCAAAGAAAAAAAGTGTTTCAATGACAACATCGGTACGTGGCGATACCGATCACGAGCTTAATTTACGAGTACTGGATAATATTTTTTTCGTAATTTTCTTTTCTCAACCATGTCAAAGGTGCTCGCTGACTCCGAGGTTCGCCCGAGGTGCAGAAAATTGCATAAAAAGTGTCGTCGAAGTGGGAAAAAAAAGAAAAAAAAATTAAAGATCGATAAAAAGAAATCCCCGGGCGAACCCTCGTCTCTGTTCGATACTATACACATGCTCATCGCGGTATTATTATGATTATCATGGCTCTATATACGAGAACTCGAGTATAGTCCGTGGTATGCGGGGAGATGAAGGAGTTTTCTATTCATTATCGTATATATGGATCGCTCTTTCACGTGCAGCACGTGATCGTGATCCGAGCCCGCTATAAAAATTACACTAAAGCGTAAAACTAGGTACAACGGGAATACACGATAAAACGGTATTATGTAATCCAGTAAAAAAAAAATAAACGAAAAAAAAGGAGTACACGATGAAAGCGGCAAATGCGATGATGTGAGGGGAGACGAGGATAATTGGGAATACCGCAGACGTGCCGGGTGGTCAAATTTACGGTGTGACGCTTGTTGAGTAAAAACGATGGATAATTAAACGTGCTGCATGTTTCTTCATCTATTATCAATGATTTCGGCTTGGGAGAAAAATCAAAATATTCGCTCCAATTTCTCCCCGCAAATTCGTCACTCTAATCAGACTCTGAGCTAATTGCATTGATATACACATCCAAAGCGAATGAAAATCGTTGAATCGTGACGAGAAAAACCCAACGTTTTTTCCCCCAAAACGAGACGAATGATGAGAAAAGTCGATTTTGATTTTCGCGTCAACGAAAATTCAGCATAGAACGTGGAAATGACGAAAGTAGTGAGAGAAACAGCGGAGGAACGAAACGTTATAGTAGAAACATTCGAACGAAAAATTATGCAACGAGAACAAGCGAGGAGATTCATGTCCCAATCGAGAGGAGGAAAACATTGATACATTGATAAATAATTTGTTCGCAGAGGAGCGGAGAAAGAAGAAAAAAAAAAAAGTGATCCACGAACGAGAGGGAGACAGGCGGCTTACAGAGGATAATGTCAGTAGCAACGGGAATTAATGACTTGGCAGAGATCAACGTGACTGAAGAGATCTCGTGTGAGAGAGCGGGCAAGTGCGATTTCGTATTGCATACACCTCGTCGAACCTGTTATCGATTGTTTTGCTATCGATTGGTTTTTGTTTTTTTTTGTTTAGCGATTGATTTCTTTTCTTTTTCATACGCATTCGGTTTTTTTTTTGGATGTTTTTTTTGTTCACGTTCGTCGTTTTGTTTATCTTACCTTTTTGGACACTTTGGACGTGAGGTATACAAAAGGGCTCCGGCCTCAGTGTCCCAGAGCTGCCCTTAAAAGCTCTCTCGCTCGCTATCTTTCTCTCTCTCTCTCTCTCTCTCGATAGAGCAATCGATAGATCATTTAATATTCTCTCTTTTCATTCGTCTTTGTTCGTTCGTTTGTTTCTTTCTTTTTTCATCACGACTTTTCATTTCTCATCGCTTTTCTCGCTCGCTCTCTTTACTTTCTCGTCTCTTTTCTTTCCCCCGTCGTTGCGAGCCCTTTCTCTCTCTCACCGATTCAACATCGCGCTATCACGATCTGTCGATTATTTTTATTTTCGTTTGTTTTTCTTTTTCTTTTTTTGTGCGCTTTAATCATCGCCCACGAGAGTAGCTCTACAAGGGACAACAAACAAGAGATAATTTTGGCTTTTAATATCATGACAATCTCCGAGGTATCCGTTGGTCGACGAGCCTCCAAATTCAACGCCATTTTTCTTTCAATTCCGCGTATCGCTCTTTCGTTTTTTCGTTGCAACAACAACGGAAATCACAGCGAAAACTCTTTGTCAATGTCGGTTGAAGCGACCGTCGCGGTAAGAGCAAAAAAAAAAAAAAAAATGGCGCAGAAAGTGTCAACTGAACGATCGTAATCGAGCCAATTTCACCGAAATGGCGGCGACTTTGAACTCGTGAAAAAAAAAAACAAAAAATCCTAGATAAATGAAGAGAAAAAAAAAAAAAGAAAGAAAACCTGAAAATATCGGCAAGGGATGATGAAAGATGTGAACATTATTGGATTAGACGACGCGAGATTTAAAAAAATGATGCTTCCGACACATGAATACATAAGATGTCTATTTATGTGTTTATGTGTCCTTTGATCCTTCCGTGATTAATTCTCCACCTCCTCCTCCTCCTTCTTCACATTGTATATAGGTATGTATAGAATATATATATATACACATATATTTATGTATATATTGATATAAGTATAAGAAAGTTCATGCACACCTCAATCTTTCTGCCCTCAACCACGGTGCCGTGTAGCCTCTCACGTGCCCGGTCCGCGTCAGCACTATTTGCGAATGTTACAAAACCGAATCCCTGCATGCAAGGACAGACAAAACAACATGCATTATAAACTCAACTTACAGACTGCCACGCTCGGCAGGGCCAGCTATATACACGCATATACATATATACACATATTTTCATACGTATATATCATCAATTTTCGGATCATAATATGTATAATCATATATACACATACATGTATACATATATATATGTACATATGCATATGTGTGCGTGTGTGTATGCGGTGTGTTTTAATATAAAACATATAAATTGTACACATGTAGATATATATGCATATAAATAAACTTGCCCTACCGAAATGTAAATGTCGGTCGCGCAAGACGCGATTATATTGTCGTGCCGTCGATCACGATTCAATGGTTATCGATAAATGTACAATAATCATAATATTAATAATAACGATTTAAAATAATAACAATTAAACGGCGTAATATCGTAATTCGTTATAATCGAGTCATCATCATATCACAGTTTTTGGCAATTTTTCGAAAAAAAACATTGTAACAACGTTATAATCGAAACATTAATTATAATAATAATAATAATAATAATAACAATCAGGCTGGGCTCTGATTACGATTTCGTTTGATTTCTTCCGGTTATTTTTCGCTACGCTTCTACACAGTTTGAAATTCACAAATGCCCTGCTGCTGCTGCTGCTGCGTCTAGCGCGTTTTCGTTTTTCCTCCTCGCTTTTATTTCGCTACTTATTTTCTTCGCGAACAACTCGGCCGGGATTTTTTCGCTCCGCGAGGGGCGTTTGGAAAAAATTGCCCACGAAATTCTTTTCACCGTTATATTTTTCTCTCAATGGGTGGACGACGAAACGTCGGAATTTTGCAATTTGAGTTTGGTTACTCGGAGAACTGATCACGTGGGACTTGAAAAAAAAAAAAAACAGTAAAAGACGATATTCTTCTTTGAAAAATTTTCAACGTCGTGTATTCAAAAACTGTACGATAATGATAATCATAGTGAGTCTCGTCACGGAGAAATTTTTAAGAAAAACTCGAGAGTGAAAAAGTTTGCCAAAAACTTGGTGGAAACGGGGGGGAGGGGCAAGGGGAGGGAGAGAATTTTCGAATTACGGAAATGATGGACTTTTAATCATATTTTTCGTTTTTTTTTCTTTTCAAAGCGATTTTTTTTTCGACTTTCAACTTTGAACAATGAAAAACCAATTTTTTTCGAGTCTTCGACCACCATGAAAATCGGAGGAAATAAGCGCAGCAACGTTTCCACGACGTGTTTAATACACTCTCTTTCCTGCTCGTCTCTCTCTCTCTCTCGTTTTCTTTCTCTTCGTTAAAAAGAATTATTGTTTTTTTTTCGGTGAAAAATATCGAGTTTTTCCCTCTATTAATTTTAACCTCAAATTTACGTGAATTTGCGTAATAATAACAATGATAATAAAGGATTTTTAATCAACGATGTCCGACGAGGTGTGACCGAAATGCTTCATTTTGAAAAACCCTGTAGCTACGAGATGAATACTTGATTACGAGCACGAAGAAATTTCGGAGTAAAAAATGCATTTTTTAAATCCGGACGAAAATTCGAAAGACGAACGTTTCCCGAACCGAAAAAAACTTTTTCTTTCACGTGAAATAAATCCTACAACTGTAGCGGTCGAGAGAACCAAAAAAAAAAAACCGGAAAAAGCGCAGTCGTGACATCGAGTGTCGTTGAGTGGGAAAGAAAAAAATTGGTTTTTCATTCCCGAAATATTCAACCGTGTGAAACAAAAATGGGGCCATCGACGGAAGGGGGGAAATGAGGGACGTACACGGAGGATGTCGCAAACACGCGATTTCGAAAAAGCAGAACGTATCGCGCGGCGTATATTCATATATATACGTATATGTATCTTACAAGATGAGCAAATAAAAACTAGAGAAAAAAAAAAACGATAAAAGTTTGTAAAAAAGGAAAAAAATTTACAAGAAAACATAAAAAAAAAAAAAAAATGAGAGGCGAGCGAAGATCGTGATCGGATTAGTGACCGAAGCTGCAAACAACGTTAAGTAGAAGCGTTCTAAACAAATACGTTTGTACGAGGTGTCGTTATACAGTGGTGAACGATAATAATAATTATTTTTTTTTCATTGATTCAAAAACATGTGAAAAAAACTCATATATACATACACACACGCACACACATATATATATATATGTATATGTGTATATGTATATATTCAAGACCGGGATCGTGAGTCTGTGCCCGATTAAACGTACGCTCAAATTAAATCGATCATTACGTGTGTTAATACCTGAATGAATTTTCCATCTTTCTCTGCATCGTATTTTTTTCTTGTAATACGTGTTTACGCCCGCGCGTGTGTGTGTGTGTGTGTGCGCGCGCGCCAACGATGCACGTGTGTTCGTTATTTCTCTTTTCCACCGTGCCACGAGCAAGAAGTGACAATTTTTCCTTCCCGCTTGTTTTTTTATGCAAGCTATTTTCGAAAATTAGTAAATTTGTATCTCGTCGTACGTGCGAAACATCATTACCCGCAAGACCGCGATCTTGAGACGTTGAAAATTGTGTTTTTTGTTTTTTTAATAATCTTATAATCGTATAAATTGAATTGTGATTTCGACAAATGGCAAAAAAAGATCAACCGACGCCAGCTGGGCTCTGACTGAACGATATATTTGCCGGTTAACCCGGTGACGAAAATGATAATAATAATAACAATATGAGGAACCATTGAAAAAAGGAAAAAAAACGACGAGATTCCTCGATATTTTCATGACCACGAAAACGAACGATCAAGTTACGAGACATCTTGCGGTGAATCTAAATTATAAATTGTATGTATGTATATATATATATATATATATATATATATCCTTGTATATATTTATATTATATATGTATACATATACGTATATAACGAGAGATGCGGAAGGCTTTCTAACTATATAGAAAAATGCAACAGCTCGTCTAACAACTACGAGGGCTAACACCATTGGTTATGTCATCTTATTATTATTCATGTTGCAATAAAAATGAATTAAAAAGTGAAAAAAAAAAAATGAGAAAGTACGTAATGAACAATTGTTACTCTCGCCACGTAATGCAGTGCAAAATACAGTTTTTTTTTGTTTCTCTCCGCAGAGGGTTCACAAGGGTGGGCACGTAAACAGTCGTTTCGAAAGCACACAAGCGTGGAGGGAGATGGAAAAACGTGACGTCGGACATTGAAATCGTTGATTTTCTCGCAGTCTCGTCACTCGAGATTTTATTCGAATTTCTTACTTCTTTGTTGCATTAATTTTCCTTCGGATAACGTTCTTAGAATCTTGAATTTTCACGCAAAAAGTGCCGTTTCACCGCGGCATGATCGTTTCTTGAAAAGGAAAAACTTCCACCGTCACAAAAATGTGAAAATAATTTTCTTTTTCGTCTCTTTTCGTTGGTCAAAACCTTTCACAATCGTCTTTGTTTTTCTTTGTTTTTGCTAATCGATTGTACAAAAATCCTCGACTTTGTGCTTTTGAAACGATTATGGACATCGTACATCAATCTTTTGTTGCCCGTTTGCTATTGACTTTCCCGAAAAATTGAAAAGAAAAAAGAAAAATTGCGTCTGTTGCTTGCTGTTTGATGAATAAAAAAAAACAACCTTGTCATAATCGATAATAATAAAAATGAAAAAATGCTGCACTTCATTAGAGGGATGCCACATTCCAATTACATTGACGAAGCAGCTTTGCACGAGGTGGTATATATCGCAGGCCTCACTTCAAGTATTATATTCATACATATGTATTTTACGTTTATATATATATATATATATATATATATAAATCTCTCTCTATATTCATTGATAACGGATAAAGCACAGTGCTTTTAGGATATTGAAGAGAAAAAAGGAATTGTCTGCCTGCGGCAGTTTTTCAAGTGTTTTTTTTGTTACCAAAACGTGTAATATTGATATCGAGATATTAATATACATATATATATATAAAATTAGTTTTGTGTGCAATTCTTATCTTTGTGAAACTATTCATCATGTTTTTGTTCGTGTACACTTGTGTTATTCCGACTGATTGACATTTGAAATTGTGAATATACATTAATGTACGAGAATTATTTGCGAAAAAGCAGGTATGATGAGACTGAAACGTTCCAAGAGCGAAACGAGATGGGATTCAATACGAAATAAAGACATGTTGATCGTCACAATTAAATTTTCCTTTTTCTTGCAAAATCTGTTTCGAGCGTCACTTCGTTCTACCGCAATCCCATCTGATTTTCTTACTCCACGCTGATTTTCGTCGATTTTGTTGGAAAACCAAACGAGTCACGATCGATTTGTCCTCTCAAAGTTTCGCCATCGGATTTTACGTTTTTTTTTTTTTTGGATTCGCAGATAGCCGAGAAACGAGCGTACGAGAAAATTTATCGATTGGCTCGCGGTCTGTTGCGATGCTGATCTCGTTTGGTTTTTTTTTTTTTTTGCCTTAAATAACTAGATACCTCGGGAATCGGAAACGCCGGCAACACACGCTTTTCCTTTCTGCAGGACACGATAATCAATGCACTTCCGTAAACCATTAATATTCTCCCTCTTTTTTTCAACCCCCGTATCCTTCCTCGTTCATCCCCTCCCCCGCTATCCTCCTATTTTCCTCCGCGAAATCTCCATTTACCTTCTCACCTCGCGTATGAACGATTTCGGTTTGCGATTGGTCAAAAGATATGCAGAAAATTGCGACTACATCCCTCAAAGGATCGATCGATTTCTCGTGGACGGCGCGCACGACCCACCGGTGAATATATTTGATCCCTCTCGAGCCACTTTTCGATTTTGCATGTAATCAAGGATAAAAACCGTGCAAAGATCGAAATCTCATGTACCGGGTGTCGAAAAAGTGAAAAACTAAAGTCGCGCCGACAATTTGAGTATTTGATTCGTAGGGGTGGCTCGGTTTTAAGAGCATCGGAGCACGATTTTTCCCGCTATAAATCCTCGATTTGAAAATTGAATTTCGAATGATTGAATATCTTTGTTCAACGAAAAAAAAAAACGAAAAGACAAAAAAAAACAGGAGCAAAAAACAAAAAATCCCACAAGTTTCGCACAAGCGCGAATTATCCCGAGAGAATTTCAAAATTGATATTCCCCCGCCGACAGACAGTTACGAATGAAGCCTCCGGTACCGCACGATTCTCGTCAGGGATGATATTTATCGCTTCCGGAGGCTGGAAAATGTCACGAGAAAAGCAACGTTTCGCAAATGTGTTTCCGGATTGGGTCAGCAGTCCACTTAAATCCAATACCCCGGTAACACCGGGTAAGAAACGATTGATCGGTAGCGCGTGTGTGTAAAGAGAGAGAGAGGGAGAGAGAGAGACAGAGGGCGACGAGGGTGAATGGTAAACACGCGACGTCGACTTCCGGTGTCGAAGGAAGTCGCGGAAGAAAGACGAGGAAACAGCCGCGCTGCGCTCTTGGGAATATTCGAAAACGAATTTTCCAAAATTTCCTACTCACTTCCGCTCGAAAATCCGAAAGAAATTCCAGGGCGGTTCGAACCCGTCAAAAATGCGTTTCAACGACTCGGGCCGATTGTAAAACAGTCAACGAGGTTGGCGCGATAATTCCCGCGGATGAATGAGGAATTTAAATGAGCGAAGGATGCGAAAAAACGCCGCTGGCGTCGCTGCTCTCGCGTGACGCGGAAACGCCGGGAGCGATATGGAAAAATGTTTTCATTGAATTCGCAACGTTCGAACGTATCGGGTCGATAGGAGGCTATCGGCTGGTGCCGAGCAGAGAGCCCTTATCAAAGCTTGTGGTTTATGCATACTGATACAGCACCCGAGAGCCAACGTCGGTCCTGAATATGCAAGCTCGGACCCGGATGCCACGTGTCGCTACGATGTATTACTGCGGGGGATCTTATCCCGCTACCCCCGTTCTTCGATACCCTCCCTCCGCACCCCGCACCCCCGCGGCTCTTTCACCTCGCCGTCCTGGCGCTACATGAATTTATGTGTTTGTGTACACGATCGCAAAACCGCCCGTCATACATATTGATATCGCGAGATGCGTTTCGAGCTCGTTTATTCTACCGTTTCTCATCGCGAATATGCTTTTTTCTCTTCGAAGGATTTTAAAGTCGACATCGTTGGAATCCGACAAAGTGTACGAGGAAATTCCGTTTTGGACCAGGGACGTTTGAATATTCGGGCTGGGACCGGATTTCGCGTAATTCGCGTGGCAATTTCGCTAAATTTGAAAAAATCGTTTTGTCGTTTCGAATTTATCTCTCGATTTTCGCGCGAGATTCTTTGGGCTCTTTTTCTCTAGCGATCGGGACGAGGATGGGTGGTCCAGGATGCAAACTTTTCGGAGAAACGCAGAGTGAAACTGCGCGAGCGTCGCTGAGATCAAAGTGAAGGGACACACGCGGAACTTTCGGAGCTCGATCGAACCTCTCCGAGAAGCTGAGAGAGCTACGCGTCTTGCCTTCTCGCATTGGCCTTAATTGCAAAGTTTGGCTCTGCGCGATGGCCGGAAGTTCGCGAGATCGCGTCCGCGGATGACGCGTACGGAGGAGGGTAGGAAATGCGCATAAAGGCTAAAGCGGAGCGGAGAAAAATCGACGAGAAATCGGATCGATCCTTTTTTTTTTTTTATTTCTTCGAATTTATAAACTCGAAGGAATATCCCCTTCACTGATTAAACTCTGATTTTGCGCGATTGTTGCCGGCGTTTGCTGAAAGGGTGATTACAAAAAAAAAAAAATATATGAATCTACCGATCTCTGAAAAAAAAAGCACGAATGACCACATTTTTTGCGACCGTCTTCGTTTGTTAAAATTGAAAAATTTCAAGAAAAGTGGCTCAACTCTTCGATCAAGGAAAATTCTCGTTTGAAAATGGTCGTTTGTGCTTTTTCCTTCTTTTTTTTTCCTCAAAGAAGAAAACTCGTTGCTCGCATCGTCTTTTTTGTACTCTTCTCCGGGATGTCGTTGTTTGTTTCGACGACGAGGGTCGTGCGGGAGGGACGGCGAAAAATAAGAAAAGTTTTCCAATAAAGTCGCCTCGTCACGCGAAGATATGACGAGGATGCCGAGTGTCGCGCGCAAAGTTGGCTTATCGAGTTTTACTTTTTTACGTGGGGCGAGAATGAAAAACAAAAACGAGGCGCGAGCACGGAGGTGAAAAGTCGGAAAAGGGACGAGAAACATCGATAAAATCGTAGATTAGGAAAAAAAAGCTGGTGGAGCTTTGAATCTGATCCTTGGCCGGGGATACGATCGGAGGGATTCGTCCCGGCGTTCTTGTTTTTTTTTTTTTTCAAATAAATTAGATTCGCGTTACGAGCAACGAGTTGTCTTTTTTCGAAATTCCTTATTTATTCGTCACTTAATTTTTTTTTCACACGGAGACCCCATTTGGTCCGGTGAGCTTACCTTGCTTCCTCTCTCGTTGAATATGATCTCAACGTCGAGAATTGGTCCAAATTGCTGCAACACGAAACGCGGAAAGTTACGATGGGTTCGAGACCACATTTCGCCGACGATTTTTTCTTCCCGAGCATTCGTCGAGTCGCGGTAATTTTTCCAGACATTCAAGGTGAAAACGTTTAAGAAAAATGGCAACGTTCGAAAAATGGTTTATTCGCTGAATTTGTGAAAAAAAAAATTCGATGAATTTATTTTTCCTTCACTCATTTCCGGTCGGAATGTTGACACGGATATTACTCGGGATATATTTGTTTACGAATTGATGCAAATATTTGATAGATTTGTTTTTTTTTCTCCAAATTTTGACAAATTTTGCCTTTTTTTGCGTGAAAAAAGAAGCGAGTGAAAAAAACTCACCCCGAACATCGCCCTGAGATCGGGATCTCGGAATCTGAAGGGTATGTTGCTGACGTGAAGTCGCTTAGGTTGGCCCTTGAGATCGGAGGACTGGCTGGCTGTGGCGGGTGTCGTCGCGCCCGACGTGACCGGCACCAGGGCCGTGCTCTCGACGACGCCCTCGGGACTCGCGTCGTTGCCGACCGGTGTCGGGGCCGCCTGCTGTCCGCCGCCGCCCGCTGCGGCTGCCGCGGCTGCTGCGACCGCCGCCTGAAACACTTCCGACTGTACGGTCGAAAGAGCAAAGGCAAAAAAGAAAATAATACCAAAAATGGGAAAACAAAAGAAAAATCGCGTTTTATCACCGCGAACCAATTTCAGAAAAAAGATTTTATCATTTTTTTTACGTTTTGGGAATTAAAAATGTTCCATCTCGCGAACCCTCGAGAGTGCCGAGTTTGTGCTGGAGTATAATAATAATTATGACGTCTTTCTGCGTAAAATCAAAAAAAAAAAAATGCATCGATTTTGAGGCTCCGGAACTTGGTTTTTTTCGACCGGTGCATGACTCGAAAATGTCAAAAGGGCGGTTTTGAGGGGTTTACGAGATTTCGATTCTGAATTAACGGTAAAGTGCGGCAATGATTTCGGGAATAATAGCCCCTCGGAATCGGACCTTTGAAAAACGTGAGAAACGTCTACTTTTTTGCCTAAAACGCGACGCGTGTAAAAAAAAAGAGTCAAAAGGTCTCGTGGACGTTTCGAGCGAAAAAGGTCACCAGCGAGAGCATGCGACGAACACGAAAAACGTGTAACGAATAATTGATAATCAATCGGGAATTCCGCCTGAATAATAAAAGCCCCCGTGACACGTGTGCTGTGTACTCCTCTTCGTACGATCGATTGTTTTTTCACTATTCACTTTTGCCTCACAGCGCGAGCGGAAAATGCGAAACGGCTGCGTTATTTTTTTTTGCATCTCATTCTGCGGGGAAAAAAATAAATGCCGCTCGTCAGTTTCATGCTTCGAGGGAGTCAATAATGTTTTTTCGTTGTGTCATACGTACGTTGAAGCTTTTTTGGCCGACAAAAACGAGACACTCGACAAAAGTCAATGAAAATAAGAAGAACAGGAAACGGGAGAAGGGAAAGCGGCGAGGCTGAGGAGGAAGAAAAGTCAAGGCGAGAATTCGAGCGATCCAGTTTATTTCGGTCTGATCACTCAGTCGACTGTATCACTGCGAATGCAGCTCGTGAATTCTTCAGTAGAAAGATCCATTTATTTCACGATGGTCAGACGTACGTCGCGTTATATCACCATCTACGTCTATATTTAATGCGGAAAGTGATGATTAATCAAGCAGACCTACCCGTCTCTACCCCGTTGGATCTTGCGAAGGATTTTTAATTCGGCATGCGACACGTTTATGAAAAACCAATTATACGAAAATTCTCTTCGATCTTACAGGACGAAATATAAGAATAGCATGATTTTCCGTTCGCGTCAGAAATTTGTCACGAAACTCCGTCGTTCTTTCGGACGATTGCTTTGAAATTGATAGCTTTGTATGTTTACAACTTTGTATTATTTTATGGTGCATTTGTGTTTGAATTAAAAGCGAAAAATAAGCGATAAATCAAGAGGGAAATTGAATTCACGACGCGTTTATAAAAAACCAATTATACGAAAATTCTCTTCGATCTTACAGCACGAAATATAAGAATAGCATGATTTTCCGTTCGCGTCAGAAATTTATCACGAAACTCCGTCGTTCTTTCGGACGATTGCTTTGAAATTGATAGCTTTGTATGTTTATAACTTTGTGTTATTTTATGGTGAATTTGTGTTTGAATTAAAAGCGAAAAATAAGCGATAAATAAAGAGGGAAATTGAATTCACGACGCGTTTATAAAAAACCAATTATACGAAAATTCTCTTCGATCTTACAGCACGAAATATAAGAATAGCATGATTTTCCGTTCGCGTCAGAAATTTGTCACGAAACTCCGTCGTTCTTTCGGACGATTGTTTTGAAATTGATAGCTTTGTATGTTTACAACTTTGTATTATTTTATGGTGCATTTGTGTTTGAATTAAAAGCGAAAAATAAGCGATAAATCAAGAGGGAAATTGAATTCACGACGCGTTTATAAAAAACCAATTATACGAAAATTCTCTTCGATCTTACAGCACGAAATATAAGAATAGCATGATTTTCCGTTCGCGTCAGAAATTTGTCACGAAACTCCGTCGTTCTTTCGGACGATTGCTTTGAAATTGATAGCTTTGTATGTTTATAACTTTGTGTTATTTTATGGTGAATTTGTGTTTGAATTAAAAGCGAAAAATAAGCGATAAATCCAGAGGGAAATTGAATTCACGACGCGTTTATAAAAAACCAATTATACGAAAATTCTCTTCGATCTTACAGCACGAAATATAAGAATAGCATGATTTTCCGTTCGCGTCAGAAATTTATCACGAAACTCCGTCGTTCTTTCGGACGATTGCTTTGAAATTGATAGCTTTGTATGTTACAACTTTGTATTATTTTATGGTGAATTTGTGTTTGAATTAAAAGCGAAAAATAAGCGATAAATCAAGAGGGAAATTGAATTCACGACGCGTTTATAAAAAACCAATTATACGAAAATTCTCTTCGATCTTACAGCACGAAATGTAAGAATAGCATGATTTTCCGTTCGCGTCAGAAATTTGTCACGAAACTCCGTCGTTCTTTCGGACGATTGCTTTGAAATTGATAGCTTTGTATGTTTACAACTTTGTGTTATTTTATGGTGAATTTGTGTTTGAATCAAAAGCGAAAAATAAGCGATAAATCAAGAGGGAAATTGAATTCACGACGCGTTTATAAAAAACCAATTATACGAAAATTCTCTTCGATCTTACAGCACGAAATGTAAGAATAGCATGATTTTCCGTTCGCGTCAGAAATTTGTCACGAAACTCCGTCGTTCTTTCGGACGATTGCTTTGAAATTGATAGCTTTGTATGTTTACAACTTTGTGTTATTTTATGGTGAATTTGTGTTTGAATCAAAAGCGAAAAATAAGCGATAAATCAAGAGGGAAATTGAATTCACTCACGATGGCCTGTTGGTCGACTCCGTTTGGCGGTGGTGGCGGGCTGAAACTCGCTGTCGCTTGTGCACCAGGTGCACCGGCCTGATGCGATGCACCCGACGGTGTCTGTACCTGTGGACCACCGGTAGGCTGCTGCTGCTGCTGCTGCTGGGCGACGCTGTTGTCATCCTTGGCCTGTGAGGGTGGAGGTGGTTTTATCTCGCCGGCCCCACCGGCGGTCCCCACGACCCCGGTGACGCCGTTCACCGGCGGTGGAAATACACCCCCACCATAAGGCGCAGCCATTCCTGTCTGCACCATGTGCTGATCGAGAGAAAAAAAATGAAGAAGAAAAGATTCTCAGAAAAAGAAAAAGAAATTGCCACCTTTTGCCGAGATGCATTTTCATATGGGGGAATTCGACCAACAAAAACGGTTGGCAATTTTGGAAATTTTCACAGCTGTCAAAGTGTAACAAAAAAAATCGTTTTTATTCGAATTTCATTTCTGGATGAGACAGTAGCGCAGGGAGATGTCGGAGGACGCTGTTATCGCCGTATATGACTCGGTAAAACACGAAACGGCGAATGGGATCACGAGGGCTGCAAAGCGCGAGATAGAGGAGAAACCAAGGGCAGAAACGAGTGCAGGCCGTGGGTAACGGACGACGGGATAATTATTAGCCATTCGTGCACGTTCTCCGAAGCATGTGCAAGCCCATATGGGGCATTCCATGTCAAACGTCGACTTTTTCCAACTCTAAACAAACCTTTGATTCATCAAACTCTGACCGTTTTCGTTTTCACTGTTTATTAGCGTGTGAATTATCGTTACATCTTTAAGGAATTAATTCGACCAAAAAAAATAGTCGGTTTTCCGCAATTTTCAACGTGTACCACAGCCGCGAGAGGTATATTCTCGTCGCACGGATGAGCTTGGCGCTCTTGTTGCATCCGTCGCCGGCGACAATTCAATCAGAGGGAAATTAATCATGGTTGGCGGGTTATTTACCAACTTACCAACGGCAATCAACGCCGGCGACAAGCACTGCGCGAAATCGAATGAAAATTTGTCAAAAAATGGTCTTTCGATAATGACAAACGTACGAGAAAAGTCGTCACTCTGTTTTGCCACGAATTTCATTTATTTTCACTCCACTCGACAGCACGATCCGTCGGACGTTCCTTTTTTTGCGTGTACTCTTTGTTTTTTCCTTCCGCGATTTATCATCCTCGAGATAGGAGAAGAAATATAAACGGGGTCAACGCTATCGAGATTGACAGTAGGGTCAAAGATACTCGAAAGAAACAGTATGGAATATTCAACGATCGTTTGAATTCACGTATACCGAGTGTCTCGGAAAAAGTAAAATGCAACGATACGTCGTGTTTTTTTTTCCCCACTATTTGGTCCAAATCGATTTCAGTCAAATCGGATACTCATGGGCTCGAAATTCGAGCCATCGAGATGAACTTTTGCCACAGCCTGTATGGAAATCAACGGGCGGGCAAACTGCAGCAAAGATGGACCATTTCGCAGTGAGAAAAATCGAGCCGGTGTATAAAAAAGAGGAGGCAAGCACGCACACACATCGGGTTATTTCTATTGTCCATTCGGAGGCACCATCCGGCCTCGTGACTCTTGGCTATTGCCACCGTGTGACGCGGGCTATCGTGACGAGGGAGTTGACGAAGAGAGAAAAAAAAAAACGCGGGTAAAACGTGTTCATTTGTGCCTCCCCCCCTTGTTTCATACAACTTGGGTACCAACTTGGGCAAGCCAATGTACGGAGTCGCGTGGAACTTTATAGACTGGATTTGCCGCCTCCGTGCGCGCACTTTTGCATACTCGAACAGAGGTATAGTCTTTACTCGTGATTTCACGGATATCTGAGCATGTGGGGCAATATGGACCACCCGAAAAAAAAATGTATGTAAAACACGTAAACGTTCACGATGAACATGAGTTTGAGCGTGGCTTTTCTTCGCCTCGAATGAAACGATCGAAGAATATACGAGCGTCACAATGTCTTTGGAACATGAGAGAACGACATGGTGAGCAGCACACTCTTATCCGACGAAAAGTCGGAGCCTATTTATAGTTTATTTTGCCTCACCGTGCTTGTTACACGAAAGATTTGATCGCGGCGACACACACACACGAGCAAGAGGACTTTCCAGTATCACACAATTGCGATCAATGTAGCAACGGAAACAAACATGCATGGGACACGATGATATATGTAGCCTGACACTCGTGAAAAACACCGCGTATACTTTGTTTCGAAATGCTCGAATCTCGTTGCATTATCATGCGTGACATTAATTCGGCAAACTGGGGCGTCAATTTAAGCGGTGGATGAAACAAAAAGTTGATGAAAACTCGACGGTAGTTCGCGCGAATTTCGCGAGAGTGAAACAAAAATGATCGAAAAAAAAAAGAATTTCAAGGTGGTCCATATTACCCCATAGTGACTGAAAATAATCGCATCAATAGAGAAAACGCTCGAGGAAGCGAACTCTGGTCTCCGGCACCCTCTTTAACCGCACATCCATACTTAAAATATGTGCATTTGTGCGTATACATATATATGACGTTCGAGCGAACACGGTGAATTATACCAAGTGAATAATTGATTGGCTACCAGCCAGCCGGATGCACGCGTGAGTTTCAACATGTCATAAGAGAGAACGGCTTGAGACATCGTTCATGGTGATGAGCGATGAAAAACAATGTTTTAACACTCGTATATTTTTTTTATACGAAACGAAAAAAAGGGAGAAAAATGAGGACAAAAAAGTATAACGGAACGTGAGACTTTTGCCGGAAATTCTTCTAGCGTTGATCCAAGGAATATCGGGAACTTTGATCAGGTATTTTCGAGACCGTGCTGGGAAAACATTTCCTTTTTTGAAAAAAAAAAAAAAAAACAAAAAAGCGTCAATATTCAGGTACTCGAGTATCGATGAGATTTCGATCGAAGATTCAAAGTTGACAAAGCTGGGTTTGTTCGCTTGAGACATCAGAGAACGGCTTGAGACATCGTTCATGGTGATGAGTGATGAAAAACAATGTTTTAACACTCGTATATTTTTTTTATACGAATCGAAAAAAGGGAGAAAAATGAGGACAAAAAAGTATAACGGAACGTGAGACTTTTGCCGGAAATTCTTCTAGCGTTGATCCAAGGCATATCGGGAACTTTGATCAGGTATTTTCGAGACCGTGCTGGGAAAAAATTTCCTTTTTTGAAAAAAAAAAACAAAAAAGCGTCAATATTCAGGTACTCGAGTATCGATGAGATTTCGATCGAAGATTCAAAGTTGACAAAGCTGGGTTAGTTCGCTTGAGACATCAGAGAACGGCTTGAGACATCGTTCATGGTGATGAGTGATGAAAAACAATGTTTTAACACTCGTATATTTTTTTTATACGAATCGAAAAAAGGGAGAAAAATGAGGACAAAAAAGTATAACGGAACGTGAGACTTTTGCCGGAAATTCTTCTAGCGTTGATCCAAGGAATATCGGGCACTTTGATCAGGTATTTTCGAGACCGTGCTGGGAAAACATTTCCTTTTTTGAAAAAAAAAAAAAACAAAAAAGCGTCAATATTCAGGTACTCGAGTATCGATGAGATTTCGATCGAAGATTCAAAGTTGACAAAGCTGGGTTTGTTCGCTTGAGACATCAGAGAACGGCTTGAGACATCGTTCATGGTGATGAGTGATGAAAAACAATGTTTTAACACTCGTGTATTTTTTTTATAAGAATCGAAAAAAAGGGAGAAAAATGAGGACAAAAAAGTATAACGGAACGTGAGACTTTTGCCGGAAATTCTTCTAGCGTTGATCCAAGGCATATCGGGAACTTTGATCAGGTATTTTCGAGACCGTGCTGGGAAAAAATTTCCTTTTTTGAAAAAAAAAAACAAAAAAGCGTCAATATTCAGGTACTCGAGTATCGATGAGATTTCGATCGAAGATTCAAAGTTGACAAAGCTGGGTTAGTTCGCTTGAGACATCAGAGAACGGCTTGAGACATCGTTCATGGTGATGAGTGATGAAAAACAATGTTTTAACACTCGTATATTTTTTTTATACGAATCGAAAAAAGGGAGAAAAATGAGGACAAAAAAGTATAACGGAACGTGAGACTTTTGCCGGAAATTCTTCTAGCGTTGATCCAAGGAATATCGGGCACTTTGATCAGGTATTTTCGAGACCGTGCTGGGAAAACATTTCCTTTTTTGAAAAAAAAAAAAAACAAAAAAGCGTCAATATTCAGGTACTCGAGTATCGATGAGATTTCGATCGAAGATTCAAAGTTGACAAAGCTGGGTTTGTTCGCTTGAGACATCAGAGAACGGCTTGAGACATCGTTCATGGTGATGAGTGATGAAAAACAATGTTTTAACACTCGTGTATTTTTTTTATAAGAATCGAAAAAAAGGGAGAAAAATGAGGACAAAAAAGTATAACGGAACGTGAGACTTTTGCCGGAAATTCTTCTAGCGTTGATCCAAGGCATATCGGGAACTTTGATCAGGTATTTTCGAGACCGTGCTGGGAAAACATTTCCTTTTTTGAAAAAAAAAACAAAAAAGCGTCAATATTCAGGTACTCGAGTATCGATGAGATTTCGATCGAAGATTCAAAGTTGACAAAGCTGGGTTTGTTCGCTTGAGACATCAGAGAACGGCTTGAGACATCGTTCATGGTGATGAGCGATGAAAAACAATGTTTTAACACTCGTATATTTTTTTTATACGAAACGAAAAAAAGGGAGAAAAATGAGGACAAAAAAGTATAACGGAACGTGAGACTTTTGCCGGAAATTCTTCTAGCGTTGATCCAAGGAATATCGGGAACTTTGATCAGGTATTTTCGAGACCGTGCTGGGAAAACATTTCCTTTTTTGAAAAAAAAAAAAAGCAAAAAAGCGTCAATATTCAGGTACTCGAGTATCGATGAGATTTCGATCGAAGATTCAAAGTTGACAAAGCTGGGTTTGTTCGCCCTTGATAATTCAGCCTCTGCCCGCTGGATTATCACTAAACCTCACTGTGGTACGTCTCCATCGCCCCTTTTGCCAGACACACTGTCAGCTAAATTCTCTCTCCGTAGTTAAATACCTTAATTGGTATTAATGACCGGCGAGCACCGAGCGTCAAGCCCAACCGAACTGTGGGAAGGGGCAAAAACTTTGTTCTCAAATATGTTCATCCATATCCCTTACAGAGAAACAACGTCCGCCACTCGTTGGAATGTGGACATGCTCGCGTCGTCACGTAACAGACTCGTCAGGGGTCTCCGCGTGGTTTCGGACGAGCGTGAATAACCTCGAGAGTTATTTCGTTACGATCCAAGATTGCAATTCCAATTTTGATAAATAATTCAAATTCCCTCATTTTAGTAAAACTCCCTCAAAAAAAAAAAACAAGTGGATAACCATCGCAGTTGTGAAATATTTTCCAACATAATTAATTTCGCTTGATTTTTTTAAATTCATTTATCGAACGATGCTCTCTCTCTCTCTGTGCTTCTCTCGATCCTCTTTTTCTCCACGTTATGAGACGAACGGAACGGAAAAAAAGGAAATTGCGTCGCGAGCCTGGTGTTTCTGAAATCGTATTCGTTCGAATACCTTAAATTCCACACCTCGCTTCTGAGACGAGAATTTTCTCGTCCCTCCTTCGCTCATTCACGATTCTCTATTGAGTCGCATCCGAGAAGTCTCTCCGCGGAATCACGAGGTGAATTTCCAATCAATTGCTTCCTGGCACTCTCGAGCAAAGTATCATCGATCGTAAAGGGCGAGACTTTGGAATAAGAATTTACAGAAAACTCGAAGAAAAGGAGGGAATCGATTTCGTTGTTGGGAATTTCGATTTTTTAACGAACGATTTTGAATTTATATACATTTTCGCCCTGCTGATAACTCGTCGAGGATCACATCGATGGGAATATGATGCTTGATGATATTTTCGATTTATAATCGAGCGTTGAATTCAAATTAAATCCATTATCACGAGGCAAATGAGACACCTGGTATATATCGAATGTAAACACAAAGGGTCTCGTGGAAGCCTTGGGAAGGCTCGTTCGACGCCTTTCGTTGGCATTAACGACAAAAATAAATCACTCTGCGTAATTCCATACCGCCGGTCAATCGTTATGCGATTAGTGAAGGAAACCGGTGAGACTGAGCTTCGTCAATCGATTTAAAATGCCTCGTGTTTTTCACGATTGTAAAAAAAAGAACAACCACGCGAGATCGTCCATCACGACGGTTTTTCGTTCATTCGCAGTGCAAAAAACGTTGGACCAATTGTTTATCTTTGAAAAAAAAAAAAAGATCGTTAATCGTAAATTAATCTCTCGCTGTGATGAATTTCTCCAGCATCCCTTCCGCGTAATCTCTCATTCTTACGATTTGCGTCTGGTCTCTCTCCCTCATTTTTTATTCCCCCCCCCCCCCCCTCTCGAGGCTGCTCGTCCCATTTCGTCTCTCGAGTAGGTATTTTGTATTTCTTTATCTTTTCCAGCCTCCCGATCTTTCTTACACGAGCAAACAATAAGGAAACTCGAATGGATTTTCCATTCAACGAATCGACGAAGCCCGCCTCGTGTCCCGCATGAATTTTAAAGCAGCTTTTGGAAATCCATGAATATTAAATTCAAACTTGTGTATTCCAGTTTCTCTTCTTTAATTCGTCGTATAAAAAAAACGTGAATGAAAGATCTCTGCAGGAATGAAACGAGAGGATGGAAATTGAAAGAAAAAAAAATGTACGAAATTTCATCAGATGTTTGCCTCGCTGAAAAGTCCCTGAGAATTGTAAGAACAATTTCGATGAAATTGGCGTTGATTTCTAAGGGGAGATAATTGATGAAACGAGAATCAAAGAAAAACCTTGATTCGTCGTCTTATATATTTTCTAGGCAAACATTTTCGAGTGTGAGAGCCCCTGAAATTTTTGTAATTTCTTCTTTTTTTTTTCTCAGAGCATTGTGCCTTGTTCGAGAGGGTCTCCCCGGTTGGTTTCCTCACCATTCGGTATCGTAGCTGCGCACGAGGAAAACAAAATCATGGACCGTGGAGTACGCGTGTGTGTACAATCTAGTCTCTTCGTGTTTTTTTCCCTTTTAGCAGCGAGGGATAAGAAGGGTGCGACGAGAGAGGCGGTAAACGCGATTCTAACGGATTCGCTTTGTCCCGTCTTGGGGGAAAAAAAGAGAGCACGCATATGCGCGACGAGAATGAATTTAACCAGAGGGTGGAGAGAGAAAAAAAAGAAGAAAAAATCCCACGTGTTGACGAAACTCTCGCCAGCGGGAGAACATCGCGTAGACGCGTATTTTTCGTCGGTCGTAAAATAAAATATACGATGGATGATTTTTTGTGCAGAGAGAACTTTTGCGACTTATTCTTTAGAAAAAATCCATCGCCACCGCTGTTGAAAAATTCAGGAGCCAAAAATGGCTGAATTGATGTGAAAAACAAGAAAATTTCTTGCAAAAATAAATTTGAAAAACAAAAACGTGTAGAACTTTGGGGAAAAAAATGAAATATACATCGTTAATGAAGAGATTCTCGTGCGGTAAGAAGAAAAAACCCCACGTGTTGGGGAAACTCTCGCCAGCGGGAGAACATCGCGTAGACGCGTATTTTTCGTCCGCCGGAAAATAAAATATACGATGGATGATTTTTTGTGCAGAGAGAACTTTTGCGACTTATTCTTTAGAAAAAATCAATCGCCACCGCTGTTGAAAAATTCAGGAGCCAAAAATGGCTGCATTGATGTGAAAAACAAGAAAATTTCTTGCAAAAATAAATTTGAAAAACAAAAACGTGTAGAACTTTGGGGAAAAAAATGAAATATACATCGTTAATGAAGAGATTCTCGTGCGGTAAGAAGAAAAAACCCCACGTGTTGGGGAAACTCTCGCCAGCGGGAGAACATCGCGTAGACGCGTATTTTTCGTCCGCCGGAAAATAAAATATACGATGGATGATTTTTTGTGCAGAGAGAACTTTTGCGACTTATTCTTTAGAAAAAATCAATCGCCACCGCTGTTGAAAAATTCAGGAGCCAAAAATGGCTGCATTGATGTGAAAAACAAGAAAATTTCTTGCAAAAATAAATTTGAAAAACAAAAACGTGTAGAACTTTGGGGAAAAAAATGAAATATACATCGTTAATGAAGAGATTCTCGTGCGGTAAGAAGAAAAAACCCCACGTGTTGGGGAAACTCTCGCCAGCGGGAGAACATCGCGTAGACGCGTATTTTTCGTCGGTCGTAAAATAAAATATACGATGGATGATTTTTTGTGCAGAGAGAACTTTTGCGACTTATTCTTTAGAAAAAATCAATCGCCACCGCTGTTGAAAAATTCAGGAGCCAAAAATGGCTGAATTGATGTGAAAAACAAGAAAATTTCTTGCAAAAATAAATTTGAAAAACAAAAACGTGTAGAACTTTGTGGAAAAAAATGAAATATACATCGTTAATGAAGAGATTCTCGTGCGGTAAGAAGAAAAAACCCCACGTGTTGGGAAAACTCTCGCCAGCGGGAGAACATCGCGTGGACGCGTATTTTTCGTCCGCCGGAAAATAAAATATACGATGGATGATTTTTTGTGCAGAGAGAACTTTTGCGACTTATTCTTTAGAAAAAATCCATCGCCACCGCTGTTGAAAAATTCAGGAGCCAAAAATGGCTGAATTGATGTAAAAAACAAGAAAATTTCTTGCAAAAATAAATTTGAAAAACAAAAACGTGTAGAACTTTGGGGAAAAAAATGAAATATACATCGTTAATGAAGAGATTCTCGTGCGGTAGATTTACCCGCCCAACACGCTCCTGTGTCTCGCCTCACACGTAGGTACTCTAAATATAATTTTCTCGTTGCGAGGATTGCTCATCGTCATGGAATTTTCGGGGGTTCTCGAATCTCTTTTGCTCTCACGGACAGAGTGCGAAATTTTTGACGTTTGGAAAATTTCCCTTCCACGTGTATAGTGAAAAGAATAAATCGCACAACGATAAGCAGACCCTTTATTCATATTTCTTATTATTCTTCGCGAAGAAGGATGAATTAAAAGAAAAAATTACAAATTTCATCGTTGTTGGAACAAATACGTAAAAAAAATGATAAAACGAAATTTATTTTTAAAAAAGCAGCTGAAGCTAGCGTCGCTAATCATCATTTCACCCATGGAGAATAATTTTTCCCTTTGATAATTTGAACTTTCGATATCGATCGATGAATAATCAATCGATGAATGAATTTATGAAAATTCGGTGATTTTTGTTTTCCTTTCGAAAAATTCATTCGCGGTCGTTTTTATTTTTCGCTATAACGAGGGGAAAGTGCATCTACTCGTTAATGAGGGATTTTGTTTCTCGCTTCAGTCGGTGGCAAAGTACGCAAATGTACCGAACGACGGGATGAACGCGCGGGGGGATGGAAAAATGTGTCTCCTCTCATCTCACTTTTGCATGCTCCTTCTCCTCCCTTTCGCAGTCAGCGAACGAGAGATTTTGGCACGACGCCATCAGGCGCAAGCACAAAGGGCCGTGAGTCACGTATGGTACGTATATATGTGTGTAAAACAGCAGCTGTGGAACAAAAGGACGCGCCCGATACTGTTTTTTTAATGCTAAAAATGAGCGAATAACGTCCTTTCGCGTCTTAGCGATTCGCGAGATGCTTTCATCTCCGTTTCTCCTCTCGTGCTCCCCGTACACGCTTGGTTGGCTGGATAGTAACGACTTTTCTCTCCCTGCGCATTGGAAATCGCCGAGTCCGCCGTCGGGTCAACTCCCAAGTCCGGTCGATGCTGCGTCTGGACCGGTGGAAACGCGAAAGATAATCCCGAGATAAATCCGAAGGAAAAGCATGGCGAAAAAGGAAGGAGGAAGGAAAAACGTTGTTGCCCGGTGAACGAACGGAGAATCTTCGAGCGAAGGAAGCTGCGTGGACCAGGAAACGAAAATAGGGTTAACAACGACGGGAACGAAGGAAAAACAGCGGAATTTCTCGTCTTCGAACGTCTGCGAATTTCTGCATCCTCAATTTCCGGTTGAACAGACGCGCGAGCCTTCTTTCGATTCCAGTATGCAAATATCTCGATACAGGGTGTCCCAAAAACTTTGCACCAATAGCTCGAATTTCGATCGAAAATCATATTTTGAAACGAAAAGTGCTTTACCACTTTTTCATCCGGCGAGTCAACGTCGTTCGAAATTGGACCATTCGTTCGATTTGAGAACGTAAACTTTCGGAACACCCTGTGTATGTGTATACAAGGGTTTTTGAACGATCGAAAAGAGCGGATGTGCAGGGAATTCAGTTGGCTAGCTCGAGACCAGAGCTTAGCCAACTGTACGGTAATAAATACATCGGTCGAGAATATTGCATTGCGAGCATCGCGGACTGAGATGATCACGACGGGAGCCCGAGAGAGAAGCAGAGAGAGAGAGAGAGACTCTCTGAAAGTTTTGTTCTCGATGCGTGTCCTGACGTCACACTTCCGGTCAATCAAAAACCATCAACGCGGGAGGTTCGAGAGAGAAAGAGAGAGACAGAGAAGCACAAAGTCAGAATGGAAGGGATGGAAATAAGAGAGGGCTTGGGAGCGAGTTTAGCCGCAAGGCGTACGAAGGTTCGCGGATAGCGCGAGATGGCTCTGCAACGAGGATGAGAAACGTTCCGACTGATGTCTATCGCAGACAGCCTGCGCGACCGACTGGATGATGAACGCATAAGGCTTTCCATGTCGAATCCGTTTGATCGTCATCGAGGATTCTTTCTTCACCGATTCTGTTATAATATATGGGGCATTCTGGTTAAAATCGCGCTACTTTCGAGTCTACAAAAAGTAATCCCAATTCGACGTTGGTTCTCATCCGAGCGTTCGTGGCTCGCGTACAATTTCCTCTATTTTCTTTCATACAGGCTATTCCATGTAAACTCAAACGTTTTTCTCGATATTTCAGCTAACGATCTAGCTAACGAAAAAAATCTCCATGATTTTGTATAAATAAGTATACAAGTATACTTATACAAGTATATAAGTATACAAGTATATAAGTATACTTTGTATAAAGAAGTAATACGATTCACATACGACATTTTCAAACGTCCCGCAAGTTGTCGTCTGGCAAATTAAGTCAGTTTCAGCAGCTGATGTGAAAACTTGCGGAATATTCGACACGCGCGTTACAAACGTTATTATTTGTCTGTTTTACATTTGCACGAATACATAACTCATTCATGTGTTCGTTTGTCACACCTCGGAGCTGCAAGAGGAAAATCTTAAGGACCATTTGAAAATTATCGTACGAAATCGTTGAATTTTCCATCGCCCCGCGTGAGAAATGCATCATCGCGTTTCATCAAACATATTTCCGGATCTGAGAGATCTTTTTTCGGCGAGACAACCGTCTCGAATCACCTCCGAGCGCTCCTCGAATATCGATGAAAAAAATACCCGAAGAAATTTGCTCTCGCATCTTTTTCATTTTTTTTTTTTAAAACTCTCAGTCCGAATCAAAGTTCCCGACGAACTCTGTAAAATTCCATTGGCGCGGTTCGAAAATACGTCTCCCTGCTGATCTTCTCTCGCGCTTGTCGCGCGGTATAACTGACACCGCGACGACGGCGGCGGTATGTTTGCACGCGCAAGAATAATACGACCAGTTTATTCACTTTGCTCTCCGTTACTTGACAGATTGTGGGTCGCGGCGGTTGTCGCAAGAGGGACACTCGCTGCGCGCTTTGGCTCGCTCGGAATCGAGCCGACGTGGGCTTAATTGAGCGTAATTCGTGGCTCATCTTGAGAAGCAGCTCCGTGTACGAGCGAAGCAACGCTTCTCGCAGCGTTCTCCTTCTTTCTCCATCAATAGCCTTTATTTCGCTGTTATCATTATCATTATCACTTCGATCGCTCCATCTTTTTGCCCTCGCTCGAATCAGAGACGAAAACGATCGTTCGCCATATCGGGGGAACCTGGGACACCGCGGTTCTCGCGCAAAATCTGTTCAAGGTCGCAGCGACCTTGAGGCAAAATATTCTCGAACGACACTGGGAATTTCGCGAATTGATTTCAGGCTTTTTCGATTCTTTTCGGTAAATAATCATACGATAAATCTGATGTATCCACCGAAGTATCGACGCTATTGTTTCGTGCTACGCTACGTGCAATGATAATACTGGTAACATCGTTTTTTTTTTGTTATTTTTTCAACCGCCAGACGAGGAACAAAAAAAACAAACAACGGGCAGGAAATGTGATTGAGTATTCGCGCGCATCTTAAATCGCCGGTAAAGTACGTGATACATAATCGCGAGGAAAAACTTTTCACGGTGATAATACCGTGTGCGAACTGCGTTCTGTTTTATGTATCTCCGACCGATCGTCTCGCGCGTCGTTCCTATTACGCCTCGCGTCTCCTTCGTTTCTGTCTGGATAGCAGCAGCTCGTCTCTCGCGTGAACGACGGGAATCGGTAAACGCGCGCGCGGGACTGTATAGCTGCCCGGGAGAGAACGGGCGAGTGGAGCGTGCTTGAATTATTCATTGAGCAAAGCTAGAAAGAATAATGAAGGGAGGAGACGAGAGCAAAGAAAAAATGAGGAAAAAAATGGTGAAGAAAGGGGGGGAACAAGGCGAGGGGGTTGCAGACTCCTCGCGGGATCGACTTTTTCGACCCCGGGGATCTCGTACGCCGAGCGGCACAGTCATTGGCCACGCGGGCGGCGCGGAGAAGAAGTGGGACGCGAAAATGAATTTTGCATTTGTGTGAGAACATCCTAGTCGGTAATGAAGGGATTTTGAACGAATTTATCCGTGGGATAATGGAAAAAATACAGTATCATCGAGCAGCATCGTGAGACTCGCTGACCACTCGAGACGATCGTTTCAGGGCTATGTAGAAAAAGAAGGAAAATATTACGTCGAGTCGTTTGTCGGCGTCGGCCTTGAAAAATTTACGGTGGAAAGGCCCGGAGCGAATTTCAAACTTCTCCCGCACGAGCTAAGCTTCGGGATACCTCCGATGGTCCAATTCGCAAATCGCGAATAATCCCGATAGCCGTTTTATCACGGCGAGCTTTGGCAAAGAGAAAGATACATCTCCTCTAAGCTGCCAATGACTGTGCCCCGCGCGGAGTAACAGGTTACCAGAGGCTTAAACTGCCAATCACTGTGCCATCTACCCTTGTTTCTCACATTCGCCGGCCTTTCTCTCTTTTGTACACTCGAGCGCGACATGACATTAAAGTATTCGAGACTCGTACGGACAGCAGCGGAAACAGAAGGCGAGTTTGATGGGATTGTGGGTGGAGGAAGACAAGAAGGGGGGAGAAGACTCGAGAGTGTCGTTCGGCATTTGAAAACGGCCACTGAGAGCCTCGAACACGCAATAAGAGTTAAAGGTTTACGCGAGTTGATCTTCAATGAGATTAAAAACAAAAAAAAATATCCACACACACCATCGAGCTTGCTTCAGTTTTTTTTCGGTGGATGAGAATAATTGAGAGTATTCCGTGTGAAGCTGAAAGGATCGATGGAAAAAGAAGGTTTTTTTTTTTTTCGTTAAACATCCTTCGAATCACTCTTAACGGTACATTCACAGTCGACAAAAAGGAATCCTTCGCACATGTTCGCGACGTCTCAGAGTGGAACCGGTAAGAAAAAAAGAGTCTCATCTCGAAGGGTCGCTTTTTTATTCAATAAACGAATTTATACGTTCGTTTATTCCCTCGCGGCTCAACAGTTTTTGCCGCTTTCCGAGACGACTCAGCAGAGCCAAACGAGAGCAGCTGGCCCTACGTGTGTCTACCAGCACACCACTTTCAACGTTCTTGAAATTAAACGATTATATCAAGCAACGAAATACACATGTAGATGGGAGGGAGAAAAAAACGCCATCACTCTGCGGTACGAAAAATGGTGACAAAAAAATATTTGAATTGAAAAATTGAAAAATTTCAAGATTCCTGTTGTATTCATGACGCTAACTCTATTTTATCTATTTTATTTTGTTCCTAGTGTCGAATGTTTACGCGTATAAATTTGTGCTTGAAAAAATGAATTACTGCAATTTTTTGAATGTATTTTGAAAAAAAATGTCCTAAAAAAAGACGTCAACGAGCTTTTGTTTCATCAATTGTGTCAATCGCTCGTTGCCAGTGTCGTCGGAAGGATGCACGAGAGGAAGAGATTGTTTATTAAAAAAGCCTGGGATGGATAGAGCGAAACGCTGTTCGAGCTTGAAGAAAATACACGAGGTGAAGGGTTTTGGAACTTCTCGTAAACTGACTTTTTATCCGGTAGGTTTAAACCACACGAGGTCTCATCGCAAAGCCGAAAGGGGTAAAACTTTTTAATAAACTGCAAACTCCGCGGGTTGTGCAAGGCCAATATATAGCAGCGATGTATAGCCTACTTCTCAACATTTTCTCGTCTCTGCATCAGCCACAAAGTTTGCAAAGTTATTACCAAGGGAAAGTAAAATCATGAAGTCTGAAGAAGAATTTTATTATTATTTTATATGCTCATGAGGAAATTAAATAAATGGGTGAAAATAAATAAACATGTTTTTGTACAAGGACCAAAAAAATACCGCTGAAGATTGATTTTCAATATTTCAATGCGTTTGCATATCGAAATGAAAAAGACCATCAATTTTTCTTCGATTTCTGAGTGAGGAATGGCCGCGGAAAGGAAATTAATTACGTTTGCGGTTCAAACGACATTTGCGAATTTTGTGACGAAGTTAAAACAGCCGGGAATTGATCGATGCGCTTGTACGGATGCCATTGATGCGGAGATGAAAGTAATTGAAAATATAATAATTAACAGGGTAATAGCACAACAAGTGCACAAAACGCGAGGTATACGATGGACAAAGACTTTTAGAGACCTTGCTTATTCCTGATAGGCGAGAGGGAGAGAGAGAGAGTCGCGTGTTCGACGTCGATTATTGCGAGAGTTAAACACGGAGAGGAAACAGTCAAGCTCGTTTTTTTTTTTTAGGTAGGTACATACAGAACTCAGGGCCAGAGTAGACGAGCGAAAAACACGAACTGAGAAAGGAAAAAGACAGAAACGTGCAGGATAAAGCTGTGCCGTCCGAGCGATGGCCAATGACTGTATCCGTGTCCGTTTTTAAACGTTTTGGCAATGAATTTTCAACACCATCGGCATTAAAAATTCAACTGTTCAAGTGTCTTTTGATAATGCCGAAATGTTCTATCGCTTGTCTATCGAAATGATGCTGTATGTATCGTCGATGCTCAAGTGGCCAATCACTGTGCCCCCCGCCATAATACATATCTCAAGTGCATCTCGACCACTTGATGTACCAGCAAACGTCAAAAGAAGGTCGTCCACCCTCTCTGACAGACATTTTCCAGTCTCCTCCTTCTGTCAACTCGGATAAAGTGAATTTAAGAAAAAAAAAGGAAACGACACGAATAAAAAAAAAATCTGTACTTCCAAAAGCTGTCACGATACATGCAGATTTTAAAATTTCGTCGATCCTAAATTGTAATCAATCGAAAAAACATATTTCGGATCATCCGGTGTCGAATCGTTCGATTTTTTTGTGTCATTATTATCGCGATGAGATACCCCATAAAAATTCCGATGCTGCCCCATGGTCTCCGATGGTCTTGTTCCTAGAAGTTCTTCCCGGGGGAAAATAATTACGAGGTGGCGAGGCAAGAAAAGATTTGTCCAGGACCAAATATTCGCTCAGACTCTAGTCGAGTATAGCTTGAGAAAAAAAAAGGGGAAAAAGAAATTGCAGCAAAGGGTTATTGCGAGGTGGAAGATGAGAAATCTGCCCGAGACAAGACGCTCCGAGAACTTTGATTAATGGGTCACGAATGACGAACGATTTAATAGGTGGGATCGTGTAATAACAGACAATCATCTGTCTTGCTCGTTCTCCGCGAGATCGAAAACAAAAGAAAGAGACGCGCGTATGCGTGCGTGTGAAGGAACAAAAGAAACGGGACCGTCATTGAGCGCTCGGGAAAAGGCTGAATAAACCTCTATTTATTGTCTCGAGAACGAACATTTTTAAAATGTAATTTTTCCAGCCCAAAAAAAATTTCCTCCGCGGAAAAAATTTAATGACGATAATAATAATTCTCTCTGCACCCCGGAGCTCAAAATAATACGGAGCCTCAAGGGTTTTTCAAGGTCCACCGTCTGGGTCGAAAGTACATCCGGATGAGAATTTTTAATGCTTCGTTATGTGGCGAAGGTGGAAAAAAAATCAAAGACTTTGGAAACGTTAGAGTTTTAACGATTGCGTAGAAAAATTCTCGTTCGTTTGTCAAGCAAATCTCGATGAAAATTACATTGTTACTTCACTTTGGATTGCAATGAAAAATTCGTTGCCCTACTGTGCGGACCGATCCCGGTGGGGACAACGATTTTGATTGTCGAGGATAATCAGATGCTGAGAAATTCACGTGTACAATGGCCGTTGTGCTCTGATATCGAAGGGACCCTTAGCTCACGGCGTTGCACACGAATAAACTGGATGTAAACGTAGGGGAAGAAAGGTCATGCGGTACGAGCACTGTCAGTTCGATACGTTAATTCTCTGGTGAAAATCATATAAGGGGTGTCCCAAAAATTCGCGTCGATAAATGTAAAGTTGGATTCGCGGTGGAATTTCAGGACGAAAATCATTTGGGCACTTTCGGATCCGACGCATGGTTCGCGAGTTGTCGAGCGATCCGATTGGTCAACTTTAATCGATCAACAACTCGTCAGCGGTTCGTCGGATCGAAAAATGCTCAAGGACTTTTCGTCTTGGAATTTCCCCCCGAATTTCATCCCACGTTTATCGAGATTTATTTTTCGGACACCCGGTACATAGAAATTTATCCGTAAACGCGTATATACGTACGTTCGTGCCTCGGAGAATGCTGGTATACTATGGATATCGATAGTAAAGCTACTGCTATACGTGTATACACTCTGTCTCGCCGCAACGCAGCGGATAAACGTCCACAGGGGTTAAGAAGGGAGTTCAGGGAGGAGTGTGGGAGTGGAAGGAGGGATGGGTTACCTGGCACGGATCGATGGAACGGAATAGATAAAACGCGAGGGCGAACCTCCGAGACAACTATGCGGCCGAAGCGATATGGAAAAAGCTTGTTGAATAAGGCCTCGTGAGGAATCGGGAAAACAATGTAATTCAAGCACGCGCGTCCGTCGAGAGATGAATACGCTCGTTTCGTCCGAAAATCGAATTTTCGTAATTATATTTTCACACAAATCGGAGAAAAAAGAAACTAAACGAAAAATGTCCGCGTAAGAGTCACTCTTGCATTTGCAAGCACCTGACGGTCATTTTTTATTTCCGGAAGATTGATTCAGTCGAACGTCTTCGAGTTTTATCTTAAATAATGAATTAAGGAATGCTTCTGCAGTGTTAAAAAAATGCATTTATTTCCGTCAATTTATCTTTATTCTCGCTTATATTGTGTATGGTGTGAATTTTGAAAAATCGTCCTCGCTTCAGCGCCGACGGTGATAAACGCGTGCCGTCGAGTATCAGCGGCGTATTATCGAAAAATCGCGGAATTATTTTTAGAGCGAATGGGGAAAAGAAGGAAACGAGAGAGTGAAGAATGGTAAACGAGGGACAAACCCAAGGGGACGTTGGCATTGGCACTGAGCCCTGAGTGTCTAATCCTCGAGGCCAGAATGGTCCAATGACTGTGAGAGTTAAAACGAGACGGTCGAAAGGAGACGGAGATATTGCATTCTCTCGGATTCTCCGAGAATACCGAGACGACCGCGGATCTCGAAATTCTCCAAGGGGATGCTGCTCTGCGATTCCCTCTGGATTCTCACCGGAATTAGACCGCGAGGGCACTTGATACGTTATATACGTCCATAAAACATAAGGATATACATGGCGGATCCCCTGACGGTGTGAATATTGTCGGTTTGCAGCATCCCGAGACTGGACCATAACAAACGCCTTTGATCAAATTTTCAACGAGGCCACAACGTCGTTCGGCAAACGCCGTATAATTCCTCGTCTCTTTCACGAGTATTCTCGATTGGACAAGGCATTCTATACGGCAAAATTTCTCGCGGAATATACGATACAACCTTACGAGAAATAAATTGACGTTTCGCTGGGAAAATTGCCGAAAATCGATGTTAAAAAAAATCCCGATAACGGCTCTTTCCCACATTTCGATAAAAGCTCGCAGTTGTTCGATAGTTATCAACATAAATCAGGAAATAATTCTTCATCCCAACGGTCGCAATAACCATCATCGTAATGATTAATTGTACGCATGAGTGGAGATGAGGATTAAATAATAATCGTCTGTGAAAAAAAGTGTAAACTGTTCATTTTCATCGCGAACGTATCAAATATGTAATTATGAGGTAACATTTTACGACAAGAATGCGAGATAAGCGCATGCTTAGGTTATCGATTCCCAAAGTGGAGGCTATACGCGCTTGTATATAGACATTGCGACCGATAATACCGTAGGAGCGTAAATAGAAGCGTGAACTATTTGTACAATGCACGCTCCTGCCACAGATGTTTATATGTAAGATTGTATATAGGACGTTCAAGGTCGAATGTATTTATTCATGTGCGTGTGCATTTGAATCCGTGACAAACGGACTTTTTTCTCTTTCCCTTTAGTATTTCGATACGCGATGAACGAAGATTCGTCCCGTATTTCCGTGATTATGAACGATTGATAACCATCAGGTATGCCGAGGGAGAGAAAGAGAGAGAGAGAGAGAGAGAGGAGGGGAGGAAGTGCGTCGTCACAGACAAAGTGTCGAAGTGAGGGAAGAAAAAACATGAAAACGAGTGACGTAGGTACACATTCCAACCGTCAAATGGTTCTCTCCCTTTGAATAAAGAGAAAAAATACACGAGGACGAAGAAGATACGTTTTCAGCGCGTGGCCCTCGTGGTACGGGGCGGTCCATGCGGAATCGAAACCCGCGCTCGGATTTTTCGGTAATTTACATCGCCGATGCCCGAAAACAAGAATTTTCGAGAGAAAAACGAACCCCTCCGACGAATGTTTCCGAAAATTAATGAATTTTTTCTTTTTCTCCCGGATGGTTGGGAATAAAAAAGAAGAAAACGTCTCGAAACTTGCGGTCGATTCCGCGTTGAAAGACTCGTACGTACGCACGCGCGCGTATTGACGTTGCTCGTAAATTACATTCGTTTTAATATCGGTAGCGACGTAAATCCCATGCGCGTCTTTCAATGCGTAGGTCGCACGGAAAAGCGACGAATGGAAATGGCTCAATGGAGAGAAAAATGTCGATCCGTATTTTCGTTTTTTTTTTAACGTTTCTTATTACGTACGAATTTTCGATATGTCGAACGCAATATTTTGATACGGGAGCAGGTTTAGCAGCTCATAATTCCGATTGCTGTTGCCGTCAATTTTAATAACAATAACGCTATTGAAAATATTGTCATTACATTATTGAAAAATACAAGAGCAAAAAAAAATCGATGCTCGAGCCAGACGCGTTGATAAAAATAAGCCGAGATCAACACAGAAATCTCATTGTGCAGACACGCATAACGAAGGAATAATTAGCCGAGGAGCGAGAAAAAATCCCATCGCGTACGCGTTTTATCGTCCGTACGATGTTTTTTTTTCAATTTTATCTTGTTTTATTAAAATGCCCCGCTCAGAGGTTAACGCTTGTGCGCAGAATGACCCTCGAGCGAACAGACAAGTTCGTTGTTCAGTCGAACCGTACGCGGAGACAAGAGATGCGTGAAAAGGAAATTTCAAAAAAACGAGATATTCTCTCCGATTTGTTGCATCCCTCGACGTCGCGAGGGATCGGCTGACGAGGAAAAGTGAGGTTTCTTCGAACAATGACGTTAAAAACAAAATAAAAGCTCAATTTTTAATCAATTTTTGTCGCACTCGTCGTAATTATTGAATCGCCACGAATTACTCAAATGGATAGATTTTTTTTGCGATCTTTTTTCCTATCGGAAGTGTCTTAATTTCGAAAAAAAATCGTCAAAGATATTTGGCGAACTTTGGAATATTGACAATAAAACCCAATGTTTACCGCGTACTTTTCGTTGGATTCGACGGATGCAAATTATCGAAATCATTTTTTTTCTCCCTCTTTTCGCCACGTTCTTTCGTTATCGAAAGTTATCGCGAGTTTTAAACGACACTGTATCCTATCCCATATTGTATTCCGATAGCCCCCGAAGACCTCGTGTTATCGTCATTCGCGCATTGCGCTCGATGCTCCAAACTCATCCGTACTTATTTCTATCCGCTTTTCTCATCCAAACCCCTGCCCCGAACGTGTTCTCCACATGCCTTCGTCTCTCGTTACACTTTCTTCGGAGAGGATGAGAAAAATAAATTTCGCAGCAAACGACCACGTGTTTCTACTCGTTTCCCCCGAGAGTCACGAAACTACTTTTATTTTCTCAAAAATTCGCCGAAAATTACGTTGCGGATTCGCCGTTTTTTTTCAAAATCTACCGTAAACTTTGGTGGATTTTCGTTAAACGAGGTGAGACAAAATGCGGAAAAATCGAGAAGAGAAATGACATTATAAAGATATACTTTTTCGAACAGCATCGTCCGTGACCGTCGAATATATTTCGAAATTCATGTTATTCGGGAAAATTTCGTAATCGATTTTGTTTTTTTGGCATCTGGAATGCGGAATGGAATATATCGCACTGGCAACCGACGACAAAAATGGCGGCGGTATCCAGCATCCAAAGCGTATTCTCGAATGACTTAAAGAGAAACTGCGCTGGAGGAGGGAGAGGGGGGGGGGGAGGGTAGTCGATCGATAAACTCCGCAGTCTCTCTCTCTCTCTCGCTTCATCACATTTCTTGCCTGATAAATTTTCGGCACATTGCATGTTTTTTTTTGCAACCCGACGAGTTATTCGGACGAAAAAAAATCGTTTCTGATGCGGTATCGATCTTTTTTGCATATCACGGATACGAAACAATAATAAATTTAACTGATACGAATGCTGAAACCAACGCCTCGACTCGCTATTGGCCTGGAAATGATCGAAAAATTCTTCAGCGGGAAATTAGGTGATTACGGAAGGAAGGTTGCGAAAATTGTACGGTAATATGAATTTTTTTTTATTCATCGCGATTCGAAGAGGAAAAGGGGGAGAGAGAGAGAGAGAGGAAGCTCAGAGAACGTCGTTCCACCTCGTAGGGAGATGAGATTACGCTGTATGATCTGAATCTACAAACCGGAAGTAATTTCACGCCCGACATGACTTTCCTATCTCTGAAACTCGTATCTCGACGTTCACCTATGTACGGGCAATTCCAGATGCAATCGACGTATCCGTTTAACTCGAAATTTTCCGTATCGCCTATTTTCTTCTTCGACTCGATTAAAATTGACGAAACTCGCATATCGTTGAGATGCAACGAAATTTCGTGTATCTTTGAATATGCATTTCGCACGTCGCATCCGCGCTATCCACCCCTATTTGGTGAGAAATTCTAATAAAAAATTGTATACATATTCCGCACCCGTCAAGCAGATTTCGCGAGTACCATTTTCGAATTTGAAGACCGACCGGAAAATTCGTTCCAAACGGGGGATGAAAATTTGCAAATTACGAAAATTCACGATTTTCAACCCGCGCTCGGGAAAATTCGTTGAAAATTTCGAAAAACGATTGTTTATTTTCGCGTTCTGAGGATCATGTGGTCAATTTTTTCTCACTTCGGTGACCATTTTTCTTTTTTTGTGAGAAATACGAGTTCGAACGAAAATTCGGGGATAAAAAGAAAACTATTCGGGCGAATTCGAAAAAATCATTTTGCGAAGCCCGTACGCGCGATCCTCCAACGAATTACACACTGTGATAAACGCAAAACTTCCTGTCCTTGAAACTGAGGCGAGAAAGAATCGTAAATTCGCCGATACTTTTCTCTTCTCCTCCTCCCCCCCTCTTTCTTTTCAAGACTGCGCACCGGAATGATCTTCGCAACTTACGAGCGCTGAAAGAACGAGGGAAGGAAGAATCCCCGTACGTGTGACCTTGCGGGCTTTGTGTTCGGTTCGAGTGTGTACCAAGGATCGTGGGCCCTGCAGGGGCTAAACGGAGCAACTTTTCAGCTCTGAAGAATCGTAAGAAGCGGTCGAAAAAAAAAAAGTGAAAGGGAAGAGAAACGCCACACGCACACAGCCGAATTTTGAACTTCTTTCTCGTCCGCCATTTTGTTTTTACGTCACGAAAGTCGGTATACGACAGGACAGCGAGAAAGATTTCATATCTCTTTTTCTTCTTCATTCGCGTTGAGAAATTCGATAAAAAAAAAACAAAAAGGCCGATTTCAAAACGAACCGTACGATTTTCACAAAATATCAGCGCGAAATCGCGGCGAAAAGTGGCTGAGACCGTATTTTCGAAAAAAAAAAGCGAAAATCGTTAGAATTTCGTAGGACGATATTTTTCACTCGTAAATTTCGTGTTATCCGCGATATCGTCGAGACTCGACGGAAAAACCTGCGCGAATCGTTTTTTGGTGGTCAAAAGAATGGTTCAATTTCATTTTTTCATGGTTGGCCGTGATTTTTTTCATTCGCTCGGTCGACCATTTTGAATCCACCGGCCGAGACGATTCTCGCGAGCGCGATTTTCGACGATGCGAGACAAAAAAAATAGAGAAGGGAAACGAACGAAACGAGCGGCTGTTTACGGATGCGGAAGGCGCAGAAGCTTCGGGTTTTGATTGCATTCGCGTGTATATGGGTGGGCGCGTGTTTTGCCATACCGGCGTTATAACGTTATGTGTGCGTTACATTTATGCAGATATACCGGAGAATATACGCGCCGGAAAGGAAAGGGAACGAACGAGGCGTGACCAGACCGAATATAAAATCGCGAGTACTCGCCACACGATCTAATGTGCCGTCGTTCGATTTCGTATGTGCGCGCGTTAAAATTGCAACAAACTTAATAACGCTACACAACGCTAATTAACGTTTCATTGTTATCGTCACTATTCATCTCCGTTACCATTATCTTCATAATCAGTGTCTTGAAAAAAATATCTTATTTTACGATTTTGAGGCTCGCATCGTTGGAATCCAACGAGACGTACGATAAACTTTTTTTTTCTTTTTGTCAACGATCCACGAACTCGCCAAACGTTTTTTTCCGAAATTACGACACTTTTGAAAAAAAAGAAAGGAAATGTAATGAAAATTCAGGATGAAAAATAAAAATCGAAATTATATCGAATTTTCCCGAATTTGCGTGACATATTCATTTTTTAATAACGTCCGTTAAAATTGTAAAGAAACTTGCTCTTTCGACGACGAACGTATCGATCGTACGAGAAATAATTACGAAAAAATAATTGAATATTTGTGTCACGTTTGTGATTTTTTTCATATCGATATTTTCATTATCATCGGCATTGATTGCGTTATTGTGTCATGAAAAAATCGCGAGCGAGTCCAATGTGTCATCGTACGATTATTACAGACTCAATGATGCTGTACAGCACTAATTAACATTACATTGTTATTATAATTATTCATCGTCATTACCGTTATCTTCAAAACAATATATTATTCCCACATCGTCGGAAGTGGTTTTGATTTTGAGTTTTGAAAATTGACTTGCACGATAACAATAAACGTCATTATTATCGTTATCGAAATTGTAAAAAAAATGGTTTATCCACCAAATACAAATTTTACGAGAAATTCAAGGAAAACGTTGCATTTTTGTAGCACCTCAATGATTTTGTAATACATCAACGACGACCCATTGGCTTTCGAATATTTGCATATTTCCGAAAACGGCCTCTTTGCCCTCCTTCTCTGCTGGCTGCTTTGCTCTTTCCTTTTTGCTGCTCTCCCGCGTGCGTATCGCTCGCCAGAGAGCCGTTGCAGTCAGCGAGAATGTCAAGAGAAGCGTGCGAGAGAGAGAGAGCGGAAGTTGAAAAGAGCGAACGGGAGAAAGAGGAGAATGCCAAGAGAGCGAGTAGGAGATGGAGAGGGGGGGGACGTTGCCGGTGCGTTTAAAGAATGGAAAGACAGGGCGCCTCGTGTGCATTGGAGAGAAAATATATAGTATAGCGCGCGCCTCGGAGAAAAAGCACGTGGCCGTTATGCCGTTCGTTAAGAGAATCTCGAACGACTGTGTGTGTGTGTGTGTGTGTGTGTAAATAAATAAACGTATTGATTCAACGAACGGAAGGCCGAAAGATCGTTAAATTCGATATTACGAGATTGTCGTGTGGCGGGAATGAAATTTCGGTAAAAGATAAGCGGAAAGAGTCGAACCGGAAGTTGCGAATAATCAACTTACGATTGTCTCAGTGACGTACACAAACACCTCGTTTTTTCGAATATAAATATTCGTATTCATCGATATCGACATTGATAGGAATAAAAATGAAAAATTATCATTATTTTTATACAGGGTGTCCCAAACTCGCATGGCGAAAATCGAGGCATAGACGGGGGATGACATTCAGAGTCAAAAAGTCCCGAGGAACTTTTTTTTCGTCTCGGAATTTCGTCAAATTTCATCGACTTCCGGAAACGAACCCGTACATGTATATTTTTGAATACGCGGTTCGTAAGGAATTCATTAAAAAATTCGTATCACGAAAGAACGCGCAAAACGCGAGATGAAGAATACAAGGTGTAACGAAGGTCGTCGGTCGTGGAAAAACACGTTTTTGGAATGGGAAAAAACGACGGTTTGAGCACCACGGTATGGAACGTGGAAGAAAAACGTTGGTGAACCGGTACAACGGATTTTTTTTGAAGCTATACCATCCCCCCCCCCCTTGTTGTTGCCCTACGCGCCCTCTACGCCGCTACATCCCGCCGTACATGGCAGGATGAAAGAAAAGGTCAGCTTTGTATTGTGTGCGCGAAATTCAATCCTCTTCAACCTGGATTTTAGCTACCTGGCTCCGGCCAAAGGGACTTTCACGATCGGATTTAATAGAGAGAATATATTAAGCGAGACACAGATGCTTTCGCACAATAACAACAATAATAATGGTATACACGTAGGAAACCGTGAAGGTTTCTTCTCTGCGTCTCTGTTTCTCTGGGACAGAGTTTATTTTTCCTGAGAAATTCCCACTGCGAGATTTTCATACCTGAGCGTCGTGTCCCTCGTGATTTCGGCTCTATTACAGCTCAAACGTCGGAAATTTTCACATCGCGTTCGCCGGAGATGAATGTAGAAGGACAAAGTATTCATTTTTCGTACGAAAGGCTTTTTTAATTTTTTCGTACGATGATCGTCAATTTTCTCACGTTACGAGGAAGCTTTGCGCAAATATGTTTTTTTCGATTATCGCGACGTGCGCTTTCGCGAATGACGAACGAAAAGATAATGCAAATCGGTGGAACGATGTTCGCGCACCGTTCTCTCGTTCTCGACGTTCGTCCACGAAATCTACGCGACAATGCGTGTGTTGCTGTGGAAAGAGAACAAGAGAGAGAAGGAGGGGAAGAGTTTGATAATACTTCGGGAATATTCTTCGAGACACGATGCGCGGACACTCGTAAACGATAAAACATTATTTTTAAACGAAAAAAATGAATATGAAATCGTTCTTACGGAACTTCGTGAAAAAAACGTCAAAGTACGAATTAGTGAATGCGCGATTGTAACGTGAGATATAAAAAATGGTAAATAATCACGTGACAACAAATCGATTTGTTTGTTAACGAGACAGAGAGAGAGAGGGAGGGAGAGAGAGAGAGAAGGAGAAGTGGGAGGTTGCAATGACAATGGCGAATCCGTGTTTGAAAAATATCGACGTCGCTGGCGCGGAGCAACCGACGACGCTTGGCTGCGGGCGTCGCGACGCCGCAGCGAGCCGGACGTTCGTCGAACGCAACATAACCTCCAAATCTCGCTATCGCTACCGGAATATCTTTGCCAATAATTCAATAATTCGTAAAAAAAAAAATTGTACGATTGAAATTGAGAATAACATTAGTAAAAATAACGATAAAATAATCAATTGTTACTATTGATATGTTTTTTTTGTCAACAATTTTATAATAATAATCGTTATTGTTATAGACACTTTTGTGTAATGATAATCGTGAGAAAAATTGCCACTTTTCCATCAGAGAGAAGCCAACTTGGAAAATCGTTTCGAAAAAAATAAAGGCGAAACTTTGACGCAAGTGGCGAGGCGACTGTTTTTGTTATTTCAGACGCGAGGTGCGTGAACGAATAATGGATGCGAAGAAAAATCAAATTGAATGTTCATCGTCGAGCAAGGGAAAAAAGGACGGTCGGGTAAATTTGTATTTTTAGAATTCTCCGTTTTTGTTATTACGGCGTGCCCTTGAACCTTCCTCCTCCGCATCAGTCTTTTTTCTTTCAAATTGCGGAAATTATTCAAACTTTGATTAATTTGATTATCAAAACTGTTATTTATTTGAAAAATCGTTATAAAAATTACGAAAATTATTATTATGATTGAGAATTGATTCAGCTTGAATCGCTTGCTTGTTTGATGTAAAAAAGATCGAGATTACGGTTAAATTGTCGAGGAAAAAAGGCGAGATATATCGGAAAAGGGAGGGGAGGGAAATCGAGCGTTCGACCGGGCTAAAATAGCCTCGCGTGGTCTTCGAACCCAACGCCCGATGGCGAGAAAGCCGAGGACGCGGCGAGTTTCTCTTCAACTTTGCCGCAACGTTGAAAGGAAAGCGAAAAGGAGAAAAAAAGCGTGATCCATTTTCTTAGGAATTAAAAAAAAATACACTTACAGGGTAGTACATCCCTTGCGGTGGAAGGAAGAACGCCCCAGAGCCCCACAGTTTGAGGCCGTTTTGCTCCACCGTCGTGCGAGATAAATAACGAATCCAAAGATCCGTGGTAAATTCTTTTCACCTCCTCCCCGCCTCCCCCGCGCCGCACAGTGGCAGGCGCGCACAACTCACACAATTACACAGAGACACGGATGCCGACACAACCAACAGCTCCTTTATTCTTCGTCTTAATTGCGATATATATTTATCTCCCTCGCGCGCTCGATATGCACTGTGCCCTTAACGCTGAATTTTCACAGAATTCGATTTTTCAGTGATAAAAACAACGATGGCTCTCTTGGCGAAAATTTTTGGCGCGTATTCGAAGACGAGGATAAGTCAGTCCGCGATCGTAGGATTTTTGTTTCTCCCTCTCTGTCTTTTCCGTCTTTCCAACCGCCGAGGTCGAAACAACAACAGCGCGGGGCGAATGGTTAACGAAAAAGAAAAAAAAAGAAAAAAAAACCCGTCCGAACACTTCTTCCCGTTGTTCGCAGCACACGCGAGATTCACGGAAACACAGAAAAAAGCACGTTTCTCTCCCGCGTGAATTCAAATTCTTTCCAACATTCGCGTTCGTACGATATTTTTCTTTGTACTTGAAATGATGATTTTTTCACTCTCGCGGCTCCCGCATCGAACTAGCGTGAAAATAACGGTGAGGAAAAGCACGTTTTCGCGACTTTTTCTCCCCCCACGACGATACACGCGACTACATACGCACGTACGAACACACACACACACACGCACGCACACACTTTTGCTTTTGAACGCGGGTTCTTCTTTTTTTTTTGCGTTCGTGATCGAACAAAAGGCGATTCTGAAAGAGCGACTTATTATCGTTGCGACAGGAAGGAAGGAAAGATCGTTGAGAGAGAATTGAAAAGAAAAAAAAGGAACGCACTCAGTTGGGAATTATAAATATAACAGACACATTTACGAAATAGAGAGACCGCCACAGTGCGTGGTCCCTTTGCGACTGAGAGAGGGAGCTCAAACGGACGACGCAACCGGCTCTCTTCTATCGCTTTCTCCTTCCCACCCGTGTTTGCTCGCTCGCTCGCTCTCGCGGACGCGCTTGACCCACGCGCGCGCGCGCGCGCGTTAGCCCGCTCTCTGCGTTCTCTAGCGCGCATACAATGTCGCGCAGACACAGCGCCGCCTGTCGAGCAGCGGCCATCTTTAATATCAATGCGCGCCGGGATGAGTGTACCGAGAAGACGGGACTACTGTCTCTTTCGTTCTCTCTCGCTCCCTCCTCCCGTCGTTCACGCTACTGCGAATACGAGAGAACATGCTGCTCTATCGTTCATATTTTCGGCTCGTAATTTCATCTTTAACGATTATTCAACGAAAAATGAAACAAAATCAACACGTAGTGTGTCTGAAAATGTCCGTGGCTTCGGAGGAAAAGAAGCAAAAACGTGTGAAAGACTTGTTTCCGCGCTAATCAGCTGTAATTTTTGTTCATACGAATGTCCACGATTGACCGAATGAAATTTTATTTTCCGTGTTTACGAACGATGCTCTTCTCTCAATTTCATCGCTTTCGGCATTTGTCGGCCTCGAACGCTAATACGGTAGTTTTTCGAAACGGGAAAAACGAGATACACGTGTATATATATATAAATACACGCGGCGGATTGCTCTCTCGCGAAGATTCGCCGACCGAGCGGGATTTTCAATCCTGGCCACGAGGTCTGTAGCTCATTCGGACAAAGTGGACACGAGATGGGAGGGGGCAGAGAAAAAAAAAGTGGTCGTCTCGTGACCGACAAATATGATTGCGGCGCACACCCGCACGAGTAAAGGACGAGATGAAGCGAGATAAAGAAAGGAAAACATGAAGGAAAGAAATCAAATGAAACGAAGCTACAGTGGAGGAAGAAGAAGAGCGTCACATGGCATGTAATGGATCATCACCAGCTGACACAAAGATCTCTGTCGTTTTTATTACAAAAAAAAATAATGAAACCCCCATTCGTGCAATCTGAGCATATATCTAGAGGCTCAATGTGACTTATTGTTGGTATAATCTCATCAATTCTTATTGAGTTAATAATACCGGTAAAAGCTTATTATCAACGATATTGTAGAAAATTAAAAAAATCACACAAAGACAATTTTCACCAGCCGAAATGTTATTTTATCGTACGTTACAGTCAATGAAATATTATTTCTACCGGGTGGGAAAAATATTTTCGATACGTTGAAAGAAAACGTGTTATCCGACAATTAGGGATTTTCAAGAGATTTTCGCGATGTTTTTAGCGATGGAACGTGAGACGAATATTGCGAAAACAATTTCTAACCAATGAATTCGAGGGTACGAGAAAAATAAATTATTCAACGACGAGATGAAGGGACGCGTGTCCCTGTTTTTCTCGTTTCTTTTATTCGTCTTCATCTCCACCAGTACCAAAACACGTCACACAAACGTTGACATTATTCTCTGCCCATTGGGGGTTTCCATGGCAACGAAAATAAGCTCAAGGGGAAAATACACTTGCATCCCTTTCTCATTCGCGCGAGCTCCGTTATTACACTCACGTGAAATCAACGCGCGATGTAGCGACAATTTGCGATGTTTCCCTTTTTTTTTTTCATTTCTTTTTTCACACTGCGAGAAATAATTTTTTCGAATTTGCAAAAAATATTGAAAAAACAAGATACCCTTGAGTTTCTCCGAACAAAATTTTCCAATACAGCTGTACTCTCGCGTATGAAAACGATGATAAAAAAAGGTCTCTCTTCTCGCGTGTCGAGAGATTGCTGAATGGGTGAGGAATAAAAGATAGACGATTTATCATTTATCGTCGATCGAAAATACGCGATAAGAAATAAAAAGTGTCCACGTGTTCTCCCCTCCTCGTTAAACACAAAACCGTATCAAAAATTTGCGTCACCGAATGAACAACAATAATAATAACAACGATAAGGAAGCTCGATCGAAAAATGGAGATTTCCATGAAATTTTCGAAAAACATTTTATACATTCCAGACTCGAGTGTATTTCGTGATGAAAAACGAGAAGATACTTCTGCAGCTACGTTGAGACGGAAGTCGACGTGAATTTCGTTTTTCCAACTGAACAAATTAAATTTACAACTTGATATTTTCGATTATCCGAATGGACGAAGTTGGCTGAGGATTTTCTGCAGTGCATGATTTTTACCCGCGTATGACGAACCAACGATGAGAGGGTAAGGGCCGGGCTAACGAGGGATGATATTATTTTTAGAATTTCTCAAAGAGACGGAGAAAACCATGTGTCGGAGAACGAGAGAGAGAGAGAGAGAGAGAGAGAGAGAGGGAAAAGCACCTTCAGGGGGTAAAACGGTAGTTACAGCTGCGTCGCACATGCGCTCGAGCCGTCCGAGAGGCGACATTCAGCATCCAGTGAGAAGTGTAGAATTTTACCTCAAGAAGCTATACCGAGCTGTACGAAGAAAGTGCCGCTTTTGAAAATGCTACTTGTGTCTCTCCCTCTCTATCTATTTTTTCCCTCTCGCTCTCGACTCCAGCTACTGGAAATCACGATTTTCACCCTCTGTACGATGTTTCATACGGTCCGCTGTGAATGTTTTATCCGCGACCTTACATAAGGGGTAAATATATGTATATACGAGTACCGTGTGGCGTGAGAGAAACGCGAAAGGTTCTAAAATAACGAGAATTCTAAAATTAGTCTTCCCGTTCGGTCAATACCGGAAATGAACCATCTCTCACCGAAAATTTCGACAAACAAACAACATTCGCTTGCAATTTCTTCATTTTTTTTTACTCTCGGTGTTGTTTTGTATTTTTTTTTTGGTTTCGCTACAAAGTTTCCACAAAGAGGCAATCTAGAGGGAGCTCGAGATAGTTTCCTTCGCGAATGACTTTATAATCGCGGGGTCGGAAAGTGTTTTTTTTTTTCATCCAATATTTCGCGGTGAATCGGTAAAACTCGTTGAACGTTTCCATGGGATTCTGTATGGACCAAGAGGGATTATATGTGTTTTCGTCATTAATATCACGTCAAATGGCGTTCCATACGTAGACGATGAAACAACGAGAGAGAACAGGGTTAAACGAGTGAGATACTGTTATTTCTTTTTGCAAAAACATGTGTGTTAGGGTGGTTCCAAAAAAAAAAACGAAAAAACTGAAATTCCTGTATCTTCTCAAAAAAAAGTGTAAAAAAAACTAGTAAGAAGTTTAACAAACGAATTTGACATCCCTGTGGGCAATCGAATACCGAAAAAAATTGCTTCTCGATTCTACATACGGAGAAACACGAAAATAACCGATGAGAAATTTTTGTCAAGCTAAAAACTACCGCCGTTCGAATTGGCAGCTGCAGAAATAGAAAAATGAACTTTTTAACCACTCTAATGTACACAGATACAGGGTGTCTTAAAAATAACGAGAATTCTAAAATTAGTCTTCCCGTTCGGTCAATACCGGAAATGAAACATCTCTCACCGAAAATTTCGACAAACAAACAACATTCGCTTGCAATTTCTTCATTTTTTTTTACTCTCGGTGTTGTTTTGTATTTTTTTCTTTGGTTTCGCTACAAAGTTTCCACAAAGAGGCAATCTAGAGGGAGCTCGAGATAGTTTCCTTCGCGAATGACTTTATAATCGCGGGGTCGGAAAGTTTTTTTTTTTTCATCCAATATTTCGCGGTGAATCGGTAAAACTCGTTGAACGTTTCCATGGGATTCTGTATGGACCAAGAGGGATTATATGTGTTTTCGTCATTAATATCACGTCAAATGACGTTCCATACGTGGACGATGAAACAACGAGAGAGAACAGGGTTAAACGAGTGAGATACTGTTATTTATTTTTGCAAAAACATGTGTGTTAGGGTGGTTCCAAAAAAAAAACGAAAAAACTGAAATCGCTGTATCTTCTCAAAAAAAAGTGCCAAAAAAATTAGTAACAAATTTGAAAAACGAATTTGACATTCCTGTGAGCAATCGAATACCGAAAAAAATTGCTTCTCGATTCTACATACGGAGAAACACGAAAATATCCGACGAGACATTTTTGTCAAGCTAAAAACTACCGCCGTTCGAATTGGCAGCTGCAGAAATAGAAAAATGAACTTTTTAACCACCCTAATGTACACAGATACAGGGTGTCTTAAAAATTCTTGACAATAACGAAGATTAAGGATATGCGGGCGGAAATTCTCCGTCAAAAAGTACGAACGCAATAATAGATCGAGAGGAAAACTGACGAGTCGTAATTCGATGACGATTGATGACGTTTTCAAAATTGTTCGCATGGAGCATAATTTTTTTTCCAAGTTTTACATTATTTTTTTCACCGCAAAAAAAGTTGACTCTATTTATGTATTGAATTTCCATGGAAGTCTATCGAACTTTAGTTGAAGAAAAACTTGACTCGAAGAAATTGATCGAGCTCGCACAAAAGGCCCCATATGCATGCGGAAATTATTAAAAGGGGGCCTTTGGTCCAACGGCAGATAGGGCGAGATCAGAGGGTGGCGTTACCATGGAGACATTGAGCAAGAGCATCTTCACTCGAATTTACGCCCGAGAGTAAACGATTCCAATATAAAACAAAAATCACCAGATTTACGTATAAAAACATCGATAAAAATGGGCAATAATGGCTCTCGAACAGAACCAAACGAAGGAAAAGCCGAAAAAATCGTGTTCTTCTGTTTATTTCGAAACGAGATATATCATCACGTGTTTGCATATATCGAGCTTGGATCTGCTAAAATTAATATCCAGTACGCGTGGACGTCGGAACAGAAAGATGAATCGCAACTGTGTATTAATTCGGTGCTCAATTGAACAACGAGAGGGCAGGAAAAAAATGCATATTTCATCGTTGAATCCGAGGCACAACGAGATGTATGGATGCAGAGAGCTGTAAACGGATGTAAAGAGTGCTCTCTCATTTCCTCGCTCACATACATAATGCATTGTGCTATGATTGAGTGAAAATTCAATTACCAGACTTTTCAAAGGGAAATGGATGATTCTCGATCGGGGGAGAGCACTTTTTCTCCTTCGACGCTCCTTCTCATTCAAACGACGACAGATATGAATACGCTTCTGGATATCGCGCGTTTCATGGCGAATAAATTGAAGAAAAAAAGTAGCAATTGAATAATTCGCAAATCTTCCGAATCGTTTGAAAAAAACGGTTCAATATTTCGTCAGTAATAAATGTGAAATTTCGAATAATCATTTATACCAAGATTAATAAAATGGGCAATCATCGTCGACATTACTGTTATGGTTGGTTAAATATTCTTCGATATTTTAGGGTGTTTTGATGTCATTTGAAAACAAAACGTGCAGAAACGGTAAAACATGTGGCTTTAAAGTTGAAGTATGACGAAAATAAGCAATAGCGAAGGATTGACGATACTTTTCGAAATAATTTTGCGGTTCGAAGGACTAGATACAAATGAGGATGTAACGATTATGTGGAAGCTCGGGATATGGAAGCCTCTGACTGACTCTCGAGTGTTAAACACACCGGAAGAGTTACACGCAAGTGCGCGCCACTGGACTGCTCGTTAACGACTGACGTCTCTAACAGCGCGGGCAAGATAATTGTTGTGAGAACCGTTTCGTCGGTCCGGCCATTCAGCGCCCAGGAAATTTTTCTCCGTCTGGGGAGTTTTTTTTATCATATTTTTTTTTCTTCTTTCACTATCAGGGAAATTCTCGCACCGACCGGGCAAAAAAATTCGCTCTAAAATAAACGATCAAGGACATTTTCCAACTCGAGGGAATAATTTCGAAAAAGTTTAAAATTTCGCATTTTTGCACGAAATAATTACCGAGAAATTCCGTATTTTTTGTTCAGTCGGACGATTCAATGCTGTATAATATTTATTCATGTAATTCAAGATTTCTACAATAATACGGGATAACACTTGAAGTAATTGCAATTATATTTTATCATTCAACGTATATATTATGTATTAAATGTGTGCGTGTGTGTGTGTGTGTGTATGTAAACAGCACGTGTTTATACATGTTGTGTATACAGTCGTGGCTTTCGCGATTGCTGAGGGCTTTTCTGGCAAATTCAAGGAGAGGAGAAGAAATTGTATAGAGAAAGCGAGAGAGAGAGAGAAGTTGGTTCGTATCAGTGTATATTTTTCCTTATGAAAATGCTCGTTTCGTTAACGTCTGGCCCACGAGCCAGCGCACAATTCTTGCCACCAAGCTGAGCATAAGAATTTACGAGGGCTGTCGGGATCCGAACTATCCACAGCCTGCTGCTCTTGTCCTTGTATACATTATCCACATGTTAACGTGTACGAAAAAGAGAAAGAGAGAGAGAGAGGGGGAAAAAAAACATTTCCAGATTCGTGCTGAGACTACGAGGGAGGAGAGCAGAGCAGAGCATGGCAGAGCACCGCGAGGAAATGTGTATTTGCGAGGAGAAAAAGGAATAAATAAAGCAACGTTCATGAGGGAATTTCGAGTTTATTTGGCGAAAAAGAGACCTCGAAATTCACGAAATTTCGTTTTTAAACGACGAGAGTGAAAATCTACAAAGTGCTAAAAGTTATTGCGATCCGAATGATTAATTTACCGTTAAACAGAAATTTTGTCATTGATTTGCAAGGGGATTTCGGCTTTATTTTATTTTATTTTTTTGAAAAATGATGCATTGATATTTCAACGTAAGATCGGAGTCCAAGAATTCCTTCGGTCTCGTGTGAATTTCTTTTCATTCGCTACTGAAGAAAATTTATCTGCTTCCAGATATTCAGAGCAGAATACAGGAAGTTATATTTAAACTTCTCAAGGCTGGAGGAGAGATGATTCGGTCTTTGGGAGCAATTTTCGACCTCGAGTTGATGAAGAAAAAGAGATACCACGTTCTTTTGTCAAACTAAACATTGAGCGGAACGGAAATTCGAAAAACGTCTTTTACCTTTCAGTCGATTTTTTCTTTGTTTACTTATTTTTCAAGGTCGATTTGTTCATTAAGTTGAAGTGATGAAGGTTAGGTTAGGAATTGTTGGAATTATCTCTTTCAAGCGATATGAATTCGTTTTTTTTTCACGGAGAAAAAGTATTTTGGGCAGATAACGAAAAACATAACCTAACTTTTGCATTTAAAGGTCCATCACTGGCGTACCTTTTATTGTCGGATAAATACGAGTGATTCTCATCGTGATGAATTTTCTATCGGTTTACGAGGAAAATCGAAAATGGATTTTCTGAAAAACGATTTTCTTACAGACGAGAAAAAGCTTTGCACAGAGCGACTTAACCGAAGCATGAAATATATACTATTCCTCGGGAGAAAAGACGAGGAAAAACGAGGCGAGATGGGAAAATTGTTTCGAAGCATCATCGACGATCGAAAACATGGAAAATTAAAGGAAAGCCGATACAAAATCATGTAACAGTGTACTCTCAAACGACGAAACGGAATTTCGCTGTTATAAATCGTCGACATTGTGACTTTCAATGATGATAAATATCTACGCGTATGATAAAATGCCGAACGTCGACAAGCGTGTCCGTCTGCGGCGCAAACTTGAACAGTGGCGCCATCTAACGGCGTGCCGAGGAGGCCATACCGCCTAGTCGCGGTGGCGTCACTCTACGATACACATCGCAACTATCTGTTCTCGACGGTTGATTGGAGAGAGAGAGAGAGAGCAGTGAGAACGTGAGAAGTGGCGCCATGGTGTGGAACATCCGAGAACCACGCCGTTTCGCACAGTTCGAATGCTCAGTAAAAAAAATTACATTCGACCAATTTTTTTATGCTCCGTAATTTCAGCATCGATATAAACAATAAGAAATGTTGGCTGTTATACCAACGAGTAACGACTCGTGATGAAAGAATTTCTGCCGGGAATAATAAAAAACGACGCCACTCTCGAATGCGTTGTGTCGAGTATATCAGTTCGATTTTTTTTCTTTAAAGTTTCACCGAAATTTCGCGACGATAATTACGCGTCAATATATTGGCCAACGAGAGAATATGAAGAATTTGTCGATGATTATGAGATACTTTGAGGTTCAAGCTGATGCGAAATTATTTGAATTCGGAAATAACGACATTGCCGCGACGAAAATGCGAGTCGTCTGCGGCAGCATTCTTTTTTTTGCTCACAAAGGTGAATCATCGACACATACCCATATTTCGCGATCCAAACCGTGCCACTCGCGATTCAGCTCCCAATTCATCCGAATATTGCGTATTTTCGTGTCCACTGGCATCGTTCCTTTGAACATTTGGGAATTTTCAGATGGAGATATCGGGATATCGGGTAAGGACGATCCAGTGCTCGCGTTGTCGAAGATGCTACTGACTCTCGTTGTTGTTATTATCATTGTTGAAGACGATCGGCGGCAGACATCGTTTGTGCGCGAAACAATGCGCAGTAGTTCAATCAACGGCAACGCATTTACGGATAATTTCAGATGAAATAGATTCGATCGAAAAAAATGTTATTCCTCGATAACAGTATATACGACTGACGATATTAATAATGCCATAACTAAAATTAGCTAATTGATTTATTACCTCAAAAATACTCTCAAATTAACCGAAAAATAATAGTAATGATTTACGATAATTTAGGATGGAATATTAATTGTTATCAAAATAACAATGACTGTTGTTATTATTATTATTATTATTATTATTATTATTGTTGGAAATATATTTCTGTTTGATCCAAATCGATTCGGTATTGAATGCCCTATACAATTTCTTGATAAAATAAATAAATTTTCTACTGCTTTGCCATGTCTTTCAGACAGGATCGATCGGATTATTGGCATTTTACTCTCTCTCTCTCTCTCTCTTTCTCTTAATTAATTACCAATTATACGAACGACTGTAATTGGCAGTGCAGTTTGTTAATTAGTACTCGCAATCGATTATTAAATCGTGCTGATTGCTCTTTTGCGTTTCGTTCGATGTTTTTTCGTCTGTTTTTGTTTTTGTTTTTTTTCAAAATGTATGATTTTTAGCCCCAAGTACGTCCTGAAATGTGCACCACGAAAATGTAATTTCCGGTCTTTTTCTTGTATATTTCATTGACTCGACAAAACGTGAAACGCGGAGGAACGTAGAGGAAACGAATGGGCAAAGTCTTGCGGGAGAACGAATCATCGCCCAGGGTGTTTCCTCGGCAAATATTGTCCCAGGAAAATCGAAACTCGTTCACTTTTCACGCTGTTTCACGGTTCTTTTTCCTCTTTTTTACGCTCTTTTTTCGATCGAAAGGAACGAGAAAAAGAAGAAAAAAAACCCGTTTCGTGGCAATTTCAACTCACGTACGTTTCGCCCCTTCCCTTCGTTTTTGGCTCGCCGTTTTTACTTCCAGGTCGCAACTTTAACGATGATATTACATCCCTCCCACTATTTTCTCACCCTCCTGCTTCTACTCGCGAAAAATTCGCCTCACGATCATTAAAATCGTACTGATACTGAGGCTGAGGATTTATATTACGTAATTTACAACGAAAAACGTTCAATCAACAAAAACTTCAAACTACTTTGTTTGAAATTTTTTTTTTTTAATTTCATACTCCCTTATGCAACGATACGAACAAACTTTCATCATAATCGGTATTGATCAATTCTCTCTCGATCGTCTGAAATATTTGTGCGATCCATCTAAAGTTTCCGTTTGTTCTAAACAAACAGGAGAGGAAATTTACATTCGATTGCACTCTCGCTCCCTCTGTCTCTCCTTCTGGCAATCTCACGAGGGAAACCTAGCCGATTTCTCTCATTGTTAGTCACTCAACTTTCCTTGTTTGGTGATGCATTAAACTTTGAAGGAAACTCGAACAGGTGTTGCAGCTGTATAATTATCTTTCTCATTTTGGTCCACGATGGACGTTCCATACGAGAGATCGAACCTCGTGCATTAGTCGACATTCGTCAAACGCGTATACACGTGAGAAATGACGAACGACCTTCACCAATGCCCAATGAAGGCTTCCATATTTCTCCTTGGTCCATTTTTACATCCCGAGGCCTGGGGACTCATTTTTCGTACAAACTGCACTAATTTTTCGTTAAAACTCGTTTCAACTAATGCAATATAAATTTGTGTGTGTGTAAATCCTCGCTAAAAACCTCGGAAATTCCAGTTTTACCAAAAGCATTCGGAACAAACTAGTTTTAACTGGGAAAAACGCGTTCCAACTGTACGAAAATGGTTTTTTCCGTCACATACACATGCAAATTTATGTGTGTGGATACCGTTAAGTATAATGTTGAAGCCTCGAGCCGCGCCGGACGCCGTTCGAGAATTTCATTTCCGAGTCGCCTCCCCTCGTCTCTTCGTTTCTCGACCTTCGCCCCTGCAGGACTTGATTTCTCTCGTATTCTCCGAGACTCGAAGGAAGAACGATTCCAACTTCTTAAATTAAATTTCTGAATTACGGCCAATCATCGAAATGGCAGGTAAATTTGCGAGGGTCTCTCGTTCAACCTCTCCAATCTCCCAGAGGGCTTTGAGCTCCCTCGCTGCAGCAACCTCCCTCTTATCCGGTGTATCATCCTCTCAACTCACTTAAGGTTGTGGCAAGATGCGGTGGCTAAATACTATCGCTTTTTTTGAGTCATTTTAACGATGGAATTTTTCTACGATGCTACGATGATTTCAAAGTGACCCAACAAACCGAACGCAAGTAATAATTCATCGTTAATCGTTCGAGCGATCGAAAAATTTTTTGCGATCGCGTTTTTCCACTCGGAAGTCTGCTTCGTGTTTTACTTTATGCATTATTGACATTGAATCCCGCGACAGCCGGTATATTTCAACTATCAAAGCGCACACATAGATATATAATACAGTAATGGGTTTTCCGGTGGAGGGTCGAAGATCGAGAGGGGTTGGTAGGTCTGAGAGAGACGTGACCGGACGATAAATTCTCGAGAGGAATCGACCGGAACTCAAGGAAAACGGATAAGATTAATCGCAGGACGACGAGAACAGGGCAATCCATGGGCATTCGTCGGATTCGCGAACGTTCGTCATCGACGTAATGATTCATGGCTTCTGAAAAATCATCAAATATTTACCGTGACTCTTTCAACAATAATACTTCGGAAAATTGCGAAAAAAATATTTAAAAAACACGAATTAATTATCCATCAAAAGTTTCACAAGAGTGGGAAATTGATGCTGGGCTCGGGAGATTGAAAAACCGGTAAATTCTTAGTTTCCATTGTCCCAATGACGTTTTCGTTCGATTAATTTTTGCCGAGCTTGCAGGTTCGTCAATTTCGAAAAAGTAAATAAAACGTTAACGAGAATATCACGTTGTGTCGGATACAAAGGCACGAAATTCACGAAGTATGTCATCCTACGGTACACGTACGATAATCGAACTGTTCATCGGAGTAAATTTGGTTGGTACACTCGACGCGAGTGCGCGAAATGAGCAGGAAATTCCGGTATGACGGTTCGATGCTCCGACAATGTGTATTAATTGAAATTTTCGGTATGGATTATCCTTGTTTTCTCATTGTGTGTGTATAATATATAGGGCGTTTCAGGTCAAATCGGCGAGACCTTCGTCGTCATTTTTTCCGATTGGGAGTCGCTTTTTTCCACGCGTTAAACGGTCCTCGGAAGCGAGAGCTTGAATCGATAAAGTTGCGAAAACCGCCGTTGGGAACAGGTCTTTTTGACATCGCACACGTTATGTTCTCAAAATGTAAAATATTTCAATTAGTCCAGCATCCAAGAACGTAATTCGTTGATACTGGAATTTGGTTTTTCTTCTATTTTCTCGAAAAGTAAAAAAATTCCGAAAAACGGACATCGTGATATGTTTTTTTCATTTCTCTAGGGATCGAATTGACCAGGAGAGCCCGGTATCTATGCGCAACGTTAATAATAAATGTGCCAATTATTTTTCACCGAACGAATTTCCACGACACGGTTTTCCGCAGGAAACTTTATCTCCTTGGATATACAAGAGTTTTGCGTCAAATTGCCGTCTTGCCTCGTTCTATTATTTGACAAAAATATCGATGAGCGTGCTTGGTATCATCAATAAACGAACGAAAAAGCGTATAAAAATGTATTGCACTTTTGAGAGTGACAACGCGCGCTGCAAATCGTTGAGGTGGGGCCCGACAGAGTGATCGAGAGAGAAGTACGTAAAAATCAAATGAATTCAGCAAAGCGGAAGAAACACGAGAGTTGGAAGCGTAAGAACGAAGACGAAAATCGAATTAGATTTTTCCGAAGAGCTGAAAGTTCTCTTTTGATTGTTTCTGCGCTTTCGTCCGAGCGTGACACTTTGGCGATGGAAGGAAAAAGGTCTTTGAATCGAATTTCGATTTTCAAAGATCCCGTCTCGCGTGCCCGTTTTCTCTTCTTTCTTCCGTCTTCGTAATGATCAGGAGAGTGGAATTGGAAAAAGAAAAAACAGTGAAAAAGAGGAAAAAAGTACGAGATAGTCCGCGACGCTCAGCTTCGCGAGACGATGGAAAAATCAACGCTCGATTCTCCGCGAGTCTAGCTAAATTGTTTGCAGGTAAAATTTCCTCGAGTCTCCTCGACAGATCTTCGATAATATTGATAAAAATGATGAAAAATTGGATGAAAATTTCTCAAGCAGCCGAGTCGAAAATTTCTTTATTGGAGATCAGAGAATCGAAAAGAGGACGAAGAAACGTTCATTGAATTATCTTATTACGTTTTGTTCAAATTCGTTCTTGCGCTTTTATCGAGTGTAATTTGTTACTTTCGAAACAAAAAGTTTCGTTTATTTTCCGATATTATCGACTATGCTTTTTTTTCCCTCTTGAAAACAAGAAAATTATCGCGATCCGGCGAAAGAACAATTTGTCGACGATTATACGAGGGGGAAAAAAGATATCCCGGGCTTTCTCGATTATGAAAAACGGACGAGAGATAAATCCACGGAGTAATTGCAAAACCACGTAATTAGAACGAATAAATGCATCAGTGATGAGACCGAGGAGCTCGCGAAAATTCTTCGCTGCTCGAATAAAACGGAAACGTTTGAATTCATTTTTTCCCTTTATTCGAGTGCTCTCTTTATTGTCGAGGTTGCGAAGAGACGATTTTGTGTGTCGAGTGTTGCGCAAGTCTGCAAAAAAAGCGAATAAAAAACAAATTATCGTGATAATTTTGAATTCATTTTTCCCACTCTTTATTCTTCGGGCAGGATAACGTGAAGCATTCTTGCTACAGCAAATAAGCTGTAGTGCCAAAAAAAAATTGAGGCACTTTTATTTTTATGATAAAGTCGAACATATTTTTTTTTCATTTATTTCAAACATTTTTTCCGATTAAAATCCGATTGGCGATTAAAACTATAACGAGTATGACGAGAATTAATATTTTTTTTCCGATTGCCTCACCAATTAATCGATCGGATTCTTTTTTATATTCGCTACGACAGTATTGATGAATTTCGCTTCTGGCAACGATGATGTTTACGCGGCCCTCATTTCCCACCGTGTCCATTCGTTAATTAAAAGTAAGCTCCGCGAAGAGGAAAACTCGACGAGCAGTCTTGATTTCAATGGTGGCACATCGAATGCCGTGTGGACTGCGTCGATGAATTCGACTCACGAAGCGATATTCATGCAACTTTGACTAAAAAAAATTGCACGTTAATTAAAGCAGTTTGAAACAGTGACGTTTTAATGGACCTCTCAACGATCGATTCCATACAACAGTTATGAAGAAATTGTAGGAGAAATGAAAATTGACAAAATTGCTCGATTCCGTCGATCGGTTGTTTGCTTATTTTTCTAGTTTTCAGGTGATGGGACATCTCCATTGGCAAGAAGCAGATTCGTGCTATAAAATCTATATTATTTTTTTTTCGACATTAATCCCATTGAGTTTCACATGAAAATCTATATTTATATACATTTTTAATTGCAATGCTATGGTTTTATGAGTTTTTCAAAATTTCTGACAACACCCCCCGATTGGGTATATTCTTTTTTTTCTCTTTGAACCTCTCTTTCCCTCTCTCCCTATTTCCGTTTCGTCCTACACACCATGATTTCGATTCGATCACGCACCTCCACCGTATATAATCCTATTTCCTATTTACATCCCTCCGTGCTTCACCCCGTTACACCCTCGATCCTCCCCCTAATTCTTTTCCCTCTTCCACCCTTGTAAAACCCTGCACTGAAAGGTGCATCTGTGAAAACTCACGTAAAGAATACAGAACAATGGCGAAGCCTCGGGTACAATCTTCAGCTCTTCTTTCCGCTCGATCAATCAAGAAAATTAGCAATTTATCTCAAAAAAAAGCATCCAAATTTTCACGGAAATTAGATTCAATTGAATGTCGTTTAGTCTACCAGGCAAAATGAACGTTTGAAGGCCACGATAGAATCGCAAGTGACGTTTCTTTGATCATAAAGAAAAATTAATCAATAATTGTATAAAATTCTTCATAATAATAATTGCGATCTAAAAATGATTTGAAAGTTAATTAAATGTCCGTCGCGGACAGCCTGGATACATCTGTCATTCATTACATTTTTTTATCCTGCATATTTATCCTGCCACGAACGTATGAATATATCCACATATGTGAAAACCTTTATGCCTCACAACATCCGATCCGCGGTCCACTCATCTCTTCCATTTGTAGAGATAACGACCGAATAAAAAGGAACGAGCAGAAAGGCCGATGAAAAAAAAAGTATAGAGAGCGATGCGTGCTGAGAGGTATATGTAACGTGAAAATACACTCGTTGCTCAGCCGTCGTTGAACACGAAAATTCTATATCACGTTCTCCAACCCTTTTTATTTTACTTTTCGTGCTTTTTTTTTTTGCATTTGAATTTTTCCTTCTCATTTCACCGTCTCCGTTCTCCCAAAGTTCTTTTTCGACGTTTCGTTCCATCTTGTTTTTTGACATAAAAATATCGCGCGTTGGAAAATTCGAGCTTTCCTTCGAGCGCAAACAAACGCAGTAGCGGTAAAAAAAAATAAGAAGAAAAGCTCTGAGAAGGTTTCCTATCGGTTTTACACCTTCTCGGGCGGAACGATTCGAGCGGAATCCACGACGATAGAGCCCGTCACTTTTTTTTTATTCCATTGAATTCTTTTTGTTTTTTCTCTTCAGGAATAAAAAAAGGTTTGACACGAATTTTCGGGATGATTTTTAGAGTTTCAAATTTGTCAATGCAAACACGAGTGTTTTTTTTCTCTCCTCGTCTACGTTGAAATTACATCGGAATCTTGAAAAACAAACGCTGGAAAAAAGCTCACGAATGTTCTTTCGATAAATCATCCGTGTACCTTTTACGTTACGTACGAACGAATTTCAATTCCCTTTAATCCGATCTGTCAGATTCAAATAAACATGCAAGAGCTTACTCCGACAACTCAGGTGGTCGGAAAAACCTCCGTTTTCCCTCCCATCAGTTAAATAAAAGGACAGGCCTTTGGATCGAGCGATTACGAGAAAAGAGGTCAGCGCCTGTCTGACTTGTATTGACTCTCACTACTTTGGCAGTCGATTTTTTTCGTTAGCCAGCGAAAAAAAAGCAATTTCCCGTTGTCCTTCGGTCGTTCCGTTCTTCCCCTTCGGAGAATATGGAGGAAGACTCGATGATCTTTAAAGAAACGTTGGATTAAGGGGGTTCGATTCGTTCAGTGATTGACGAAAGAAAAAAAACATCAGATGCAGCGAAATTTAGATTTGAAATGAAAGTTGCCGAGTTGCGAGGTTCGACCGAAGCACAGAAGCCGATAGTTCGTCAAAATGCCTCGAAACTTCGTGCTCGTTGCAGCCCTATAGAAAATTGAAACTCGACTGGAACCATATCCTTTAATAGCTCCAACATGTTTGCCTCAAGGAGGGTTAAAGCACGGCGGATAATCCAGAGAGTCGTGGCCCCCTCGTCGAGGAAATTAGATCCATTTCCTCGATCATGTTCGACAAGGCTAAACTTTGCGAGGGTTGGTAAATCGATGTAGGAGGAAAGGTCCGAGGGCCATAGTTCGATAATCGAAGCAGGAGGACGTTAATTCCATGAACATTGACACCGAGGATGCTCTTGTACAGTCACGCCTCTTTCCTTTTGCACACGACTAAATTATTAACAAATAAACAACAAATTTACAAAAGTTTTCCTTGCGGATTTTGAATTACTTCAACAACTTTGAATGACATTCTGCTATTGGCGTTTATCATCAAGTTCCAGGATATCCCGCAGCGTTGAAAACTTTCTCGTCTGCGTAAGCAAAGTTTTAATTGCAACGAATGATATCCATCTCGCCAAATATTTATTTTATTTTATTTATATCATCGTAACACGAGATTCTCATTGGTCTTCGATAGAATTGCACTTGCATTGACATTTTTAACGATTTTCGACGTTCTCAATTACCTCTATTCTCAGACGAGCCCTCATTTGCCCGACGGTATATATACATGGGAGTGTACGTTGTCGTTGTCGAGTACCACTTTTTTTTCTCACATGCAACGCACTAATTTCTGTTGCGCACAATATGTACTCGCAAGATCGATAAAGCTTCGTGTTTGCAAAAGCTCGAGACGAATCCTGCCTGGTAACAACGAATTATGAGATTAATTAAGCGAATCAGCGAGTCGTGTCTTAATAACATCGGATGTATACTCCTCGATGGATGCTGACTCGTATTTTTCGATGCCAATCATTCGCGCTCCCACGTGTATTCGCGATCCCATGCATTCGCGTTGGATTTTTCGTCGCGAAAAAATCCATCGAGACTAAAGGATCCGGGAGTGGAAGGACGAAGGGTGAGAACAAAAATTGAGTTTTTCACAGGGAGAAAAGTACGGCAGACGAGCGAACGAAAGTAGGGTCGAACGGCTTTCTCGTTTATCTCAATTCTGGCTTGACTCGAGCGTCTGACAATTGACGGACAATTGGCGAATTGGCACTCTCGCGTAGAGCCAAAGACACGTCAATCAGAGTAAAATCGGATTTAAAAAAAAACGCGAATCGGGAGTAGCTTGTCACCGAGATGAAGAATACAGAGTCGACGAGGGAGGCTGGAGGGTGTAGAGGGAACGAGGTTACTCGACGATTATGGAGAAGGACGCGAGGCAACGAAAGAGCGAGTGGGATTATCGGGAAATGTGTGTTTCCGCGTTGTCAAATATCGTTTCCTCATACTGATGAAGTACATGTGCGGTTAACGTTAACGGTAAGAGCAATATTTTCCAACTTTCGTCAAAATTTCATTCTTTACGATCCTTGAATTGAATTTTTTTAAATTACCATTTATAACAATGTTGTCTCACGATACTCGATGAATTGTCCAGTCATGAAAAATATCATTTTTTTCTTAAAATATAGGCTTCATTCACTCGCTCACAGGCACTGTACAACGGGGGGATGATCGATGCTGATAAAAAATGAATAACGAATGGTCGTAACCGAGGAATATAAATTTTTCCATTTCACAGTGTCCACGATAATTGTACATCGGCCCTGTTCGTCGATATCACGCGGAATGGAGTTAACGTTTAAATTCCTTTATTTCTTTTATTACCAATGTCCCAACGTTCTCATGTTCATCGATTTTTCAATTACCTTCGTACGACGCAATATTCAAGGTAGAGTACGTCCGAAATCGAATGTTAAAAATGTAAAATTAGATGCGAGGCGAAATTCTGCGTCGAAAACTACACTAATCTGTATTTCTTTTTGAATATCTTAATCCTTTTGGTGAAAAAGAAAATTGCCGAAGATATCCAAGGTTTATCGATTAATCCGCGATTAAAACGAGCAACGATACGATAAAGACCGAATTCATTAGAAGCTCGATGGGATCATGAGTACTTGCGTTTGGAATCTTTTTGTTCTCGGAATCACGAATTTTTATTATCGAAATTCAATCGTGGAATACCCTGTATATGCATAAATATACATGCAAACGATGCGCCGACCGGAGACTCACCGCTTGGAACGGATGTGGAGAAATCCGGATGCGCGAAAGTTTTCTACAACTTGTGTCTTTTCCATTACGCTGCTTCGGAAAATGTATGTATCGCAGACTCGACATGTAAAAGGAACAGAAGAAAAAATCTACAGCGTTTCGATGTAAATTCAAAGGAGCCGTACATCCCGTGGTTGTGACGAAAAAAATATTAACGACAATAAGCGAGCTCGTACCGTGTGAAACTTTCACGCGAAATTGTTTCAGAGTCTTTTTATTTCGATTTTTTTTGAGCTTTTTTCCTAACCACTCGTAACCCTTTTCACAGAACGAGGTCAACGTTGTCCGGGTCGGGAACGACGATCGTACGTTTCTCCGGATTTTCCAATGACATTTCCCGAGCTCTCCAGTTTTTCTTTTCACTCCCGTGGACGACTTGAGCGCAAAAACTCACCCTCTTGGAAATCGATAAGGGGAAAAGGATTGATCGTGAGAAGATGTTCCTGGCGATTGTTGCTTCGAGAAGGAGATCTTTTTCACGAGCATCGGAGTATCAGGAGGAGGGTGGTTTTGCTACCGGAAGGATTCTACGTTTTGCCGAAGCAACCAGTCGCTGGTTCTTTGGATCGAGAAAGACGGCCAACGGAATACGTACGCGAGGCAAAGCAAACCTCTTAGCTTTCCATTACTCGATGCTTTCCGTCAGATGCTTATCCCGGTACTCCCGCAAACTCCTCACTTTTCTCATCTTGGAATCATCCTCGTTTTTTTCTTCTGGACTCTCCCTTCCTATTTTTACCCGCGTATCCTCCTCTGATCCTCCAGACTTCCTCGTCGGCTTCGGCGTGTGTTTCGTTCCAATTACTTTGGTTTCTTCATCCCCCAGTTTCTCCTCTCTCCCTCTACATTTATCTTCTTCACTTTTTCTACATGCCTCTTTCCGAATTCATAATTTTATACTTCCTTCTTCCTCTCGATACCCTGAAGCCTCTTCGCACAGGAGCGCCCTTCTTCCTCCATGTTTCTTTTCCACCCTTCTTTCCTCCTCATTCCGCTGTCATCTTTGGTCGATCTTTCGCTTCTTTTCCTCTTTCTGTTATTTATTTTTCTATCTCTATCCCGCCCTCCTCTCATTCAGCTTTCTTTTCTTCCGTCGTTTTTTACAGCTCCTTATTTTTCTCTCCTTTTCCTTAAGCTGTACTGATCCTTTTTTAAATGCAGCCCTTCCATCATCCCTTCCTCGTGCCTGTCTACCCTCTCGAATTATCGTTGTTCCTGATCTTCTCGCGCTGTCTTTCGAAGGATCTTTCGTATTCTTTCCATCTTATTTCGCGTCATTTACGTCACTCCTCCTTTTCTTCGCTCTCCAGCTCCATATCATCCCTTATCTCTATCAGACTCTCGCGAATTCTCTTTTTTTCGTTGGCTTCATCCGCGTTGCCCATTGAACGAGCTCTTGGCTTTCCTCATCCAGCTCCTTAATTCCTTCCTTCGCGAAATGCTCACTCCAGTCGCGTTTTCAAATACTTCGCTCATTCCGCTATTGCGTTTTACACTCACCTTTTCGCCAACACAATGCCAAGGTTCCCGCTTGGTTACCGGCGTTTCTATACCTTCCAGCTCCGTCGACTCACTTGTTATTCCGTTGACGTTGACGACCGAGAGCCAAGACATTCCCGCGGGATAAAATCACCCCTTCTCGCTTCCGCGTTTCAAGGATGTCGTCCTGACTATACAGTCGAGTCTAAAATCACTTGATAAATCTTTAATCCACCGTCCTTTGCACCAAAGATCCTCCTACCTTTTTCAGTGGATACAAATTTGCGAGCGAAACTGCAAAGAACCGCGCTGTTATCCCGATTTGTAACCGTGTGGAAATAACAAATACAAGCGTACACTTTTGTCACACGACGTTTTCTGCATAAAATTCGTGCGTTTATCAAAAAATCAAAATTTTTCTTGGTTTCGCAGGTGTCACTTTCTTTTTCGACAGGATTTTTGCAAATTCCATACCAAATGGAAATTTCTTACTTCTCGTAAAAATGTACGATGTAATATATCATTAAAAACGTGGAACAACTTTTCACACTTTTGTCACACGACGTTTTCTGCATAAAATTCGTGCGTTTATCAAAAAATCAAAATTTTTCTTGGTTTCGCAGGTGTCACTTTCTTTTTCGACAGGATTTATGCAAATTCCATACCAAATGGAAATTTCTTACTTCTCGTAAAAATGTACGATGTAATATATCATTAAAAACGTGGAACAACTTTTCACACTTTTGTCACACGACGTTTTCTGCATAAAATTCGTGCGTTTATCAAAAAATCAAAATTTTTCTTGGTTTCGCAGGTGTCACTTTCTTTTTCGACAGGATTTTTGCAAATTCCATACCAAATGGAAATTTCTTACTTCTCGTAAAAATGTACGATGTGATATATCATTAAAAACGTGGAACAACTTTTCACACGTTTGCTTTGACGTTTGTCGATAACGATTAAAGTGTTCAGAGGCCATGGAAATTTATTTCAAAGTCGATTTCGCAAACGTCGTACTTTCCTCGCTTTTCCCTTCAACCCGTGTATTTATTCACCTCGTGAGGCATTAATATCAGTGATCAGGCTTGGAGCTCAACGCCAGGTGGAAATTCCTCAAAGGAAAAACCGACGTCTATCGCGAACTTCCATCGCTAGTTACTAATTACCTACTAATTATCAGTTGATTGCCACTGTTTTTCACTCTCCACTTTCATTTCGTCATTATCGATAGACATGGACGTAATGATATTTACCATTTCCACACGTCTTTACGGGAGTTGTGGGTAAATATACGCTTTTAAATGTCAATATTGAATATCGGTTGCTAAAAACACAAATGCACGGATGAAATAGGCGGAGGATCGGAGAATTTAATAATGTACTTCGAGAGAGTATCGTCTGAGGCGGAAAGAGGGTAAAACTGTCATACAAATATCGACTAATTACAGTGATGGCGAAGGAAATGACTCGAAATTGAAAAAACGTTTGATCAAACTTGAATAAAAATAAAGGTAAGAAATACAGACAAGGCGAGAGATGAAAATGATTCTTTTTTTTCAACGTTCTATTTGAAATTCGAGCGACGAAGCGTCGTGCGGGAATGAATCATGCGTTCTTTAATTAAATACCCGTGCCCCGTTGCAATTATTTCCTCGAGTCTCGCGACAAAATACACGTGCTCCCGTGCGCGCGTAATTGATGCAGATCAAAGTGAAACTCTGGAATGTCAGTTTCGAGCGAAGGAAAATTAGGGATGTTCGTAGACTCCGTCAGCAAAAGCTCGTTCGCAAATGGAAAATCCTTCCTCGATCAATTTTCCGTATATTCACGACAGATTTATAGTACCGAAAAACGTATCTTTGAGCGAACTAAATTGTTGGAATGAAATTCGGGCAAATTGCGTGGATATGAAACAAAAAAAATGATGTTTTAATGAATTTTTGAGTTTTTCGGTTCGCCCCGTGTATCTTTTCGCCTTCGCCTTTTCCTTTGGCGAAACTGAATCCGCGAGATTATTCATGAAAATCCTCGGCGGTGAGCTCGTGCCGATATATATAATTCCGGTGCCGTTTTTCAACCTCTCGGAGCTGTACCACCAACCCCCAAGATCTCGCACAGTGTGTGGGAAGAGTTCAACTATGAAGAACCTCTCGGGCCATTATTTTATGGCCTCGCACAGCGAGACGACGGCGAAGGCGAAGGAATTCTCATGGATGCTGCGATGTGCATGTGTCTGTGTGTCAGTTATTTGCGTGGAAGAGTGACCGGCGGGATGGTGAAGCGCTGGGGGGGGGGGGGGGGGGGCTATGAAATACGAGATGAAAGTACGAGTGAAGAAATTGCGAAGAAGAAACGAAAAGAGGAGGGGCAGGGGGAAGGAAAGAATAAGGATGAGAGGAAAAGATAGGTTCGCGGTGACGAGAAAATTCAGAAAGTTTATTCGTCGGTGCTCGGTGTTACCAAGATAGCAGGGTAATGGGGATCATCCGAAAAAGAAAAATCTGCGAATCATCGAAACCACCCCCTTTTTTTCCCTCCAAATCAGACGAAAACAAGGGTCCCGACTGTGAAACTCTTAACATTTCGCTTAGTTTTTCGTCAAAGTTGGAAGGGTTGAAAGATAAATCTCGTGGAATTATCGTCAAGTTCGTTATCAAGCTCATTCGTGTGAACTGATGAAATGTGCTCATAATTCGTTTAAAATTCAACTGGCGATGAATGCGAAATAGAGTTTCCACGAGGCTGGAGCGGAAGACACGATGAAGTTCAATCGCACGAAATCTTCTTCATCGAGTTTGATTCAACGCTAAGATCAGATCCGTTTTTCCCACGATGAAACGACGAGTGAGAAGACGATCGAGCTGCGTTTAATTTTTCGAAAATTCGACGCGGTGCTCTACCCTCCGAGTGTTTGATCTTCGAGTTGATATTCTTTTGGAATTTTCAAACGCAAACGCGGAAAGTTTACTTCCCGTTTTTGCCGGCCGCGAGTTTCGTCTTGGGTGACCCTCGTTACCCCCTGCTGAATCGTTTTGGAGTAAATAGATCTACGAGGGTCGTATAGGAACTCGAGACACTTTTCCGTTATATTTCGCTGTAAACTCTGATACCGTGTACATACGCGCATCTCCCATTAAATACAGGGTGTTCCAAAATTTAATTCTCTTGATTTAATGCTTAAGGTAGTTCTATCGTTTTATCGTTTTCTTAAGATTTTGTTGAAAATTTGAATACGTATTCTTTGATGTCATATATACGTGTGTAATAAATTTTGGAAGGTTTTACCACGTGGAAGTTGAGATATTTATTGGTAAAAATCACAATTTTCGGTAGTCTCTCGTAAGAGCGCGTGTTAAAAGTTGCATTTTCATCAATGAATATCTTGGCTTCTACGTGGTGAAGCCTTCTAAAACTTTGCATACATTTTTATGCAACATCAAAGAATATTTCTTGAGTTTTCCAAAAAAATCTTAAGAAAATTTTTTTCGCAATTTTTGTAATTATAGAGCAAGCACATATCACCTGGGATGACCGTGAATTTGGAGTATGCTGTTCTTTAGTCGATTTGCAACAACTTTTCTTATTTAACTGAAGCCCGCGAACCATTTTGTATGTGAGAAAAACTGCAAAACAATTTCTCGATTTGAATCTAACGATAGAACTACCGTAATCGGGGAGAAAATTCCGCGTCGAAGAGAGAGTCTTCAAGCGCTTCCGAATCGGATGAATCTCCGACGAGTTATCGACCGACACAGTTGGGCCAGTAGGACCCGTGCGCTGGCACAGCTCCCGCCGACGAGTGGGGGGTGGCACGCGTACGATTGGCTCAAACTTTGACGACTGATAACTCGTTAGGTTTTGGTCGTACGCGAAAAATACCAAGAGACATTTCGTCCCGGATTGTTATCCCAAATCCAATACTAAATTATCAACATCGAGTTTTCCGGACACCCTGCATATATTTTGACGTATACATACACATTGCGATGAAGTCACGTATACGTAAAGTCCGATGGGATTTCGAGCTGTATATAAGCGTATAAACTTCTCGACGTTGGATCGGTGCAAAAGGGCTATTTCGTACGGTAGTGCGACGATGAAGAAGCAAGATGGAAAACGTTCTCGAGAATTCAAGACTGGGCGCGTATGCGAGAGGCGTCATACAAAGTGTCGCGGGATTTTTCAGTGAGACAGTGAAAATCCGACGAGCGTTACGAATTCCTGTATGTGCCACATAATCTACGGGTATATATATCCGGAATTCGTGCATGCAAAAAATGAATCTCAATTTCATTTTACTTTATCTTATGCAAAATGGTGTGTGCGAATGAGAACGTGTGTATAACGCACGAGTGGGAAATTCTCGATGTTTCGATAATCGGAAAAATGGCGCAAAAAAAAAGGAAAAAAAAGAGTAATAATAATGTTCGGATAATAGAGTTTCGTCTGCAGGAAGAATTGTTAGAGACTTCCTGGTTTGGGGCACACGCTCTCGATCCATGAAATTAACAATTCCGCATCGCGTGGCTCCGATCGTGACGTCAGGGGGTGGTACTTTATGCCTCCAGCCGGCAATATAAGCCGAGACTTCCGATTTTCCATACACCCTTAAAGAATCCACGTTGAACACGGAACACTTGCGAGCCTTGTTATATCTCGAAAGACCTTGCGTTACCATTAAAACATTATGTATACAGGATTTCCGTGTGTATATATGTGCTATGGAGGTAATAAAGACCAATAAACATATGAGGATTTCTGTGCTAAAAAGTCAGTCGTGTGTGCCAAAAATAACGATATTTTGAACACGACGATTTTTCGGTGTCACCTTTGTGACACATCCTGATAACGATGATTAACTCATAAATTAATTCAGTTAATTGATTGAATAAATTAAAAATGATAATTCATTTTTTAAATTAAATATTCACCGTTTGACCGTTCAATGTTATTTATATCCCATCGCAATTTATATTTGGCATACGCTTGAGAAGAAAATCGTCGAAGAGTCAGTTTTATTTTCTCCTCAAAGGCGCAATGTTGCTTTTTCATTCGGTAAAAGCTTCTTGCCTCTCAAAGAAATATTTCTGTCGAGAATTTATTCACCCAACGTTCAAGAATCTGCGGGGAACATTCAAACAGAGGGTGTGCGCGTAATTTATCCGAAATTTCCTTCACTTTTGATTCTGCAAATTCAAAATCCTTTTTCCTCTCTCTTTTTTCTCTCAAAATCCTCTCTCTCCGCCTTTTTTTCGAATTCCACGATGCTTTTGTCTCCTGAAATTTCTCTCCCTTTCGTCCATCATATTTGTCCTTTTTTTTTCATCTATACCGAATCAGTAACTCACACTGTAGAGCGACTTAAATGCCAGTCGCGGAGTGAGCTGAAATCGTGAGGGAAACACGCGAAATAAGCTCGCGTGTTCGTCCGTATAAAAAGCTTTTTGCCGAATCTGTGTCGGTCTGACACTCTCTTTTGTATGTACATGGTGTTCCAGAACTTTATTTCAGCAGAGTTTGGGCGAAATTTCCGTCGAAAATTATACGACCACTTTGTAATCCGATTTGTGGCCAATGATGAGTTGACGAGTGCGATGAAGTCGAGCGATTGGCGCAACATTGTCGCTCAATAATTCATCAACGCTCCGTCGAATAGAAAAGCGCTTTCGTACTTTTCCACTCGGTATATTCTCTTCCGCACGTGACTTTACATCAATGACGCAAAGCTGAAGAGTGTTCGGGGACACCCGATATATGTATATCCGAATATCTACTGTATTACATCGCTATCTATCTCTCCTACGAAATTTCAAAGGGAAAAAGCTCGCTCGTATTCTCGTTTATTACAGAGGAGGAGAGAGATGGAGCCGGAGAAAGACGAACACAGAGTCAACGAACTAAAAATACTTTGGACAGAGATTCCATGTTCAAGATATTTCTCCACTTACCGGCATATTCGTTTTCATATTCGTATTGAAATGACTGTATGATTTCGGTAGATAATCTCTCGGGGATGAATTCGAACTCGTTTTTTTCAATATTTCAGAAAATTGGACCCGATTTTTCCCGATTTTTTGACATTCGACGTTCAGTAGAGAGATCGGCATGAATCTTTGTGTATCGGTTGCATTTTTTTTGGTCGATTTTCGAGATTGTTTTTTTTTTTTACGGAAAGAATTCTGAATTCAAAATATGCCGAGACTCGGAGCTATCGAAGGTTTTCCGTCAAGCATGGAATGGGTTTTGTTTTTCATAGACATACCGATAAGATTGCAAAATATCTCGCGCGCCGCTCGCTCGTGAAGTTTCCTTCAAGTTTATCTCGTTCGTGAGTACTCGAAAAAAAATGAAGATCAAAAGAATTCTTCGCTCACCCTTTGTGTTGCAAATGGAATCCCGTATCGTCGGCGAAACTCGACGTTTCGCTAAAACCTGCAAGAGAACGAATAATTATTGTCGCTGAGTGATTAACAAAATAATATATGTATATAAAACTATGAAATACAGGGTGTAATAAATAAAATGACAATCAGAATAGACGAAAATATGACGAAAGAGCGAACAAAATTATCTTAATCTGATAATATTTTCAGCGGCAATTAATAGCGGCACTCTGAAATTCAAAATTATATAATTGCTTTGCTTTTTAAAGAATTATTTATAACCTTTTTTCCACTGCCGTTTCGGTGGGGCATGAAATGTCGATAAATAAATAGAAATTGAGGAATCTATGATCGTGGATCGAGAGATAAAAAGACGGTCGATCGCCTCTGCGGAACTTTCATTTTTTTTTTACGTTCTATGATCATAAAAATTTGCTTTGCTTCGATTTGTGTTGTCGTTCCTCTTGAACTATCGAGAAAAACGTTCAAGATAAAGGATGTCGGTGGATAGGATGGCACAACAAACGATGGTCAAAGCTGTTCGATTTATTGGTTCCTGCACGCTGGTTTCTTCGGTACTTTTTTCTTTATTGGAAAATCCCGGTTTTCCTTTCTTAAAAAATTCGTGTGGACAATATCGAACTTTTGATTTATTTATTGTTGTCGATTTATTCATTTTGTGGCATTATTGACTTTGTGATATATTGATTCTGTGATATTAATCGCGCAAAATCGGGTAACTGTCAAATTCAAGCAAAAACAAAACATACGCGTGCATCGAAATTTTGACTTTATCAGGTTTCTGGAAAAGTGGCCCAAAATGATTCGCTGATTCTGAAAACCACCGAATTTTTCCCGAAAACTCGATATTTCAATGAGAAAATAGTAACTAATCGATAAAATTTGTATTATCAAATTTTCGGATGGAAATATTGGGTTTTCGATGAAATACCGGTGTGTTTCGTAATCAGCGGGAAAAAATACATCGATGTAGACCATTGAAATACATTTTTGAAATCCAAAATTTTTTGTCACTTTCTGCCGGACTGAGTTGGTTCACGAAAATGTTTGCCATTTTTTTTTCGTTCGAGATGGATACCCCGACTTGTGCTCATTCTCTTGGCAATTGCTGAGGCTTCAAAATGCCGTTTGGTTTGTCCAGATATCTTGATTTTTCGATTTTTGGCAGAATTTTAAAGACGGACCTTCGATTTTCGCCAATTTTCCCATACATACCCCTTTGCGTTTTTTTCGCCAATTTTCAACATCGATTTTGAGGGTGAAGCAATAGAGCTATCGACATTTAACTTTCACGATTGTTTAAGTCTACTCGAGGGCTTTTCAAAACACCCCCAAAAAATCTATGTGGCTTCATTAGGGAGGAAGTTATGCTCATTTGAAATTTCGACTTTTCGACGATTTCGGAAAAGTGGCCTAAAATGTGACGAATCTTTTTTTTTCAATTTTCAATGTTTGACTACCCTAATCGATCGCAAATTTTCCGCTGATTACGAAACTCGCCGAGTTTTTCTCGAAAACTCAAAATTTCAGTAAGAAAACGCAAAAAAACTGTCAAATTCTATTTCTTCGATATTATAAATCATCGTATTGCCATGAAGATTGATTATTGAACCTTAGGCTATTTTTACTCTTCGTTCAGACTAAATGTAGTGTTTTATGTAAATGTAGACTTTAAGGAGGTCAGAATATTTTTAAATTCTAGATGAAACTGAATGGCAACATGAATTTCGCAATTTATAATTTCATTCAAATTAATCCTGCTATCTCAGAGCTACATCAGTGGCTGGAGAGATGGAAGACGAATAATGCACTTCGCATCATTTTTTTTCTGCATTTTCGGGCCATCCATTGCTCGTCAGTTTTTTTGTTCTATAGTGCAGAAAAGAAAACTTTCCATCTGAAAGAAAACTCCGTTTCCAGGGCAAAGTGAATTTTCACTCAATTTTCTAGGTTGAGGAACAAATGGGCTTGTGGACTTTGCCAGGATCGTTCTCGACATCTATACGACGTCCAGTTTCTTTTTCCGTTTTTTTTCTTCTCTTTTCAATTATCGGCTTTTGTCTTTTATTTAACCAAGTCTCATTCTGTCGCAACGCCGATCGCGTTCGAATCCAAATCGTTCCGGGATAATCAAATCGATTCCTACTTCAATTATTTCAAACACGATTGTCTTTTACGATCGCAACAAGAAACGTTACATTTTTTTTCGTTACACTCTCGCCATGGAATGGGTTTTTTAAATTACTCTTCGATTCGGTAACTCAATTGAAATGTTCAACTTAAAAATGTTCTCACAAGTAAAATATAAATCTAACGTTTGTATTTTTTTTACGTTGATCCGAAACCGATTATATGGCATTTTTACAAAATGTATTATTTTACGCAATTATTTCGCGAGAAATTTTATCGAACGATTTAGAAAGCTATTGTGAATTCAACGATACTCGTCTGACATCCGCCGTTTCGCGTCTTTTTTTCCAAAAACAGCCAATCGTAAAGCGAATAAATCGACAACGTTAATAACATCGATAAGGTCGATATAGCTCACATGGATTTCTGACTACTTCTTTTGACTGTACGAAAGCTTCCGGAGCATCGTCCTAACCCCTTTAGGAAGCCCTTTGCCCTGCATCGTAATGCAGATCCGGATTTTTGTGCACGTACAGTGCGAAGTCAATGCGCGCTTTTATCACACTCTTTCGACCTTAATCCAAACATGGGCGCCTCGAGCCCAAAACTTTTCTTTTTCATTTTCCATGCCGTCAAATACGTCTCGAAAGTTCGGCGGAAACTTCGATAAGATGGAATTAGCCCGTGAGTTTGCAACTTTATACTGAATTTTAATGCACGCGAAAGGTATTGGAAAGTCAGAAATGACGGCAGCATGTAGGGAAAATTGAGTAAACTGCCGACTCGAAAACGTACGTAATATCAGTGTTATTTTCATTCCGGGAAAGACAAGGGGCTTGTTTTCGGAGGTTGAAGTGAGTTGGAAAAGAATACCGATCACTGTTCGCTTTTCTTTTACTTCCCTTCCTCGTAGGATGCAGCATTGAAAAAGGAAAAGCAAAAAAGTGAGGGCAGCTCGTGGTTCTCAATAGCAGAACGAGCGTCAGCTGGCGCTCGGTGATCATGACCGTATAATGAGTCTCTCTTTCTACGCTTCTCACTGTGCAAACTGTAGAGTTCATGCTGATGCAAGATTCACTCGATATTCCGAGCATTTGTGACGCTCGGGGCGAACGCAGTCCGCTTTCTCGGCCGGTGCGACCTTTGCTTTTGCGGAATAAGGAAGAGGATGCCATTTCACGTTTTCGACAAGACGCGATTGCGTCTTATTACCGCAATTTGCCTGTCTCACAGTGAAAATAGACTCGGGTTCAGGAGAGTCATTGGCGGTGGAGCACATTTCGCGTCGATGAAGAATTCCGTTCGAGACTGGACTTTTGCCAATGTTCCGGATCGAACGATACGAATGTTTCGTTGAGTAAAATATAATTGCAGTGGCAAGCATCAGCAGCCTCTCAAAGAGTAAGCGCAAACAAAGGTAGTTTCACGTATGCAGGTGAACGGGCCAATTTACGCTTCGAGCGGGGTATATGCATCACGCTGTTGCAGCCTGTCTACGTTGGAAAAGCAGCACGTTTGCTCGTTCTCACTAGCCCACATCGGTTCCGAAGGGGATATACGGTTGCTCATGTGCAATATTCTCATATACCGCTGGGAGTTTGGTTGCACATTGGCCAAGTAAAGACGGAAGTGCGCACGTTGGCCGGGTTAGTGGGGAGAGACGGTTGAAAGGTTGGGGGTTGGTTTTGGCGCCCCGAGTACGCAGGGAGAATCCCGTAGCGGCGAAGGATAGGAGGAAGCGGAGGAAGAGAGGGATGATGGCGTGTCGGGCTATCGATCCTGGCTACTCTGGGACGTTACCATCGTGTGGCCCAGCTTTTCCGCTACCCCATATATCGGCGAAGCCACCGTTATTCTCGCCAACCGACCCACAACATTCTTCCAGTTCTCCTTCCGCTTTCCTCCTTCCATTACTGACCTGTAGCATTCCCTGTCATCGAAATTCTCAGAGGGTTTCGTTTTCATCAACAAAACTCTTTGTTTTGTCGTAGGGAAATTTCGAAGGACTCGACCGATTCCAGTGTCATCAATGACGAGATCAGATTCCATCATCGAGGCTAACTGTAGTCAAACTTCGCTGTAGGCGGACTTGATTGATTGTAATCCTGTTATTCTAGGGTTTATCCCTCTGACGATCCCATATTCATGGGGTTGATTATCAATATCGAAAGGGAGTGAGTTGCCACATTCCAGAATACATTACGAGCGTGGGTGTCGGGGCACTTAATCTTTTATCCACTTTTTGAATAAACACTATAGAGCGCTGATGATCGACGACCCTTCGCTGATCCTTTGAAGGACCTAGGATCTTGCGAGTGATATTTTAGAATATTTTGGACAACCTTCGCAGGATCAGGCGTATCATCGCGTCTAACGTGATGACTCATGATACCCTGCAAAAAAGATGACTCATGATATCCTGTCGCATCCCGCGTCTTATCACCAGTGTTGGAGGCCTCATCTAGGTTCCGGGTGTAGGAAGCTGGAGATGCCTCGATGTTGTATGAAGATGACCTTGGATTTCACGAGTAACACTCTGGGATCCCACAGGACGCGAATAAATGATGCCAATCATCGCGCCGGAGTCTTATAAGATATTAATACCGCACTCTGAGGGTAGTCATAGAACTCTATCTCGATAAGGCTCCATCAAGTGAACTTTGATACAAAGTTGCAGAACTATTTCAAACCGGAATTTTCGAACATCGTATTGGACCTTGCTGGCGTCCTCTTGCAGTCTGCTGTCAGGAAGTTTCATTAGTATCGGATGCTGGAGCTCAACATCATCCGTCGAGATTGAACTTTGGCAATTTCCATGTTGCGGATAAGGATGTGGATTTTAATTGGCTTCCATCCAGACAAATTGTGTTTGGTTATTCCGAATAAAAACATTTCTCAGCTTCGAGAGGTCCGACAGACGACTCTCTTTCGATCCTCGTTTATGAATCAATCGGAATAGAAACTATCGATTCTGACTGCACGTATCTCTGGTCTGTCAAAGGTCGACGTTGTCTTATGCAGGAGAGGTCATTGTCGTGGATGAAAAATCCACGATTCCAAATGTTATAAAGGTAATGGATAACCTCAGGAAGATTACGTGTCTACAGGAAGTACAGGGAATATACAGGGAGGATCAACTGAGAAAACATTATCTGCATAATCATGAAAGCAGACTGGTTATCGCGAGTTTCTAGAGCGTATATACATGAAGAGCTCCGCGGTTGTATCGGTGAGCAAGTGATCCAGCAAGAGCTATTGGAGAACTGGAAGTTGTTCCTGGTAACGAGCAATATCGAATTAGCGGAGTAGGATGAAGTTTCGCCAGCAGTGTTCGGCTTCATGTCGAGATACCATGATCCAAGATAGTGAACGGTACCAACATCCCAATGCAAAAAAGAGCAGACACGAATGACACCACGACAGGTGCACGGACGGACGCTTTAATTCCTCTCCTTTCGATCATTCGATTTTCTCGTAGCTCGTCCTACTCGTCACAGGACGAAGACCTGTGGCTAAAAAGAGAGCTCGGGCTAACGAGTTAATTTGCAAAAAAGTTTCTTCGGATGCTGCATGGTTTTAAAGATTTATCCGCGAAACTCTGCGATAAACGCTTTTTTTTCTCATCAGGCAGGTCATGGTAAATTATGCACCGACAATCTTTTGGGTTCCAGGGGGTTTAAAATATTTGCGCTCTTCGAAAGATTCGTTCGAGAAGAAACGAGGCTCAAATTGCGTACGGACTTGAAATCTTTGATCCAACTATTTTCGAGCGGAGACACGACTGGGTGTACGGAATGTACGTCACTCGCAGGAGTCGAGCTCGGAAATTCAATTTATATATTTCAATACGTTGGACGAGCATGCAAACTTAGATTCAGTCTCTGTTTTCTCATAAATTTTGTCGTCACATAGAAAGATTTAATTATTATTTCTCGCATTGGTTTTGTTTCCGTCGCTCGAAAGTCCTTTGGAGCAATAAGCGCAAAGAATGAGAATAACTCGCAACAATTTCTGGTCGTTCGAAAAGTCGTTGTTATAATTGTAACAACGATTATTGACATTCGTGATATTTATTTTTGAGTGTTCACATTGATGGCAATGCAGAGGCGAAGAAACGTGAACGATCGAGCACATGCCCATCCGTAATAAACCCAAGCTGTCTTCAAAGGGATGTTGAACCCAAAGAGCAACTTGCTGTGTATGCGTCTCATCTCTGTTGGCAACGCACAGTGGTCCCCAGTGTTTCGTATCTTTGATACGATGTAACATATAGGCAATCTCGGACCCTATCAACGCATTCTCAGGACAGGAGATGTCGGAATATATTCCAGGGAAAATCAAACGATATACATGCCCAAAGCACTATACAGTGTGTCCTAAAACTCTACATTAATCATTCGAGAAAACATTCAGCACGAGATTTCGAGCGGAGATTGTATTATTCCACGTTTCGATCACCTGGTGATTATAATTGAGGTTTGACAAAGAAGGTCCTACTGAAAGCGAGCTTTGCAGGCTTCCTCCACCCGCCTTATGAGGGTTGGTGCTCGACTGGTCCAACTTCAATAATAACTGTAATGAGACGGTATGGAAGAGCGACAACAAACGAAAATTAGTAGAATCTTTATGGAAAAAAGTGCTGGCTCTTCGAAATTTCGCTTTTTATCTGGGATTTGATTATTGATGTTTTTTCTTGAACACCCCGTGTACGGTTTCACAAGCCACTGAGGAAAATTCGAAAAGACATTCTGACACTAAAATCACTCGGTGAATCTGGATTTGCCAGATAATTTGTGTCTTTGGACCGTTCGATCGCACAAATGGAATAATATCTAATAAAAAATCGATAAACCTTGATGATCTTGTTCGATTCGTGTAGAAAAAGTACGTCATTTTTCAAACAAGATTCGGTGCATGGTCAGTTTTTCTTTATCACGATTTCCGATTATTTCTTTTCGAAAAGTTTCGAAAAGTCGAATGTCAAAATAATTCTATTTCAAAATATCGACATGTTTAATCTATTGCCAAATTTTTTCTCTTTCTCTTCGCAAAAACCTCCCCTGCACGTGCAGTGAAATTTCGCAGACTTTGGGAGAAAGGGAGAAATTTTCAAAGCTCGAGATCGATATTATAATTTGGTCGTGATGGTCGATGATGCATCGTCGTAGTTGGTCGTCGACTTTCTCAACTCGCCTGCCTTTTCTTAACGAAGCCAATCGACAAGTTCGTTCGAGGCTCAGGCTCTCAAACGAAGGTGAGGGTTTAAACGCGAGACGCGAAAGTTTGTTCTGCAAACATTTCGCCAACTCCTTTTTTTGTTTCTCGCATTTATTCACTCAATGCTTTAAACAAATCTCCAAAGCGGGTGAATGAAAAAAAAGTGATATATTCGGAATTAATCATGGTTTGTGCAATGTGGAGATAAAAACGGAGATATTTTAAAATTTTTTTTTAAACATTTTTCCCTCATGTTGAGCAGAGTAAATGCTGGATAAAGGGATATGAGTTGCCAAGTTATGCTCAGTAAATTCGAGTTCATAATTGCTTTCAGGTTATAACATAACATTCCCAAAGTTACGTTCCGATTCAAGGAACATTTGAACGTACAGCGGTCCTTTTGAGCCGATAAATTGCGTTTCTGGTGGTATAAAAGAGGGTCTCGAAGGATTTCGTGATAACGTAATAGCATGGATTAAGGAAATATATTTAAAAAATAACTGTGAGTTCGATAAGAAAAGAAAAAATGAATAGTCCACCCTGAAAAATTGCACAATGGATGGAATCTCTCAATTAGGAGTTCAAACGTCAACCAACATTGTGGTTACGATAATCTGCATCTCTCGCTCAATTAAATAATATAAAAAAATGGATTTTCAGAATAATATGAAGAATAAATAACAATTGCATAAATACTATATTAATTTGTAGTGTATATTAATTTCGTGCCGTAATTCCCGAACCATTTCCATCTACAATATTTTAACCTTTTATTCATACAAGTAGAGAAATATATGAAATTGCTTTTTTTTCCTCGACATATGCGGGATCGAGCTATCAAAGATCTTATCCACAAAAACCCACAAAAAAATATGACTAGATTTCGAATTTCGTGTCTTTTTTTCGCGTAACACTTTTCTTCAACCTAACGAAAAACGAAACGCACTGAACCTCGAGTTTTTCATGATCATTTCCTTTATTCCTCACCCAATTTGTTCAAATAATGTTATTATTGAAAAACTATCAAATTTGCAAGATTTTTTTTCAAAATTCGAAATATTTTGTCGACCTATTTTGTTCTTTCGAAGTAACATTTGGGATTGGAAATGATGCAGATTTTTCGTATGCAAAGTTCTCACGACACTGAATTTTATCAATCGCTCCAGTGATTATTATTATTATTTTTTAACGATAAATTGAAAAATCATGTTTTTGATCCTGTTTTTACGTACAGAACGTTTTTACTCAATCATCTGTATTGCAAGCTACGCCAGCTTGCAGTTTAATTCGAATGTACATCGTGTATAAAAAAAAATGGGTTCTCCTCCGAACAGGATCCACTCTCGATTCATTGGTACACTCGAATCGCATTATTTAGAGTTTATTCGAGCTTGGAAAAACCCTCAAACAAGTCCAATGTTTGTTTACTGCATCACTTGCATGAATTTACGAACAGATGGGACGAGAACTATTTCGACGTTTCATTTTTTTTTATCTTTATTGCTACTGCAGTTGCAATTTTTTTCGATGATCCTGTGATGTAGAAAAAAATATATACAAACAGCCATTCAGATTTTTACAACGAATAACACTTGCAGTTACGAGGCATGCTAGTTTCTATGTGGAAAATCGTCATATTTTTCAATTTAATCGTTTATACTTTATTTCTCCTTTCAGCAAAAATTTAACTTTAATTTTCTTCACAATTCAAGCTCGATATCGATTCGATTCGAGCTCGAGGTTCAAGTTTATTCTCTCCGATTAGCATACGATTTTTTAGCGATTTCAACACTAATAAGATTTTTTTTGAATAGTTAAAACTTACACTCGAATTTCGGAATTTCATTTGTTTCTCTTTTTTTCATACGACATGCATTTTTCAATTTGTTCGTTGAATCTTAAACATTATGGAATAGGATTCGAGACTGACAAAATACGGGAGGGACAGAGGGGTCATCGCACAATTTGATCGGTTTTGTTCGATGCGCTCTCACATCGGCTCCGGAAAAATCGATACGAGCGAGGCTCGGTGCATCCCTCTGTACGTTTTTTTTTCTTCTTTTTTTGATTACGTTTCTCCCATTTCTATGCGAGAAAAAATTTCCCAAAGGGTACGAACGAGCCAGGGAAATCGAGCACATCGAAAAAAATAAACAAACAGGGAAGGATGAAGGAAAAATGAACGGATCGTATACGTGAAACAATCGTGTGTGTGGCGCAGTGAAAAAAGTGCAAAGGCCCCGGAAACGACCGAATGTTTTCCAATTTTTTTGTCAACGACAGATTGCTCCGGAGCCGGGTGCATTATATCCGTTTCCGGTAACCGGAAAACCCTCGTATCGGATTTGTCCAGGCATTTTTTTTTCGCAAAATCTTTGACAAAAAAAATTCACGCGACCGTAAAGGCCACGATTTTTCGTTGTTTTTGTTAATCGAAATAAAACCTTTTTTTTTGCTCTCTGACTGTCTATCAGAACAGTTATCAATTTGGATAAAACGATGAAATTTTCATCGAACGGAGCATCGAAGTAAAATACACGATTATTGTTGCAAAAAATAAAAGAATTTTTGTACCCCTGAATATTTCGTAAGTATATATTCATGATTACTAAATTCTATGGAAAAATAAATATCGAAAACATTTTCGATCGTTGCAATACCTTGTCAGTTTTTTCAGGCAATTCATGCATTTCTCTTTCCTCTTTCTCATTATTTTCATCGACTCATTGTCATTTTTTTCTCGCTCCCTCGAAGCTTCATTCAAATTTTTCCTCTTTTTCATTGCATGCTCTCTCCCTTTGTCATAAATCCCATGATACCCCCACGATTCTTCGTGAGGAACGGTCCGCATTTTTTCCTCACTGTCCCTCGATCGTTCTATATACATTACGTACTCATTATTATTCTGGCGTTATCGATAACGGATTAGAACTGCAAGTGAAACCTCTCTATCTCATCCGGTCTGCTCTCTTTTCGGATCATTAAAACGTTAATCGTTTAATAGATAATTATATAAATTATGTTCGATGTTTAATCATTATCATCTCCATTTGTGTCGTTGCTGTTGTTACAACTATTTATTTACTCGTGTATTACCAAACCGTGTGGTATGTGAGTTACCAGGATGAAGATTCCGACAAAATGATGTGTATAAAAATGGCTCTCCAGCCGCGGATTTCGCCCCGCGAAATTCAGAGACAAAATTTCTTTGAATTTGCTGGAAAAAGCAAGAAAAATCAATTTTCGCCCACAAGTCGGTAGATATGTTGTTGTTTTTTTCTTCAATCGCGCGGTGACGCCAAAAATTACTTCCTCAGGATAATGCATAGGACCAATATCCTAACGGATTTACCCGTCAGCACACCAGTTCGATCTTCCTTTATCCTCGCCGTTGCACTCTCGATCCTGCCGTATTTCCTGCCACTTTTCAACCGCGTGAGCAGTTATTAACTCGGCTTCACAGCGCTCGGACGAGCAGTTTCGTCTATTAAGTTCTCAGCGCTCGAGTGAACTCTCATGGAAATTGTTCGCTGCTCGTTGCATTCGTGCAGACAACGTTTGCTTCGCCTTTTTGTCTTTTGCAACAACGGAACAAATTTATCGACCGTTTTTCAGGTTGAATCTTGCCATCATTATTATTTTTAAATTGTCTATGTAAACGTCATTGATGAAATACAAGATTACTCAATAATTTAAAGTACACTGTACGAAAATGATCATATAATAATAACAATAATAATAATAACTACGTCAGACAAATTGTCGTTTTATTTTGCTTCCCGGTTAGATATGCGCCGAGTCTGGACGAACCTGCGGCTCATGCCTCGAAATCCCCGTTGAGTTGCATCTTGGCTTCGTGTAATTTCACCAGCCAACTACGTTACATATTTACATGTACACACAGGTCCTCCTTTAGGGTCGAGGCGAGCTGGAACCACGGCTGAAACTTCGAGCTACATCGAGCGATGCGAGACGCCGCAGCAACCGTCTTGACATTCGCGTGCGGATTCACTTTGTCGTACTCTTTGCCCGTTACACAGGGCCTTTCATGAACGAATTTCAACAATACCAATGGTAAATTCGCGACGAAACTCCGCGGAAAAAAGTATTAAAGTTTTTTTTGATTTCCACAAGCCTCCATTGTTATTACAGTGATTATTACAGTGCTGGTCCAATCGGAGGCCTTCCGTGCGTCCCGGCGTCCATCGATCGAAGGGCCTTCCGATTGGCACAACCATCTAATAATTTATATAACTCTGGGGGGGTAAAGTTCGACTGTAAAACACGCTTACACTTTTTCGTTTATAATTGGGTCTACGCAGTGCATCGTTACATTTAATTCCATCGACGAGTTTTCGTGAGATTGGAATATTTTTTAAGTCTCCGAGTCTGTCTTCAATTTGTTGAGAAAAAAAAACTTTCTCGTCCCTCGTCGTGCTCCGGGACTCGTTTTTGTTCAATCGGAACTTTCAGAAAATTATCAGAAATGGGTTCGAAGAGCATGGAATTCTGAATTTTGAATTTTGAAGCATGAAATTCTGATTTTTCTGTTCAACATTCTCGATTATTGTTCTTTTCCTCTGCGAGAGCGAACAATCTTTATGCCGCAATTTCCGTTTCTTTTCCGGTCGTCGTCCTGCATCGACCTAATTATTGTACTTCCGGCCATTTTCTCGAAGATTCTTTGCTTTCGAAACTTTTCGCGCAGTCGAGCCACCGACGCTTTCCTCCATTGTCTTTTTTTTCGCGAATGAGAAAAAATATTTCGGCTTTCAGAGCATACGAAAAAAGAACCCTCTGCTCTCCTTCTATGTTCGACACTCACACGCGCACACACCTTTTTTCCGATGGTCGTTTCTGGTTAGAAACTTCACAAAGAGCCAAAGCCTCGCGGTCCTTTTATTTTCATCTCCGCATTCTGCTGATCGAGCTTTTTTTCACCGAGCAAAAAAAAAAGAATATAAAAAAGGCTTTCCCATATTTTTCTCACTCTCACCCGATTTTTCGCCTTCGGGGATGTTTAGCGCCTTTCATCTCACCCTTCCCCCTTTTTTTTTCGTCGATACACATGCTAATTTATTTTCCCACATATTCTCTTTTTCTTTCTTCGCCGTTAGATCGTCGGGGTGCCACTTTGAACGAAATAAATCGTGAAATTTTCAACCCTTGCGAGAAATGATCAATTTTACAGCATGGTATGGGGCAGAAAAAAAGAATATTATATCGATTATTCTTTCGAGGCGCTCTCCAAGCGACGAGCGATTGAAAATTTCCTCGTTTCCGTCGTTGTCTTTATTTTATAAATTTTCATTTATTTATATCGTCAGCATCATGAAATCGATTTTATAAATTCATTTTTCAAGTGCTGTTTATTTAATTATTCACGTTCCTCAATTGGCTCTCAAAGACCGAGACAAAGAGGTTAATGAAAAATTCATGAAAAAGGTTACAGTCAAATGTTTCGTTTGACAGTGCGTGTATAAAGAAGTCTCATTATAGAAATCGTTCTTTTTCGCTCGAGTCTCTTTTTTTTCATCTTCCAAAGGCTTTGGGGACGTCTTTTTCCGTGGCCGTAGTCCTTCTTCACCGTCTGTCTCATCCCTTATCTGCCCTGTGCAATATCGCCTGGAGTAATGTTTTCCTCCCCGTATCCAGAGGAGGGAAATGAACGAGTTTAAGATGAAAAGAGAAAGAGAAGGTGGAAGAAGAAAAGAAGCTTTTTTTTTAAACATGGTAATGAGGAATCATAGATGAACTGGAGTTGAACAAGGTCATCAATGCTCGTCAGGATCGCGATGATGACAGCAACGATGATGATGACAATCATTGTTACTATCGTCGTTCCATCTTAAAAAATAGTTATCGTATTTTATTCGTATCATAAAAATCGTAACGATTATTCGTCGATATAAAACGCGTAGGAGTGATCATAATTATTTTTATACATTTCTTGTGTAGGAAATCGCGTATCGTCGACAGACTGATGATGCAAATTTCATATAAAATGATTCTTTCTCGTCTGTCGTCGATTATCGATCCCCCTCGAGTCTCTCGATCGTCTCGATCTCCGCGAAACCCAAATACTTCACCGACCAGACTTTTTCCATGTGTATTCGTGTTTCTCAGCGAAATCCGGTCTAACGTGATCTGAAACGAGTATCGGTCTGGCGTTGTGTGTCCGTGCGGTGACCAACATCGACAAATCATATGTGTCTTTATACATATAGTATAAAGTACGTGCATGTATATATAGAATTTACATCATTCAAATAATAATACTGAGAATGCATTTTGAATATTACGGTATTTTAAATAAATGATGCTGGATGAATCAAAGCTAAGAACAAAAATTGTATCTTCAGCGTTTATGAAAACTGTATGGCCTCGAAGAATATGATTTTACGAAACGATGTATCGATTGCACGTATCGATTTATGTATCGTGTTCTACCGTAACGTACACACACATTGACGATTATTGAAGAGAATCGAGTTACTCTCAGCACTGTAAAATCGTGCGTTTGAATGCTGTGAAGAAAAAAAACGTGGAAAAATTGAGGACAATCAGGTCATACAAATAACGAGCGATTATTGAAAATGAATTATTCATTTTATCGTGAAATTGAATCCAACGCTCGTTGTTTTGTAATTGTAAGTGTAATATTGCGTATTTCGTGAGACAACTTTTCGAATCGGTGCAGATGCATGAAATATTTACAAACGCGACAAGTCGCTAATACGGGTGGTAAAAAAAATGTTCAACCAGCGCGTTTGCCTCGTCGCAGATTCGCCTCCTCCACAAAGATTCCTTTGTAGGAATTGCCTTTTTTCCTACCATTTTCACAAAAGCCTCTTTGTCGAAGCGAAATTGAGGCTAAATAATGTTAAAGAGGGCAAAATTCTAGCTCTTGTTTTTTTTCGAAAAAAACCGCAGCGAAGTCATCGCTGATTTGAAAATCAACGATCCGAGCGCGATCGAACGCCCGTCGTTATGAATACATTCATCACAGCTTCAAACGATATTTTCACATTTTTCAAAATCCGCAAAGAACCGAAATAGCGAAAGCCAAATTTCGTCATTTTCATCCGATCTTACTTTTGGCTGTCAATCTGAAATTCTTAAAAAAAAAGCACGATATATGCCTCTCCAAAACGATCCGAAGAATCATGATTCGAGTACACCGGAAGTGCTGGAATATGCTTGAAAAAATAGTACCTGCGTCCTGGAGATCTTTTGCGATCCGACAGGTGAATCCTCTCGTCCGAATTTTGGATGCTGTGCGTGTATTTTCTTTCCCCCCCTCCCGAGCACCAATTCACTCACATTTCAATCGCACGTAAACGAGTCGACGAAAGAAGCAACAAAAGACCAAAACGAGAGGAAAAACTCGTACGAAAATCTCGTATATTCAATAACGCAGCAAAATATGTCGTTGAATAATCACTTTTGCATCGTCGCATTCCTCAAAGCTCGGTACACGTGTAAATTCCAAAGTAGTCACGAACCAACCCGCCGACAGTCACGGCAGAACCCGCGTCAACGGACGCGGATCTTTTTATTTTTTTTTTCGAGTTATCTCGCGCGCTTTTTCACGATTCGTTTATGTTTATCAAACTGCACTGCTTTATTTTCCTTCACCGAGACACTATTGCGAATTATAACGAAAAAATGATTATTCACGCACTGGAACACACGATCGCTCCGTTCGGTGTGAAAATTCGAAAAACTCGGCAAAAATGAACATTTTTCCCACCGTTTTCCGTCATCTTTATTCCGCGAGAGCGTCACATCGAGAGGGAAAAATCAGAAAATTATTCGCTGGCTCGGCAATTCCCGAATATACGGCAGATGCGCTCGGTTGACAAACGGGAACTGAATGGCGGAATAGCGCGAGCGCGTTACCGAACTTGGAGCTCCCCGTGGCGACAAACTGAAGTATCCGAAGTAGTAACTGCCGGAGAGAGAGCTTCAAAGTGGTGGAACTTGCGCGCGACTCTCTTCAATTCGATTTCTACCTGCATCTTTGCTCTCTGTTTTCATCTTTCACGACTGATGAATGCACGTGTCATCATTCCTGTCTCTCTCTCTCTCCCTCTCTCTCCTTCGCTCTGTCTGTTCGTTCAAAATAACGCAGACGTCAAGAGCACTCAAAATATCCCGGAAATAAAAAGTGTTTTGCATCGATAAGTTGCTCAACGATACAAAAAAGACATTTTGTTCTCCAATTTCTGCTCCGTAGGATTTAAATTTCAATTTTTCACATTTTTATTCTTATTTTCATTCAACCCTCTCACTGAAAGTATCGCTCCATAATTACGAGAGAAAAAAGACTTTTTTACAGTTTTTTCAATCTTCCGAAAACGCTAATTAAAATACGCAAGAATATATATTCGATCATTGAGAAATAATCTTGGAATATCGGGTAGATTTTGGATTTATCATTTTTTTTTGATATTTTTTTTCGTTTCAACCGTACATGTCGACTTCTACGTCGTCGACTCGTAATGGCTCACAATGTTCCATGAAATTGCTGTACACTCATGTGTCGTGTATTTTTATCCTCACTTACCGCAGAGTCTATGATTTCGTTGAAGATTTTCACCCCAAGATACGACTGTCTAGCGCTTATCCTTCTCCCTTCCTTATCTCTTCGTTCTCCTCGTTCCTTCCCTCGCGCTACAAAGATACAAACACGTCGCGAGAAGAAAGAAGATCCTGGAGTCAGTAATGGTCGGGGGGGGGAGAGGTAATTTTTTTACGAGGGGTGTATGATATAGAACTCGCGTTGGCTAACTGCTGCACGAACGTGCACTTTGCCCAACTCCTCTTCGATAGACGACGATGCACTTTTTATTTCTCTTGCCATTCTTACCCTTTTTCCACGTCACACTCAACGCCGCAGACTCGCCGGCGAGCAGGGGGTAGAAGGAACGATTCGAAAAAAGTCGAGGGTGCAACCGATGCATCCAACAGTTAAAAAACGAACTAAACACGACAGACTCGCGCTTGGCACCAAGTGCAGATGAAAAAAAAAGGAACAACAAACGAAACCATTTTGGAAATATTACGCGAGCGTAATACGCATGTGCAGAATTTATTTCTTTATTCAACAGAATTTTCACGAACAACACAATGGAGTTTTTATTGACGTAACAAAGAAAAAAAAACGTCATTTCAGACGCGAAATCAAAAAATTTCGTTAAACGAAGAAAATAAACGTAAGATCAGCCGGAAAACCCATCCAGCCAACGCACTTTCAACTTCGTATTTGGCAATAAATGGTACAAAACTTTTATTCATTTTTTCTCACTTTTCTCTGCATCCTCAAACACGAGTAAAGAGGAGAGTTTAGCAAGCATCAATACGTTGTTCTCTCGAGATGTGCTTACATTGCGTGGAGAATATTGTACGTCATTTCCCCTCCGGCTAGCTGGTACTCAAATTCAGACAGTGGAAACGTCGAGTATTGCACGGACTTCAAACTCCCTCCACTCGTGCGAATATTATCCTCACTGCGTGAGGGTGCGTTTCCACCGAAGGCTTTGCCCGAAACTCCGATTGTCTTGTCGCTCAACCGGATCTTCCAGTCTCTTCATTAAGTTGTTTCAAAGTTAAATCGAGTCGAGATTAGCCTTGATCATTCGGTCCAAACCAAACCAAACGGTTATTTAAGATCGCGAAGATTGAGGATCGCGAACTCGAGTGATAGATTTCTCTATTTTTTTTTCCTTTTAGTAGGGTAAAAGAGATTCGGCAAGTGTTTCTTCGATGATTTAGAAGAGACTCTCGTGAGAGAATTATCGGGAGGAAGTCTTTACGGAAACTTGAAACTCTGTATTGTGTGATACACTCTCTACTGCCTCGAAGCTTGCTGTATTCTACTTGCAGACTCACCCTATCACTTTCTGACCTTTCCTCCTGTCGTCGATCCTCTTCTCTCTGTAACACACGTTTCGCCAAGTACATATATCGATACAGGAGACAATGCTCTCGGTATTATCCTTCGTTCCTCTTTAGTTTTCTACTGTCGCCATTACCAAACTTTCGAGAGTCTTGCAACCCTCGACTCTCGACTTATACGTGGGACGTTCCATCATGGATGAACGTAGCTTCATGATTTTTCTACTCTGTATTCGATTAGGGATGCACGTACACTCTCAGCAACAAAGAAACGAAATTATCATTCCGGGCACTCGAGGATATTAGAAAAATCTGATTAAAAAAACAAAAATCCTGATGACGTTTTTTCTTATCATACAAAATGAATTCCTTTACCTTTCTTTATACAGTTTAGTTTTTCAATTTTCGATGTCTTAGGGTCCTTGCCTTTTTTTTTGATTTTGTGAAAATTAATTAATTATGTGACGGATAATCATGTGTGCGGAAAAAATGAGGTGTGTGATGGATTTCACTGAAAAACATTGGAGAATTTTTAATCTGTTGAGTTAATTAATTTAGTACGTTTGAGACTCGATCGGCGGATTATTTGACATGGAATTCCCCGTACTTTTGTACAGTCGTACATCTTATATCCAGACTGTTTTCTTGCAAATGGCAGCTGAACTCGTCGAGCATATACTGAAAGGATTTCACAGAGGTTGGAAAGTCGATACACATACTCCTTACTGTATTCGTCTCTTTTCCTTCCAATATTACGGAATCAATCTCCTCGTATTTCAATTAAAATTTCCCTTTACATCGCGCACAATTGTTTTTTTTATCCCATCCGAGATTATTGCTGTGCTAATCATTGGATGAATAAGAAAAGAGTATATGTTTGTAACGTCGATTCGATAATGATAAATATCGTGACATTATGCAATGGATTTTTAATATTTTGCAAACATGTTTTTATTTATCATTTTATTATACTACACTCTATGATATTTCGTTTCATTACACATAAGAAAAAAGGAAGATAATATACGCTATCGAAATGTTGGGTGGAACGTTTTCGGGTGTTTTTTTCAAGGTTTTTTTTTTGCACACGACGTATTTAGAAACAACTGTACTCTATTCATGCCTGAGTATTTTTCATCAGCGTTATCATGTGCTTAATCGAGTTCGACTCCTTCGTTCAAAGCAGTCATGGAAACCATAAACGACGAGTAAAATATTCGTTGGAAATTGGTGGTAGATGTTGTCCACAGACCGGGTTGACCGAATGACCCAATTATAAGGTGCACTCGCGTAATTACGCGAATAAGAGAGCCAGATGTAGGGGTATGCGTTCGAATCTCTGTTCCGCAATAATAATAGACGTTGAAACAATTGTTTGAAAAAAAGCCCATTCCGCCTACGTATTTTCGTCGAGGAAAATCAATTGGACCAATAACATATACATTCGGTGTTTCCTCTTTTTTTTCAACCCTCGTAATTGTGAAATATTTTTGAAACTGTTTTATTTTATCGCTTCCTTCTCCTTATGTTTCTCATCGTGTTTTCCATCAATGTCCCTTTTTTTTACCATTTTCAAGACCATGCGTTCGAGTATTAAACAATGCGGGCGCGTTTAACGGACGGGAATGGAATTCTAAGCGACGATTCGACGGTCGCCGCGATCCCAAACGTGATAAACGCCATAAACAAATTCCTGACTCGTGGCGGAACGATCTGGACGAGAAAATTCTACGCGCGCGATATACCCGACGAGGAAAGTGGAATTTATTCGACGATAACGTTCGAGGGAAATCGATGGGACCTTTGCCCGTTTTGTCGCAGATTGTTCAATATTTTTTAACGTATTTTCTTTAGGATTTTAAAATAAAGTTGGCACTGGCTTCAGGCTGGGATATTAAAAACAGAGAGAAGGACGACATTGAAACATTGGAAATAATGTACAAACGTCAAAGTATCGCGAGGGTGGAAAATGTTTACTTTTTTAAAAAGCATGAAAACGCAATTTTGGTCCAATGAATATTCACCAACTTCTTTTTTTTCCACAAATTTTTCCCTTTCGTGCACGAAATATACGAAATTATTTGACTATCCGAATGGTGGAAAAAGAGTGAAATTTCGGAGCAAAGTATTTGCGGAATAAATACGTTGCGTCCAATTTCATTCCGCACCTTTTTATTTGCGTGGATTCGTTTTTCGTTTTATTTTTGTTTTTCACGCGCATATGTAGTGGTCGATTCGTCGGAATGTTGACGACATGTCTGATAAATCTCGTCGTTTCACTTGTTGCTGGCTTTTTTGAGTAAAATCTACACTAAGTTTGCATGTCTGCGAAATGCAAACACAGGTTTCTCATTCTTCTTCTGATTTCTCATTCCTGGCTCACTGCCAGGCCCTTCGAAGAACGGGATACGTGTGACGCGATAAATGTGGAATTCCCAATGGATGCCCTGAAGTTTCTCAAACAAACGTATAAATAAAGACGAACATACAAAATCGACAATACTAGAAAAAACGGAAAAGCTGTATTAACCAATAAAAGTTCAAATTTAACAAATGAAAATGTGGCATATTTGCGAGTTTGCGTCTAAATTTCGTGGAGAACGACGCGAACGTTCGTCCGAATGTCAATGATCGTCACATTATTGATCGATCCCTGATTTCACGTATGGACCAAAAACCTCCAGGAAAATGAGATTCCAGAGACCACTATGCAATTTGGTAAAATCAGAGGCGAGGCAAATAGATCGATGGAGTGCAGAGAATTTCAAATAACCGACAACCATTTACCTAGCGATGAAAGAGAGCTTCCAAGATCGTTCGCCCCATATTTTGACCCCAAGGTTTTACCCAATCTAAATAATTTTCTACACCCTTGACAATTCTTTAGATGCTCTCAGAGCCCAACACTCTTCACATGGGTTCACTATCGCTGGATCGTTGCTGTACTTGATTGAAAAATTTACATGGAAAGCGATGGGGCGGACAAGCACACCGTTCTTTTAACGCTTAGTCTCCAATCATGACGTTGAGTTTCCACCTAGATAGAGAATTTATCACATGCTTCTGATTATTTTATTCCCTATTAATCAGCAAAATGATGAACCCTGTATTATGGCTTATAATACGAGATGTGCGATTATTTTGCGAATTTTTTTGGAGATGGACAATATTTCGAAGTACGTTGCATGTGAATGTACTTGTCTGGAATTTTTGTGTACCATTTTTGGTGTTTGTATGTACATACAATATTCTATTCATTAAATTAGTTAACAATTGAAGAGCGCTGGAAATAAAAACAGAAAAAAGACTGAAATAGAAGACGACAACGGAGCTCGCCTGTCTAAATACATTTATGTATGTGTATGTAGACTTTTGTGATGCTGTACCGCTCAGGAAAATGAATGAAAACAGGTTCGCACCCTTTGTGCCGAGAGTAGATCTCGAGACCCATCTCGTCGACCCTCCACCTAGATTCATTTGCATTTTGTGTATTTTCATTTTTTTTTCTCTTTCGTCAGAAAATAAACTTCTTTCCGTATCAAAGACACGGAAGATATGGACGACTCCTCACCGGCGTCTTTCATAGCAATTTCATACGAGCAGGATGAAGTGGAAAAAAAGGAAAATATTGCTGCATCGAAAAGTTTTTGTTTCCTCGATCTTTTCGTCCTATGACATCGACATCGCGCAAGGTATAACTTTTTTCCTCATCAGCATTATTTTCTACATTATCGAACGCCCATTTTCTACTTTTTCGACTTGCCTGGAAAAAAAGTTTGGATAGAGTGTCAAAAATTCGAAGTTGACGAATTACCGAGACGGATGCTCGTTAATAAAAAGAATGATAATATGGTAACAATAATAATAAATATTATTATTTTTGTCGCTGCTTATCGCAATGGAAGGTAAAGTAGTTGGCAGATGAGGGCGACAACGTTTCAAAACGACGAACTATATTTATTGATTGTTCGAAGCGTCGTTTGGTTTCCCCGAATGGGGGTAGTTCAAGATGGCGACGAGGGTAGTCACCATGTTTGCCCTTTGCATTCTCACGTCCCAGCTGGATCGCATCGGAGCTTCATCAGTCTCCAAGACGTTTACGTTTCCGGAATATCCGTACAAAGAAACAACGAAAAATGTGAGTAAAAACAAAAATTGTTTCGAGGATTTTGTTTTATTCGTACACCGGGGATGGGTGCTCGCGTCGCACGCGCGATCGCACGATTGCGCTGCAGCATCTTGATTTTTGACGTAGTTTTATCATAAGCATTTAATCATTTGAATAAAACCTACGCGCTCATCATAAAGCAAAAGGTAGCTACGAGCCTTCGATATTTCGACTTTTCAACAATTCTGGAAAAGTGGCGAAAAATGGGTCGAATTTTTTTTCATCAAATTTTCAATCTTTTAAGAGCTTAGGCGATGGGAAGTTTTCCGCTGGTAACGAAATCCACCGACTTTTTCCCGAAAACTCGATATTTCAATGAGAAAATAGTAATTAATCGATAAAATTCGTATTATCGCATTTTCGGACGGAAATATTGGGTTTTCGATGAAATACCGGTGTGTTTCGTAATCAGTGGGAGAAAATACATCGATATAGACCATTAAAAATCATTTTTGAAATCCAAAATTTTTCGTCATTTTCTGCCGGACTGAGTTGGTTCACTAAAATGTTTGCCATTTTTTTTTCATTTGAGATGGACATCCTGACTTGTGCTTATTCTCTTGGCAATTAATGAGGCTTCAAAATGCCGCTTGGTTTGTCTAGATATCTTGATTTTTTGATTTTTGGCAGATTTTTAAAGTAGGACCGCCGATTTTCGCCAATTTTCCCATACATACCCCTTTGCGTTTTTTTCGCCGATTTTCAATACCGATTTTGAAGGTGAAGCAATAGAGCTATCGACATTTAACTTGCACCATTGTTTAAGTCTACTCAAGGGCTTTTCAAAACACCCCCAAAAAATCTATATAGCTTCATTAGGGAGGAAGTTATGATCATTTGAAATTTCGACTTTTCGACGATTCTGGAAAAATGGCGAAAAATGAGTCGAAATTTTTTTTTTCAAATTTTCAATATTTCAGAAGCTTATTCGATCGCAAATTTTCCGCGGATCACGAAACCCACCAACTTTTTCCCGAAAACTCGATATTTCAATGAGAAAATAATCAATAACAAAGATTAACTTTATGACGAGTATTAATAGATCGATTAATTTTTCAGGAACTACTCTTCAGGGAGTACGAGCAAGCTTGCGAGGAAAGCGGAGCTTGCAAATTGCTGTCGCAAAATCAAAGAGCTGGGACAGTAGCGAAGATACGATGTATAAGGGAGTGTGTTTCACCCTCCTGTTACAAACAAATCTATTTGTTCGATCAGGTAGAATTGACGAAGAAAATAATACCATTAACATTATATCAAAAAGAAAAAAGCGCATTTAACACAGATCAGTTCGTTTATTCGTTTATTTTGCATTTAGTCATACATTTTTTAAAGAACAATTAACCAGTCAAAAATGATGATAGAAAAGAACAAATGACAATTCGTACACGAGTGATTTTTCGTATTGTTGGATGGGCACGTAAATAATTAATCATATAACGATTATTTTCAGCTGGAGGAGGGTGAAATTGATGTTAGATTGAATTCGTTCAAGGGTTGTTTCATGCAACGAAACGGTAGACCAAGAAAATAGCGGGATAACATCGACTCTCAATTGCGAGAGCTCCTATAGCTGACGATGCGATGAATTTTCGTCGCTGCGAACAGCAGCAAATCAATCGATAAAAAATATTTCAATACATTGTTACTCTATACGAAAATCGATTCTCGGATGAACAAGAAAAAAAAGTTTTACAGATTTTGAGCTATTGCCAGGGAGATTAATCATCCCGTGATATTTATATTGAAACGCACAATTGCACGACACATCTTTAATAATAATCTTGTAATACAATTTATTATATACAAATTAAGATGAACATTTAAGCACTTGTTATTGCTCCGTAAAACGGTACATTCTATTCATTATTATGTCGACTATTGATACTCGTAAATTATGACATGCACTATAAAAATAATCCCTCAATCATCTTCTATCTCTTCTAGCGTAAATACGTAAACGGAGTAATTACGAATTTTCGATCAAGGATTTTTAAGACACCGCTTGTTAATGGTTATTGCGATTGATTAAAAAGTCGTATACGATAGATAAAATTTCATCGTTTTTCATTACCATTTCCCTCGATTATCTTTTCCCTTTCGAAAACATCGATTTTTCGTGGTTTGAGAAATAATTCTTCGCAGAAAGTCGAAAATATCTTTAAAACGAATTTCCTTTCTTGCTTTTTCGTGATCGACGAGGCGTTCAGTCGATAACTTATTTGCTGAACAAATTTTCGTCCATCTACGATCATCTACCGTCACCTTGTGGTTTTCTTCACAAACGTTTATTCCCGTGTAAATCCGCGACAGAGAACTCTGTAGGTATCTGATTAAAAATATCTTTCCCGTATTCAAATATTATGCCGCGTTGGCAGACTTTGTCATTACATCTAGAATTTTTTTCTCTACGTCGATAAGCCGCATGTTTTTAATCTTATTATCTCATGTCATTCATTGATTGAGATGAAAAATCATCAAGTAACAGGTTTTCCAAGAGGCTTGTGTGATCCGAAATAAATTTCAACTCGATTTACTCCATGGGATTTCATGTTTTTCAGGAATGCCAAATGCCAACTTTTTTTTTGCTATAACCGTCTTAATGACGATAATTTTTTAGTTAATAATAATGATGGTAACTTCCACACTATAATCATTGCCTAAACAACTTCGTATTCGCCGTCCGCTCATCTCGTTGCGAGTAATAGTCGTACACGTGTAAAGTTCCACCAAAAGCGGTCACCATGCGCGTGGCAGCATCCCGCGCGGCGTAAATCGTCGTTTTTTCCACGTTTGCATAAATCTTGCACCTTATCGCAAGACTCGTCACAGTCGGAAAATAGTTCGACAAGCAAGCAAGAAACACAAATCCGCAGTTTTTCGTACACCGCGGTGACTTGCTGACGAATACCATCGGTTCGGACAAGCTGAGATTTTGCACCCTGAAATTCCGCGAGCCGACGATTGAAACGATTTTGTTTTCCCTACGATTACCGTGAGCATTTTGTCCAATATTCTATATTTTTATTTCTCATTTCATATTATTGCTCACAACGATATTCGAATGCGACTATATCGACGACATTATTTTCAATAAAACCTTCCGCTCGAACATTCAAGCGAGGGAAATCCTCCCGTCACTCCACTCTCGAAAGCTAAGGCTACTCTGAATAAAACGCACGATTATTCACGCCTTCGGATGCGACAATTCTCGATAGTCAGTTTTTATTTTTTTCATTTCGAACAAAAAAAAAAGAACGTACGATGAAACGGATTGGCAGAAGAAGATTGAACATTTTTCGCGCCGTGGCAATAATATATAGTTTTGCAAGTTAACGTTGGAGAGATAACGCAGGTGAGAAAAAATAGGGCGGCTCCTACACAGGTGTTTCCGTCAATGTCTAGTGGTCTCATTCGTTTCGACGATTTTGTGATTCATATCTCTTAAATTCTCTCATTCGCAGTGTTCAAATGTCTATAAGCAATTTATGGTCAAAGATAGGCCAGAGTGTTCCAGTTTTTTGCAACGTAGTATCCGATAATTCACATTTTTATTGCCAATTGCAGACATTTTCACTCCGCGTATGTTTGCTATTATATAAATTTGGCTCACTGTCGAGACGATTCTTTTCCCACTTTCATTGCCGGCAGATATAAACTCGGCGGCACTCACTTTCGGCTCATCAATGGTGCTCTATTGACGTGTAAAGTTTCACCAAACGCCAGTAGCTTATGTGGCAGCTTATTTTTGTGTGGCATATTATTCGTAGTTTATTCCCGCACTTGCACATCTCTTGCGTCATTAAGATGCGTCATAGTCGGAAAATCATTGGTACCGCAAGGGGAATAAAAACCTGCGTGTTTCCACCCGATTCTTCAGTGCACTACGGTGGCTTGCCGTCAAATAATATCGATTTGGAAAAACTACGATTTTGGACTCTGAAATTTCGAAAGGAGTCGCTTAAAAAAACGACGTAATTAGATTTGTCGACTGCGAAAGCAGCAATTTAATTTCCCTGCGTTCACAGTCCATTAAAGATATAAGAAACATTGATTTTCCGCACTAGAACACAATATTGCAAAGTGGTCTGATAAATATCATTGTACAACGAAAGTTTTGATAATTTAGTGGTGTTATTTATCGACTTATTGATATTACGGTTACTCAAAATTCATATGTCGGGTGTCCCGCCGAAGATCGTGTCTTTGTTTGATTTGCATAAAGTTCCAAATGCCCGAAATTCTCCATTTTATTTTTTACTTTCAATCCAATTGCGCTTCTAAGCTTTGTTCGACGTTAATCTTCCGATGAAAATTCATCTCATCAATGCCAATAAGTAAATCGCGTTGAAGAAGATGAAAGAACGCTTCAGGAGTAATTTTTGATTATCCTTATTAGAATCAACGTTGGTCGTCATGCCCTCAACATTTTTTTGCGGTCTTCTGTGTTTGGCTTCGGCGTTTTTCATGGCTTACGGAAGTGACTATAATCCAAACGTCGGTTATTTACCGAACAATTATCAAGGCTATGGCGATTCGGCCCAGAATACTGTAATAAATAGTCGAATCCATATTTTGTGCTATATTATTTTATAAAAAATCGTATATTTTACTGTTTTATTTATTGATGGATATTAGCCTGTCCGAGTTCCGTCTCGGGAAGAACAGTGTCAAGACCCGAGGCTTGTCTCAACTGGAATGCGCGCAGTGAGTATTATTTTAATAAATAATGATGCTAAGCACGTATCGTAAGCATATTTGATATTTAATTACGTCGTTCATGACCCTTAAACGGAGAGAATCTGAATGGTCAGAATGGATCTGATGCAAAGCTCGTATTTTTTCTCATTTTTAGTACATTCGTGGAAGGAGTTATGCAAAGTACTGGCGAGATCGAACATGCGTTGTGCTGTGGTGCTCTGGGACAGACGAGCACGGTGAATTCGTGTATCAAACCACAGGGCGCGTGCGACAGGGCACGTCCTGTGGCGAGTCACACGTGAGTGTTGGTTTTAAATAAAAATATTGGGCTCCTTGTCACGAGTAACAAAATGCAAATTGATGATTTGGTCACTCGTATAATTTAATCTCACTCCGGAGATATAATCCAATACGCGTTATAACAATTATACACTCTGTGATAAAAATAAATTAATAATTATACAGTGATATACCACGAGATGGATATATTCTTCTAATATATGATTCCAAATATTATATTACGAATGTACCCCAAGTTAAATAATTTTCCGCACGTCGGTAGGTGAGCTTACTTTTAAACGTGACCGTTTCCGCGGCATAACGAACATTCTGCTGTAAAAACCATCGAGTGACGAACGTTTGACCATCGAAAGACATTTCAGCATTTTTTTTTATCCGTCAGGAAAACCAGCGTTGATACGAATATTTCAAATGTTTACGAAAAATAAAAAACCGATTCTAACGAATACTTTAATTCCTCAGGTCTGTTTTAAAAAAACCTGTATCTCGGCGCCGTATGGGCTTCCCTCGAAGCTACTCAGCCATCACTAGTTCGCTGTCTTGGCGTGAAACCGAAGGATTCGCCACTAGATCGTCATCGATAATCACCACAGATTACCAATCGGAATTAATTTTTCACACTCGCCATCGACTGTATATCCTTCCCATGTGATGAATTGCGATGACTTTGAATAAACTGCCTAATAAACGTGTCTCTGTTTTATCTTATTTGAGCGCAATTGAGTAATTTCAATAAAAAACAAATTCGAAAATTTATTTTTGAGATTTTGCGGTATAATCGCCAAGATTTTCGTATTATTATCTCGGCTGGAAGTACGAATTGCAATATGAAGATTGATGACGGCGGAAACACATTTCCTTGCAGTCTTAAAGATATTTCATCGCTCGTACGTCGCATTTTCGAGTTTTACTGTTTTCATGATTACAATAAAACGCGCGTTATCGAGCAGTCTCTTATCGAGAAGAACTTCTGCAAAACGTCGAAGTGAGATACGAAAAACAACGATGGAACTCACTGATGAATTTTCGGACAATTCTATTATCACTCCTTTGTAGATTTAGTAGAAAATTGATATAAAAACGTCGGTATAACGTCGTTGAACGGGTTTCTAATAACCATATTACAAATACGACTGGAACAATGCGACAACCGCGCCATATTTTTGAGCAAGGAGAAGGCGCGTTTCGATCGGAAATGTCATAAAATTATAATTTCGTAGCGCCGTTTTTTTTTTCAATATATACTACCAAACGGAATATCTTTGACATCGTCGAACGATCGTTCGTAAACATTTTCTGCGACATAATTATCCAAGAAGACAATTGATTATTTCAAGACAAATTTGAGTAACCCAATTTTCATTGTACGTCGAGCTGTTTTTTTTTTTTACTTGTCGGGTCAAAGTGATATCGAAGAATAGAATTTTATATATATATATATATATATATATATATATAATTATGCATCGTCAGCCGTTTAGTGTCGTCTCTGTTCTCATCTGAACACACATTCGATCATGTCAGAATATTGTCGCTGGAAGTACACGACTTTGGTGAGCTAACGTTAAAGTAGCCATGCGTGAACTGGGGATTGTATAAAAACCGGTAGTCCTGATCACAAATTCATCAGCGTAACCACAAGCGGCTGTTGTGAACCACCGAGGACAAAAAAAGACGAAAATTTCATAGGAAAAGTTGTACGAAACGGTATACGACCAAGCATTTTATTTTATCCCAATGAAAATTTAATCTCGATATTCCGATGACGATATTCGTTTGTAATTTATTAAAAAGGTTCAATTACTAGCTCGAAAAAGATGATAAATTGAATGATAAATTATATCTAACAAAACTTTCGGAGCGAATTAATTATTTTCATGACAATTCGTGATTGACAGAATTTTCCCGCCGGCCGATATGTCATCTACGTTTGTTTTCCTTTTTCTCTGCTTGGGCTCATTTTTCATCGTAATGGGCGCTTACCATCGCACCCCCAGGGGTTTCGTCGTGAGTTTGGTTGATTTTTGTGTGAATTTTATTGAAAATCGTCGCGATCCGTTTTCCATTCATTACACGATTATTGACGAATTCGTAGAGATCCAATGTGCTCAACCGTCCTTCGCAGTGTGTATCGAAGAACGAGAGTTTCGTCGGAGAATGTACGGTGAGTAACTTTTCATCAGACCTTTTATCGTATATCGAGCTAGTTGTCTCGCCAAAAATGTTTTTTTACAAATTGTACGAAATTTGCTGGGCAAATTCGGGACGTCTATGGACGATAAATCGCAACATTTTATCAGGATCCACCGTTAAGATTAAAAAATATGTTTTATCAAACTGCTAGTTTATGCACGACGATAAAAAACGGGACAATTTTCGCGATAATTTTCCAACTATTTGCAAGATTTTTTCCTGCCACTTTTGAATTACAAATGACAAACGATGTAACACATTTTTTGGCGAAATTTTTCATTCCTGACCAACTTTTTTTCGTCGCCGATGGTTGATAATTGGACAAAAAAAACCTCCATGCACCCTCATCTTTATAGATACTCGGAGGAAAAAATTACGGAGTATATTTGAAAGAAGATTCGTGCAAAATTTTGATTTGCATCAGAATCATCGAGGGCCAACATGTATGCGTCGAGTCAGGACCTCCCGCCGAGAAAACGCCTTGCGGATTACACAGCGTGAGTATCGAATGCCCGCGGGGAATTTGAAATTATTTGAAAAATTTCGCGTCATTCGAATCATTGAACGGCCAAGTCAATTCGCACAGTGATGTCATCATAGAATTTAACGATACAGTATTGTAATCTTGAATTTGTTTCTTCTTCTTTTCACATTTTGAACTTTTCGTCGACGCCGATAAGCAGTTAATAAACTCCTCGTTATGGAATCGTTTTGCGTGACACACAGGCTTACGCATTTTGAAAAAAAAAGATAATAAAATAATCGATGTTTGATATTTAAATCTCTAGGTCTGTCGAAACGGTACATGCGTTCTCAATAAAAACTCCGGATGACGTTCGTCACGCGCACCTCCGTTGTCACCAATTTCGACGAACTTTTCTCTGAATGAATGTAATGAAATTTTGAACAACATAAAAGAAAAATAAATCGTTTTCGGACATTTATCATCGCGTTGGATATTTCTTAAGAAAACCCCTATGTATAAACGGAGTGTTAATGAAGCCGACGCATAATCTCGTGCGGTAAAGTTATTTTTGTTTTGTTGCAATCGTGACGATTATTTTTCGAACTAGGAGCAATGGTGAAAACAATAATACGAATGCGCGATGTCTCGAAAGTTTTTTTGCATAAAAAAAAGTTCTCCATTGCATAGAAAAATAATTCGTACATTTCGTATTTTTCATCGATCATCCGGCAGGCGCATTCGATTGTTCACCATTTCCCTTTGACACTGTGCATTTTATTTCGTTTTTTATTTTATTTTTTATTTCAAACGTGTTTATATAAATTATCATACAAATACAATAATAATAATAATAATAATATATTAATGTTGAACAATCCTGAGCAATTACTCTACAGAATAGATAATGAATTAATAATCACTAGAATAATTCCGCGGTTACGTTTAAATATGTATAAATTTATGTAATAAACCGTTTACGAATAATATAACTGTACAAACAATTCGATCTCTGAAAGGATGATAGGGGGGGTGGGAGGGCGCCTTAAACAATCAGGATCATCGAAAGAATGTCGATTCTCACTCTTTCTCTCTTGTATAACAATTTCGTAAACTATACATTATAAATACTCCAATTATTTTGTAACGTTTTAATTGAAAAAAAAAAAAAAAAAAAAACATGATTCAAAGAACGGGCTTTTTCGCGCGAGTGTTTCGCCGGTTTTCTCTTATGTGCATTTATACATAACGAAATCTTAGGAAAGATACGAAAGTGGCTGTAGGATCATTTCGAAAGGATGAAAAAAAAAAAACATTTCCAAGATTCGTTTTGGGGGAAAAGCCTTTTCACGTGGGATCTCTTTTAATGCCTCTCGCGACGTTCGCGACTCTTTGCCCTGTTGAGAGAGGAGGAAAAAAGAATTTTATCGCGCGAATTCGTTCTTTTCTTCATCGTCGCTCCCCTCGTAGACTCGTCGCGGAAAATCTTGCTTCTCTGAGCAACATTTTTCGACGATATATATGTATATGTATTTTTGAAAAACTGTCCGGGAGCCTTTGCGTGTTTGAAGAGACTATGCCGGTTCAGAAATGTTTTCGTTTTTTTTTTCTTTGAAGTACCGTCCGTGGGACACGAATGTCGAAAAACTGCAATCGGGCGGGTAATTCTTTCAGTCTTGATGAAAAAAATATGTATATTCTGATTTGAAAGGAGAAAAAAAAAATCTTGGCTCGTCAAACTTCGACGAGAAAGAATTTCATTTTTGCACGGTAAACACGCGAGCGAATGAATAATTTGAAGAAAAAAAAACAAAAATCAAACGTATCTCGCGTTTTTTTAACATCGTTCGGGACAAAGCGTTGTTCAAAGCTCGAATCGTTTTTTCCTCTCAGCGACCATGCCCACTGCGGGAAGTGGGGGGTAGAGAGAAATTTGGTACGCCGGTGTTGGTGTCGCCGGCAGGCTTCGGCAACTTCTGCCTGACCACCTCACTGATGGAGACCTCATCAGCTCTGAATGGAAAAGCAAAAACAAAATAACGAAAAAATCGCGAAAAGCATAAAAACAGACATTGAAAACGAAAAACAACGCAAACGTAAAACGGAAATGAAAAGAAAAATTGCTCTACCATTGAATTTTCATTTTTCTTCATATATTTAGAAAAAAAAATACATACAAGCATGTCATCAAGAAAACCCTATCTCTAAGTCAGTCTATAAGTTGAGTCAGATTTTTGGTAAATAAAAAAAAATCTGGAATTTACTTATACTGGTTCAAACGGCAATTTTTTTTTTTTTTACGCAGGCCCTGTGAATTATGCACAGAAAACGTTTAATTTCAATTATAAATCGATTAAAAACAAAGAATGATGAAAATTTAGTTGATTTCTGCTTTTTTTATAGTTTATTTTTTTCCCAAACGAAAAACGTAAGTCACACCTGCAACGGAGAGAGCTGAGGGTTCCGGGGTGAGGCGGTGTGTGTAACCAGAGCTGGTATCGATGGTGTGTGCCTTCTGCCACTGCTGTTTTTCACTTTGCTCGTTCTTCTGCCACTGGCTGCCAGGTTTCCTGACTCGCATCGGTGTTGAGCAACCTTCGTATACGTGTATTTTGAATAAATAGATTCGTTCTTTTTTTCCTCGTTTGAATATCATTTATCCATTGACGAATGTATTTTTTGCTCCAATAATTGAGGACAGAGAGAGAGAGAGAGAGAGAGAGACTGACGAAAAGAGTGAGAAAGACGTCGATACGTAGATTATTATGCAAAAGCACGTGTAAGCACGATAATATCGTTGGATGGCGACATTTTTTTTAAGGAAAAATCATAGAAATATACTTCGAAGAGCTAGGCGCGTAGAATAAGAAATTTAAAAAAAAACAAAAAAATTTCGTTAATATCGTGCGTATCAGAGATAAAACAGAGACGTAATCGTAACGAAACATGTGGAAATTTTAGCATTTTACGACGCGAATGTAGAAAATGAGAAAACAAAATCGAGAATATTCAAAGACGTTAGGAACGACGCTGAAAAATAACATTGTGGAAGAATTAAGACTAAATGTGCCCTTAAAAATTTTTTATAAAAAATCGTCATTGGCTACTTGGCTTTCTTCGTACTTTCTAATTGAATTGCCGACTTTTTTCAACTTTCCTCGCGAATAAAACTATCAAACGTGTTTTTTTTCAATTTTGCCATTCTTTGAATTTCCTCAGATTTTCCTCAGATTGAATATTTCAGATTTTCGTTTTTACGATCGTACAGATTTCATTTCGTTCACGTTTGTTACAAATATTACCTTACAGCTTTATAAATATCGATGTATTTTTTTATTCGCATGACTGACTTTTGATTTACAAGCCTTCTCAAACGGATCAAACCCTCAATTCTCAGTCGACGTTTCGTCTAAACTCAGGTTCACAATCATCGTATTAAATATTTTATCAAAAGGCCTTACATTTTTTGATTATCGTATTATTCAATTTCAGCGCTTTGTCGAACGACTCTTGAATCACTTTTTCAGATGAAAAAAAACCTACACATTAGACAAAATATTATCTATTCTATCGTTATAAATAGGCGACGTGTTATTCGTTTCTTAAGCTAGAAAATAATAAGCGTGTTAGAGGCGCTCGTAAAAATGAATAAAACAGCAACAACATTAACGATACAGCAGTGAAAATGAATTTGTTTCAATTGAATATTTTACAGACGATATTCTTGCGCACTGAATGTTTGAAATCTTATCTTTCGATTAATTCGATTTGACAGCGAGAGAAAAACATGTATCACTTTTCAATCGCGATTTTCTCAATAAATAATCGACTATAAAATAAATAAGAATGAAAAACACAACTAGAATATCGTAGCAGTATTTGAGAAAAAAGAAGGTGTAAGATTTCACCAATCTTCAAGGTATGCACTTCAAAATATGAAAAATCAAGTGGATAATATGAAGAAAAAAAGATTTTTCGATGTCTTACCGCATCATTTTTATGAATTTTCAACAAAAAAAAGTGGCATGTAAATTCCGTCGACGAAAACAATTTCATTTTTTCTCGAAACCAGACGCAAAAAGTTTTCGACGTCCATAACGAGCACTTGTGTTAATTTGTTCTTTGAGACGAGCGATAGCCGCACATTTATCGATTTTTCATCACAACAAAAATGTCCATCACCAAAGTTAGTCGTACGATGGGAAAGAGTGACGGGAAAAAGAAAGAAATTGAAAATGTCCCGTAACGCGCCGAAAGATCGACAGAGAAGCCCAGAGAGAAAAAAGTTGTCGAGATCGAGATGAATTTTTCAAAATCGTTTGGAAATCGTTCAGAATCATCTTATCAGTGGCAATCGCAAATGACGAGTCATGTAACATCGACTTTTATCGCTCCTCTGTACCTTGATACTGATGAGGAAGACCCGTCCTCGGTCTCAGACTGTCCCACAAAGGCGACCTCAAGCCATTTTTATTTTCATTATCCTCGTCTTTAATGGTTAATTGTCTGGAACTCGTGTAGGGTAATGACACGGATCTCAGACGTTCGAGTTTGTACGAAAAGTTGTTTTTTCGGAATGTTTTGTCCTCTGACATGGTTTTACGCAGATTGGAAAATGTGGGTGACGTTCGATTGTGACCAATCACCGACAATTTCTTATCTTCGATCGATGGTTTCGTAAAGGTCACGTCGTTGTTACTTCTCGGTGAATTCGAGCTCGCTAACGACGACGAGAGATAGCTCGGTGAAGCCGAATTTTTCGTAGGATCGAGCGAAGATTTTTCACGATGATTCTCATCCCCATGCTGTTAGTGAAATAATGTGCGCAATACTATTACGACATTTGTATATATGTTTCAACTCTATTTTTTTTTAATTTACGGCATCCTCACCGAAAGTCGCCAATCACCTTTGCGGTTATTTTTCATATTATTCATTGCAAAAGTGGCCATTTGGAGTGTCACAAACTTTTGAAATTGTCTCGAAATCGACTTTCGAGAAAATCCCAAAATTTACTCGAGCTTTTCGGACTACTAATTTATAATTCGCTTTTCAGCAACGACAGGTGATTAGCAACTTACGCTGACATGCAATCGCATGTTATGGTCAGTGTCTTACTGGGCTGAGCCGATTATCACGACGTCATTTGAAAAATGGAGCTTCCGTCGATGAAATATATACATATATTTTTTTTTAGTAGTGTACAAAAATGAAATACCGAAAGAAAAGCAAACCAGAATAATTCTGGAGTGAAGATCGTGCAAAGCCCACACCATAATATGCAATTGCTCCGCTGAGTAATTAGACTTGCGAGAAAAAAATGGTAAAATAAACACAAACTTTCAATTCTGTGCTTGGAAAAAAAAAACTTTGATGGAGTTAGATCGTGTTATCCACAAGGAGCCGGGAGTCATCGTTTTGGGGTTGTTGTTTATCACGAATAATTCAATGTACGTATATGCAAAAAATTGACGCGAAAAACAAGAAAAAATGGAATACCTTCAGCTGTTGCTGCAGGCGATGTATCTCTTCGCGTTGTTCGGCAATTTCGTTATCTCGCCCTCTCAAAAGCTGTATCGTGTCGTTAATACCGCTGTCGTTCGTCTCGAGAACGAGATGCGCTCTCAATTGTTTGTTCCTGGCGTCCAGTTGCATGATGTGCTGCTGCGCCTGTGCCATTTGTTTCGTCAAAGCGCCAACTTTTTCCTCAAGGGCCGCCGATTCCACGCACTTTGACGAATACTTGGATGACAACGACAGTATCTCTTGCTTTATCTCCTCCATCTCTTCCCTGCGGAACAACAGACAACTGCGCCTTTAAGAGAACAAAAAAAAAACAAAAAAAATAACGTGATGGAACGAAACTATCGTAACGCTCGTTGCGGACTCGACGCGAAAAAAAAATACTGTATACGAAAGAAATCGTCGTTTCTTATGAGTGAAAAACTGCCCTAGAATGAACATTTAGATTAATTTTGTGCCGCAAAACTATGCGCTTTTTGACACTTTTTCAATTCCAAAATTGAATCAAACATACAATAAGCTCCAGAAGGTCGCGAGACGATGTTTTCAGGTGAAAGCGCAGAAAAAGGGTCGACCGATACAGGAATTTAAGAGGAAGAAAAATGGAGAAAAAAAACAACGTTTTTAATACACAACTTACTCGTGTTCTTTGTGCAAAGCACCGATATCCTCGCGCGCCTGCATTTGCTTGATGAATTCAGCCTTGAACTTGGCAATTTCCTTCTGCACCTCGTGCTCGTGAGCCTTTCTCATAGCGTCCAGCGCAGCTAGCGTAGCCTGAGTCTCCTCCGACAGAGCCTGCTCCTTCTCGATTCGCAAATTTTCCAGTTCCTGACGATGTTTCTCCTCCATTTCGGCGATAATTCGCCTGTGCGAGTTTTCCATCGCCAAAAGTCCCTTTTCGCACAAGCCACGGAGCTGCTTGATCTCCTCCTTGTAACGTTTGCGCGTCTCGGCGTCCGTGTCGAGCTCGGCGCTGATGGATCGTTGATAAGCGGCTCGCAATTCGTTGACGTGCGCCGAATGCTCGGAATCCATGGCGTTCAAGCGGTGCTCCAGTTTTCTCGCCCTGTCGCGCAAGCTCGCCGTCTCCTCCTCGTACTGGCTCATCAACGAATGCCGCTGATTTTCCATTTCCGCTTTGACGTCCGCCACCTCTTTGTCCTTGAATCTCATTGAATTTTCCACGTCAACGATATGCTGGCGTTTCATCATCTCGATAGTTTCCTCCATTTTTTTGCACTGTTCGCACTTGACGAATTTCGCACGATCGGCCAAACGCCTCAAGCGTTCACCGAGGATCTCGCACTTGTCGCCAAGCTCGGAAAGATCGCCGGAAGCTTGCTTGACCGACGACGAACGACCGTCTCCGTCGATCTCACCGTCCCTATGTCCGAGGCATCTCGACAGATTCGCGATATCGTCCTCGAGATTGTTCAAAGCCTGCTCGACCTTTCTTACCTCGTCAGAGTTCGTGGGACGTTCCAAGTTCGTTCTTTCCTGACAATCGTTGACGTGACGTCGATAGAGAGACGAAAATTCGGCATTCGACGGGTTATCGTCGACGATACCGTTGTCGCTGTCCAGGTCGGTCAAAAAATCCTCGTGTCCGATCAAAGTGGAAAGCAAGCTCGCTTCATTGCCGCAATTCGACTTTTCTCTATCGCGTTCAACGTCGTCAACGTGGATCGCTATTCTCGCGTCTATCAGAGCTTTTTGCGCTACGATAACGGCGAAATCGTTCAGCAATCGCCTCGAATCGCAATCCTCGCGATTTCCAAGGTTCTCCGTGGTTTTGAGGCGCTTCAAGGATTCGTCGTGAGCCAATGACAATTCGCGGCTCGACAATTCGATTTCGCGAGCCAGCCTCGTGCGCGCTTCGCCCAGTGACGCCTCGAGATTCTTATCTTCGTGAAAATTCAACAGAATCTCCGTTATCGACCGATCGACGCTACCCTCGTGAATCTCACCGCAGTGCTTCGCCACTCGTGACACTTGGTTACGCACGAGCTCGGAGTTGATCGTCTCCTGAGCAATCAGCCAAACATCGCGAAGACGACGATCCTCGCGGAGGTTCCTCGTCGTTGAGGCGTCATCGTGCTCGACGGAACCGACGGTTTCGGCTGCCAGAGCGTCGGCCAATTCGCCGAGTTTCGCACGCCGGTAATTCTCCATTATTTCGTTAACCTCGCGTTGCTTCGCCGACAAATAATCGAGATAATTGTTCCTCGACGACGCTAAAGCGTTACGATCTTTCTTGACGACCTTCGAGTCTCGAGAAATCGAGGCACCCTCGCTGACGATCGTCCAAACATCCTCAGCGTTGTTTTTATCGAACTTGCCGCACGCAAAATCCTCCTCGCTGTTTCTCGTCATTTTTCTTCTATCATTACAAGCTGCGCTTACCGGAACTAACTTACTGGCTAATATTCTCGTAATAAGTCGCGTGTAACTCGTGTTTTGGTAAGTTCTCGGCCTGGTACCGTAGACCATGGACCTTAAGTTTGAAATAAGATGACTAGTTTCGAGCAGATCACCGATTATCGAGGTCGCGTCGCATCCGGACGCGAGGGTCGATTTCACGCGTCGTAGAACGGCAGCCTCGTAGGCGAATCTCTCGGCGACGAGCTCGAGCTTCGCTTTATCGTCGAGACGGTCTTCAGCGGCGAGCTTGCGGCGTTTCATCGCTAATTCCGTCATCTTCGACGAGAGAAGAGCCTCCAGCTTCGCGATCGCAGCACCCTGGCTCTCGGTGGCGTCGTCGTTCTTCTTGTCGTTCAAGCGCGTCTCGAGTATGTCGTAAACGTCGCGCAAACACTTTTCCGCCTTGTCCTCGGCCCTCGTTGACGCGAGACACTTTTCCAATCGTCGCTTCGATTTCGCCAGTGCACCCTCGAGTTTGACGAGCCTCCTTAACGTCTCCCACGTCAACAATTGGCCGGCTGTCGTGCCGCCCGCGCTGCACGTTGTTTCGCTGCATTCGCTCGAATCTTTTTCCGCGTCGCTCGCGATCGTCGCGTCGCCGAATTGAGCGACCTTCGTCTCGAGGCTGCTCAGCCTTATGAGAACCCTCATCGGTTCCGAGCTCGTCGCGCTGTCCAATGACTTACGACGCAAACGGCCACGATCCAGACTGCGGTACTCACGCTTCCGTTCTCTCTTGTTTCCGGCGGACGAAGATGATTCTTTGGTTGTCCGAAGCACCGTTTTCGACATCGCGGCGCATCCCGCCCTCTCGATCGCCCCGATCTTCGCCTCGAGGTCGTTCAGCTTGTCCTCGAGCTCCTGCGATATGTGAAACGATTCACGGCCTTTCAACGAGAGCGATCTTCGCTTGTCGCGCGTTTCCGCTTTCGTCAACTTTTGCTTCAACGTCCTCGCTTGCTTTTCACTCGCCGCTAGCTTGCTCGTGAGATCCTGTATCCTCGCGGCCATCAACTCAACCTGGGCCTTGTTCGCCTCGCTCATACGCGACTCGTCCTGCTTATGAGCGAATATCTCGAGCTCGAGGGCGTCCTGCGTCGCGTGAGACTCTCGCAGCTCCTTTCTCATCGCTCTTATCTCCAGAATCGCCTTCTCAAAACGACCCCGCAATTCTTCGAATTCCTCCGTTATCCTGCGATAAACGAGAAACGGAAGAAAAGCAACATTCCACGATTACTACGAGAGTTTCGAAAAATCGACTTATTTTCGAGTCAATCTTTTCCTTTTTTTTCATTTTAATATATATTTTCACCGGCTCACCGTTCTTTGTCGAATCCACTGAGATCAAGCTCAAGATCGATGTTTGTCAGATCGCTCAGGGAATCGAAGCTTCTGCCGCGTTCTCTCGATACCGATAATCCATTTTTTCCCTCGAGTTCCCTTACTCTCCTGTAAAGACGTTCGTTCTCCTCGATGCCTGTCAGTGAGGAAGAAAAAAGCGCAAACAAATATATTTACATCTCCACGACCGCGAATGTTACGTTTTCTTTTTACAAGTCGGACGGAAACGTTGACGTTACCTTGAGACAATTTTTCGCCGAGTCCGTCGATCTCCGCCCTGAGAATTTCGATGGTGCGTTGACTAGAAGACACCTCGCCGTTCAACATCTCGCAGCGCTCTCTCGTCTCGCGGAGAACCGCCTCGTTCTCGCGCAGTTTAACCTCCGAGTGTTCCTTCTCGCGCGGCGACACCTGCTTCGATTTTTCGCAATCGCCGCGATGATCGTTGATCCGTCTGATCTCGTGACTGCCAACGTTTTCGTTCGCAGCATCCAGCTTCCTCTCGTCGACGTTGTTCTCTCCGATACGTTTGGTTAGACGGGCAATTTCCGTCGCAGCTTTTCTCGCTTCCTCCGCGGCGATTTTAATTTGCGTCTTCAGCGCCTCGATCTCGTTCTCCTGCCGCTCAATTATGACTAGTAGCGCGCTCGGATGTCCGCGATTATTGTCGATCTTGTCTCTCAGCATCGTCACTTGGCCCTCGAGAAGCTCGACGATCAACGGATGCTCGTTCGCCGTTTGCGGAGAGTCGTTGCTCTCGTTGCTCGACATGACGCCGTTGCTGTGCTCCTCGTGAGTCTCGACGAGCTCGCAGCACGCCATCATGAGATCCTCCGACCTGACGCTGTCCAGAGTGCTTCTCCGCGAGTTTGGCGGCGAGCTGCGACTTCTCTTGTAAACCCGAGACCGCGAGCTCGATCTCGAGCGTGCTTTCACCCGGGAAAGAGCGGTCCTGGCCAACGGCGGCGACGGGGGCAGCTCCGACCACTCGTGATTCCCATTTTCCGACCATTCGGAGCCCTTCAGCGACAACGACCAATCACCGTTGCGGCTCGAGAGCGGCGGTGACGCGGGGATTTCCGACCAATCGCCGGATTCGCGACGGCCACCCTCCGACGCTGTTCTGTACTCCTCGTCCGAGGAGAATAACACCGAGCGCGGCGTCAACGGAGTCGTTGGCGCGACCGAGTCGCGATCGCATCTGCGGGTACAATTTTATTTTCATCTCTGTTTTTCTTTCTTGTTTTTTGTGAATTTCGCAATATTCTCGCGAGAGGCGAGATTATCATACACTTACACGGTGGGGGACTGAGGCTTCGCGTCCGTCTGACTATTTTGACACGAAACACTTTCACCGTCGATGGAGTTTTCCGGATCCGGAAGGTTCGCGGCTCGTCTTATCGCGGACATCCAGCTCGATCTTATTCCGGCTGTAACCGCCGACAGTACGGTCGTTCCTCGATCGTCCCAGGTCTGAGAAAATATTCAAAGATGGATACGATCTTACTTTGAAATTTTCTTGAAAATTAATATCCAATCGTGGATGATTCTTCATTAACACTAGATTTTCCAGCTATTCGAACATCCCCATTTCCATCGAAGGTATCTTTAAATACCTGGTGAATCTAGCGTTAAGATCCATTTCGCATAATTAAAGAGATCTTGTTTCATCGATGGGAGGTTGAAGCGGAAAAGAGAAAGACGAGAAAAAAGAAAGGCAGCCTCGTCTGAAAATGACTGGTCCGGTAAATCTAGTGTTAAAATGGACTTTTAATGATTTTCGATCATTGGACGACCTGGAAAACGTTGACGCGCGATGATCCCGTCGTTTTTTCTTTTTAAGTAAAAATCGCAGAGTGGAAGACCTCGGATTTGATCGAATCTTTGACGAATAAATGAATTCTCACCACTGTATGAAAACCATAATTCCTCGCAACTTGTACGGGGCCAACCGCCGTCACGGTATTCAAGTCAATGACACCGTCCATTATTCCCTTGTCCTCGGTGCTGGGATCTCTGTAATACATGAGACCGCAGCCACGCAGGACGAACCAGTGTTTGTTCCATTCTTTGTTCAATCCCTGCTTCATCAACCATCCTTTCTTTATATTCAGAAGATCTTCGGCCGGAAGATCGACCCTTAATTCCGAGGTCGGTGAATAACGCGTTCCTGATATATCGAGACCACAACCATCCGGATCGCCACGAATCTATTTTAAGAAAAAAAAAAAAAAAGAAGAGCACATGGACCATCAATGACAAGAAAAAACGTACTTTGATAACGTAACAGGGGAAAGAAACAGAGGAGAATCGTTAATTGTCGATTGAAGATTATCGGAGAAAAAATTGTATGGAAAAAATCGAGATGAATAATTAAAGCAATGGGAGGGAATGAAACAACGATCGAGCCTGATCATCTCGTTCGTATTGATCCGAGATGACGAGTTTTTTTTTCATTTCCTTTTATCTCCGTTCGTAACTCACGAGTTTGTCCTGATGAGCAGCGTTCGCCGCATCCACGACGTCTCTCGTGGGCTCGGATGTTCTCGATTTATTTCTACGTATCCTGGGTTGTGTAAGCGACGCTGCGATGTCTCGTAATTTTCCTTCTCTCTCGCGTTCGTGCTCCATGAGAATTCTTCGACAGGCCTCGTCGTCTGAAATAATCGATAGTAGATCGATGAAATGTCATGATGAAATTTCGCAATATCTCCGCGAGCCTCGATCGATTAGTGCTGTTATTATTGTTATTATTCTCGCTATCGACGTCGGAAGGATTTTATCAACAGCGATGAAATTTCACGCCTACGTGGATTTTCCCATTCCCAACTGGTGCGTCTGGTCATCGAACGAAAAGGAAGAAAAAACGATGATGATAACAGGCAAAAAAATGCAGCCCTGATGAATTTGTTCAACGGCCTTTTATTCCATCCGACGTATTATTATCGATTTCAAACGGACGCGTGTTATACCGAGCGGAAAGCATAATTATATCGCGATAAATTACAAGGCAAGTGATGATATTACGGAAAAAACAAAGCTGCCTCCTTTACACTCTGATTGTTCGACGTTCCAAGGTGTGTCGGATTGGAAAAATCTCCCGTGTTTTCACACCGCTGTATCGATAAACACAGCGAGAATATACTGACATTGGTTCGAATCAAGGATTTTACAATTTAATCTCGAACAAACAAAGGACGAATGATTACGTTGCCTCGAGTCGTGAGTCACCGATGGCTCCGGGACTTCCGGTTGGCGGACGACTCATAAAATTTGTACCGAACGCAGGATGCGGGAGGAAACATTTTTCACAAATAAAATCGTTACTTTCAAAGCTGATCGATGAAAAGGGAATGACAAAAAACACCACACCAGCGAATGAAAAAAATCTTTTCTCATCGATAAATAATAGCTCTTCGAGCGTTTCGCAATTAAACATAAAATTTATCAATTTCTCCGATACGAGGGATCGAGAAAAGGAGAATGAGGGAGAATAAACGAAAGAAAGGGGAAATGAATCTCCCTCGTTCTCGTACGGTAAGAGCGCGGATTCTAGACGCAAAGCCGATCTTCCGATGCGATTGCGTACACGCAATTACGCAACCCCGTATGAGAGGCAAGTCTCGGGACTGCAGTGTTTGCGAGACGCGTGTGGGAAAATAATTCCTTGGATCGCGCAACTTTCGACGAGATTATCGTTAGCGTCCGCACGTGTATTATTGCGCGCTGGAGTTTAGAGGAAGCGAAGAAACCGCACGTCATATCGCGATCATGCTTTTCGTCTGCGTTGTAGCTTTTGTTTTATTCTCGCGCTTCCTGGCGAATGGAAAATCGAACAACACGGGGAGTGGGAGGGGGGATTATATCGATATTATTTTCGATGAGTAGATGAGGAGGGTCGAAGGATTTCGCGGGAAAAGAAAAGCGCGTTCGCGTCTGACCATCACGAGGCTTTACTACTCGGAGGATCGATTTTGTTCGTTCTATGGGATTTATTCGAAAAGCGTCGGGAGTTTCGGAAGCATTTTTTTTTTACAAGTTTTGCTTCTCGCTGCGAAATGTTTCCTTCGCTTTGGCAGTTTTTCTTTTGCAAATTTTGAAAAATTTTCATCGAGTTTGTTTTTTAACCTTTTTGGTAGAAACCAATTCGCTGATAGGCTTTTGATACGCGAAATTTTCACTGTATTTTCTCGCCTCAAAATTCTACTATGCGATGTAATGATCGTCGAAAATTTTTACAATCGACCGAACGACCGGCGGTTTAACGACGATGCGAAAAAGAGGAGCAAAGAAATTACGACGAACCTGCTTTTTGGTTGCCCTCGACGTTTCCGTCGGACGAATTCGTTTCGTTCGATTGCTGATTGTGCTGATTCAGACTCGACTGGCACGTTCTTCGTCGAGCTTTGTCCTCGGCCCTTAATTTGTCTCTCGTAGGTGGCGAGGCGCTACTGGCCGGTTGGTCCCGATATGTCCGGCCGTCATTTGGTATCATTGGGGGCTTTTCCGAACCGACGACGATCGTCGTCGTATTTCCGGTGAAGCCGTGACTCGTCAAGGCCAAGTTATTGCCGAGACTCGTCGTCGTCGTCGTCGTCGTCGTCGTGGTCGTCGTTGACGTCGTTGAGCTCAGAAGATCGTTGCGATCGGTCGATCCTGCGTTCGTTATATTTTGCGTTGTGCCATTCAGCGATAAGTGCGAATTGCCATTTTCCAATGGACCGTTTCTCAACGGCGATATTTGCAAATCCCTCGCGACTCTACCCGCCATATTGCCATTATCACTGACGTTATTACCATTCGATGCATTCCCATTTAGGCTTGAAATCGTTAACGACGTGTCGTTCAATTTTTTCTTACACGCGACTATGTTATTCTCCACAACGACGCTGGGATTGCCGATTTTCGTGAAATCTGCTTTACAAACATCTTGACTTTTCGACTCGGGCTTCCAGCAGCCTCTCGGCTCCGAGCGACAACTATTGAAACGAGGCCTCGGGGGATTCGGAGTGTTGCCTGTTTAGCGATCGTAAAAAAAAAGAAGAAAAGAAAAAAAAAAGTATAATCAAACGAAAGAAAGAACGAAACGGGAGCAGCGAGACATTTCTTACTTTTTTATTATTTTTTTTTAATTGCGTATAATCGAAATAATAATTTGATAAATGGGCAAATTTGCGAAATAAAAAAAAACCCTTCTAAAAATCGGTATGAAGGCTGATGAATAAAATTCATCGAGTTTCTTTCGAGAAAAATTGGCAGATTGACGGTAAAAAAAGCGGGCGGATTTTTCAACTTGAGCGAAAATGTGCCTTTGATTGCATTATCAGCCAGTGAAGTAACGACGCTAATCTTCCGGTTAAAGTACGCGACTGAGATCTCGACGAGTGAGCAACAGATTAGGATAACGAGGCGATTATTATCTCGTTGTTTTCTCTCTCTCTCTCTTTGTCAGTGCTATATTTAATAATCAATTTCTGCACATGCGAGACTGTCGCTTGATCTTACAGATGGAGTATGTTGGACTTGGAAGAAATTCAAACGACTGCGAACTTGGTTCGTTGCATAAGACAAAACATGTGATATTTTACGAGTTTCTTTTGCAATCATATTCCCATTACGTCAACGCTCGTAACGCGCACGCCAGAGGGGAAAAATCACTGTAATTATATATAAATATAGTCTTTTGAAAAACCGTGTCGCAGCAGAAAAAATAATGGACGAGCAAGGTTTACTTTATGGGCAAAAGAATATTTGATTGTTGATGCTATTGTCATTGATATTGCCAATTCATGGCTCTGAAATGAAAAAAAAGGGGGGAAAAAAATCACGTATATCTTATTGCGATGAATTATATTTTTTAGAATATTATTTATTTTGTTGATGCCTGGATTTTATCGCTCTGGAGGAGGAGAATAAAGTTTTTTGAAAAATAGGATATATTTTTATCTTTTTCCGTGTTGTTTTTTTCAGTATAAAACTCGCCTCTCACTACTAAAACTGTTATTCATATTCTTGTGCGAGGAGCCGTTTTTTTTGTTTTTGGTCCGATGAGCAACAATCATAAAAGTCTCGTATTTCATCGAGTTATATAATGCGTATATGTATACACGTTCATTACGAACTCGTTCCATTCAAAACGCGTTGAGACTCGAATGAAATTCTGAATGAAACCGCAACGAGCCCGTGTGACGATCTGATTCGATTTTTTTTTTTTGAAAAAAAAAATACTTACTTCTTATTGTTGGCGTAACTTGAAGTATCGTCGTTTGACCACCCGGAAAAGTGGCATTTCTCTTGTGCCGGCCCTGAAACGAGCAAAGAAAAAACATTTTTGGTGTGCAAGAAAAACCTCTCGAATGAGATTTGAAGTAGGATTGAGGTTTGCTAACGAAAAACATTTATTTTAATCACTTATAATCAATCATTTATTATTTAGAGGCAATTTCCCACCGAAAAATAGCATCTCATAATTTACAGGGATAATCAACGACAATGTCGGAGACGTATTTGGAAAAACATGAATTAAGACGATGCACCGAAGGCGATAAAACGTTCGAGTATGTTATAGATGCGAAAGAGGAAATTTGTAATCAAGTTTTTCGTCGTATCGATGTGTCAACATGGGTATTATAATTCTGTCGCCGATTAGCAGCCTTTCACAGTTACGAAACACCTCCAAGTTCCGGAAAAATTTGGAAACCCGGATGTTGACTTGTTTGCAAGCAGGGCAAACCCAAAATCGCACTTCGTGGAAGTACACATGTGTTCAATTTGCGAAAGGGCAAACTGAATTTACGAAAAATACATAAACAAACAAATAAATAAATAACGAGAGAGAAAAGTTCTTTTTTACAACTGTAACCGTTTTCGAAATTCGCTCGATCTCAAGGAGGAGTTTCTATGCGTTCAATAACGACGAAATTTCCTACTATTTTCATTAATTTTTGAGGGAATATAATAAATAAAAAAAAATGATATATCAGAGTGCAGAAAAATTGTACTTTAAATTGGTCGTACTTGTGGACATTATTATTAGTATTATAATGTACTAATTATGGCAGTTATACTCGTAGTTTATAATATTATTTTTACGTACGGGATAATTCGGTCGAGCGGAGATAAATCTCCAGCTTCCACGCTGTGTGTTTGAATTGAATCGCGAAATTCATCATTATCATCTGAACCAAGGACTTGCATAATTCATAGACATTCGCTGCTCGTATGATTGCGAAGGGCATGCATCAGCGAACAAAATGTTACGGCGAACAATGACGCGAGGCCGCTGCTGGAATTTTACTACGTTCCATCTCTACTCGACCGTCATTTTACGCTCACACGTTGCCCAACGTTTCTCGCCATGAAGAATACACGCATTTAGCATTATTTAAAATTATTATTTAAAAATAAAGAAAAGAAATACACCGAATTTTTTATTTCGTCTAATTAAATCGATCGACGATTTTGATCGAATTACACAAGATCTAAAATCAAAAAAGAGATGAATTATTTTCCGCTACTCAAATCGGAGTTTTCCCACTCAGTGCCATATCGGCAAATGAAATTTCCCAGCGGAAACTAACCTGGATAAATATATACACGTGAGATATGAATGGAAAAGTTTTTATCAAAAAAAATGTTTTTTTCAAATGATAAAATAACAAGAATTACGATAAAAAGTATTAACAAGAACGGAGGAGTCGTGCCAAAAATGGTAAAGAAACGATCGAGCATTTCCTGCACGTTCGCCTCGTGTATCTCGAGTCTATGCGAGTGTGCGAGATAGAATGAGCGAAAAAAAAAAGAGAGAAAAGTCTTGTGCATCGCCTTGGCCTCCTAACGACTCGCGAATAAGTCACAGAGTAGCAAGACGTGACTATTACGTTTGTCGATGTTTCTACATACGCGTGTAGAAAAACGCACACGGTGCACGCATCATTCCTGGCGAATTCCACAAAACGCCGAGCTACGAAAACATTTTTCAAACACTACCTTTTTCCGTCTGCAGGATTTTCGAAATAAAAAAATTCATCCCGTCTTTAAAGGTGATTGAAAGAAAAAGAGCGAAATTATCGAACGTCGAAGATCGAGAGCGTGTGCTAAAAAAAAATCGACGCGAGCTATTATAATAATTCATGCACGCTCATGAACTTTTTCGAGAAACGCTTTTTTGGGGTGAAAAATGCGGCAGGGATGAAGAAAAAATATGCTCGCACGGCGATGTCTTGCATTTTTGGTAGAAAAAAGGGGAAAAAAATCAAAAACGTAATCTTCGTTGCGGACTGGAGTGTAGAAAACGCACACGGTGCACGCATAATTCCTGGTGAATTCCACAAAACGCCGAGCTACGAAAACATTTTTCAAACACTACCTTTTTCCGTCTGCAGGATTTTCGAAATATAAAAATTCATCCCGTCTTTAAAGGTGATTGAAAGAAAAAGAGGAAAATTATCGAACGTCGAAGATCGAGAGCGTGTGCTAAAAAAAAATCGGCGTGAGCTATTATAATAATTCATGCACGCTCATGAACTCTTTCGAGAAACGCTTTTTTGGAGTGAAAAATGCGGCGGGGATGAAGAAAAAAAATGCTCTCACGACGCTGCGTTCGTTCGCACGGCGATATCTTGCATTTTCGGTAGAAAAAAGGAAAAAAAAATCAAAAACGTAATCTTCGTTGCGGACTCGAATGAAGTCTGGTTGAATTCCGAGTTATTCTATTTAAACATGAAACACACGAGAGACGCTCTCTCCCGACTTGGACGAGGGAGACGAGAATTTATTGCCGCGCTTTCGAAGAGACGAAAATCAATTTAAATGCATCTACCGAACGGTGCATCGGAGAATAAAGCGAGAAATTGCATAATTTTCTAAATAAATAATCGTTCATCACCTTACACTCATTCCTTTTTTTCAAACGCGATTTCAGTAAGAACACGGATCGTCATAACGATTTTCATTTTTTTCGGGGTATAATTCAATCCTGCATTTTTGCCCGACATACGCGTTATATTTCTCACCTGCGTGCGAGATGAGGAGCGAAAAAAAACGTCGGAAAGAACGAGAAAAGTAAACTGAGAACTTGGGCGCGTATCTCCCGCGCGGTATTCCGATGATACCGCGAAAGGAATGTGATAAGTGTGGAGCGAAGAGAGGAAAAAAAAGTTGCAGAGTCGCTAAAAATAAAGGTGAGAAATAACGACGAAAGATTGCCTTGCTAAGAGGGGAAAAATTGTTGTACGAGGTAGAAGCCGAGCGCTCGGCATACGATTATTTATCGCAAAGCAGATTCGCTTGGGCATTCTTTTTTTCATACCACGTCTGTCCGTTGCCATTTCGCCATTGCGTTAAAACGGAAAGCGTATATATATTTTTTGGTAACCAAACGGTAAAGTGCTCGCAATGGTGTTTAAAAAAAAAGAACGTTTATAGAAATAAATATGTTCGTCAAAAGATCGGGTATTTTTTTTTTTATTATTCGTGTCCTTTTTCCTGATCCAGGGTACCCTCCAATGTGCCCACAAGTATTACAAAGAATTTTCATTTACCTTGTTCCTCGAGTAAACCTGCAGAACATCGGCCCACCATCTTGTTTCCTCTCTGCAGGTACCCTTGACAAATGTGACGCCTTCGGGTGAAGTAATAGCCAGACTGTAAGGATGCCCCGTGACATCCTCGGCAGCAGCGACCTCCAGGACCCGAGTCATGTCGATTCTCGACTGAGGCACCGTTTCCGGCTGTATCGTAAAATAATTGAAAAAAAAAGAATCATTAATCGACCGCCTCGATTTCCATCGAAATAATACGAATTTCCGCGATTTCTCGTCATTATCTCGAGGTGCGTGTGAAAGAGTTTTTTTACGATGGTTTTTTTTTTCATCATCACACGCGCGAAATAAAACGATCGCCAAATCGACTTTTCGCTCGACGAATCGAACGGAGTGTTTTATCAAAGGTCAATGACACTGGACATTTCGAAAAAAAAGAAAAGAAAACGAAATGCGCGAGAGCGTTAGATGAAAAGAGGAAAAAAAACAAGAACAATTCCACCTGTCCAGCGAGGTGAAAGTGTCTCTACCGACACGTAGAGACAAATCGATTAGAAAACATTCGCTCCGTGCGACCGTAGAAGGATTTTAAAAAAACGTAACAAGATACAATAAAGCCGACGTAAACGATTTTCTCCTCGATTATATCGGCAAACGTGTGTGTATATGACATTGCAAAATGGAGTGAAATGAGAAAAGCGGTTTTGCCATTTGGACTCGACGATTGTGAAGAAATGGGGAAAATATGTCGAGTAAACCTCGAGAGAATTTTTCATTCCAGCTCGAGACACGCTCGTGTCTCTAGATACATTGTTTCTTTTCACAGCTTTCTTTTTACTTTTTGTTCGATACATCGAGGACTGTTGTAAAAAATTCAGTTCTTTTTTTTTACCGATATATAGTTTACACAGAACCGTTAGATTTCTTCTAAACAATGATTCAGTATGAATTATAAGCGCCACGCGGAGTAACAATTTTTTTTTTTTCCTTTTCGTTATTGTATTTTCGATCGTCGTGTCGAGGCTCTTTCGTTACGGTTGGACAAAGACGAGCGAGACGAAACGCACTCGAATCGCTTCGTGTCTTCGAAAACTAGAGAAAAATCTACGCTCCACACACACACACAGACGGTCTGTAATAGTCTAATAACTGTCGAGAAAGAGCTACGAAACGACCTGCTTTCACAGTCTTCTCTCTTCCATTCTCTTAAACACAAACACACACACACATGTACACATTTTTTCTCTCTCTTTGGAGAATTCACGATTGCGTGAAATCCATCCATCCATAGAGCAGAGCTGATTCAATACCGCAACAATTTGTAGGGCAAATTTACTATTTCCAGCTACTTTTTTTCCACTGTTTCATGATCATTAATTGTTCTCCTCTCTCTATCTCTCTCTTTGTGAAAATTGAAGAGAGAATAAGAAGAAGCGACGATTTTCTTGAATGAATCGACATCGGTACAAAGTTTCATCGAGAAAAATTGCTCCGTGCAAGGAGAAATCTTTTCCCTTTTTTTTTGTCCATCTTACGCAAAAGCGCACGTCGATCGTGCATAGTTGAAAAAGCAACGTGAATCGTCGTCAATTTTAGAGAACAGTGCAACTTCAGCAATTATGCTGGTATTTCGCCACTTTAAACCTCAACGACTCTACAACGGAATTTCCCTCGAGGGGTTGACAACAGGTGTGTTTCACGGAGGCTGAGAAAAAGCCTAATACGCGAAAATATCTCTATGAACATGTAGATTTGAGTAGATCCAGCAGAGGCGAGTAAAAGAGAGCACTGGAGATAGACCCGCTTCCTCGTGACCCGGTTGCGGTCGGTGCACAACTCTGGAGTGTACATGAACAAGAAACAGAGAGAGAGAGAGAGAGAGAGAGAGAGAGAGAGAGAGAGGGAAGAAAATAGTAAGTAAAAGAGAGTCGAGCAGCGCGGACCCGCGAGATAACGTCCACGTAGGTTACGTAAAACACGAGTTGTCGCACCTTGGTAAAGCCACCATTATAATTGTTATAATAACAGTAGTATTAAAAATAATAATGATAATAAAAGCCATGGAATAACATTATGAAATATGGTAAATGATAAAATATATAACATTTTTATAATATCGTTATTTTAACTTGTATATGCACATCATAATAAACTAAACGACGTATAATATAAGCGCCTGACTCTGTTGTGTACAACGGGTGTCCCAAAAGTCGCTGCTAATAATTTCAAGTTACACGGAGATCGAAATTCCAAGTCGAAATGTACTTTGGTATTTTTTTCTACGGCCAAAGCCTGACGAGTTTTCGAGCGTCAAAGTTTGAATCGGACGAGCGCTCATAACTCGACGGGGCCTCGTCGGATCGAAAAGTCCTCGAGGACTTTTCAACTTGGAATTTAGTCCCCGACGTTGTACTCGATTTTTAGTATAGAGTTTTTCGGACACCCGGTATACAGAAAAATGACGGAGATTTTTATGTCGCCACATTCGAGTGGAGTTATGGGACAAAAAGTGTGCGGGCACTTTTTTATTCAACGAACGTTCGATGTGTCGTTGATCGAACAAAGTTCGACCAATCAGAGGCAGCCGAATCGATACCGAATGATCCTGTGAGGTGAACTTTTGCGACGCCCTGTATATTCACAAAGTTTTATGCAACAGGGGTTTCTCTGTCCAGCGGAGATGGATTTACGAACAGCCCATTGGTTTTTATAGTACAGCCACACATGTTGTACGAAATGAGGAAGAGAGAATATGCATTTAAACTTCCACGTACATAGATATTATGCATTTGCACGTATGCATAACACACGTGTACGCGCGATGATTTGCACGGTGCACGATGACTTATTTCCTCGAAGTATGCGGAAAAGACCATCAAGTTGCATCCAAGAGATGCGAGTGCAGGTCGACGAGAATGCACAGGTGAGAATGTCCTCTTTTTTTGTCTTCCCTCGCACGTGGTTTTCGTAGCGCAGGACAAAAAGCGAGGAGATTATATTTTCGATATTCCGCAACGATCGCCGCGATTCTCAGGCGCTTTCTACGATTGTGTATCGCAACTTTTCTTCGTTTTTTTTCTTTTTCTTTCAGATACACTCGCGCTGTACGCGAACTACGCGAAAGACCGCGAGAAAGTGTCAAAGACCGACGGAGAGGGAATCGGGGAAAGGAAAAAGGACGAGGAGAAGAAGAAGGTTGTCGATTGAGAAATCGACGATCGATCAATCTCTCTGGATTCAACGCGTGTCCTTGTCGACAGGCACACCTACATCCCCTTCGCTTTTTTACACACATACGCTTTCTTGCCTCGGAATCCGCTAATATACACTGGGACATCCGTGAATGTCAATAAAAAATCACGTTATCCGATTAATTTATCGGCTCATATTTAAACAGCAAAAAGCAGGGGATCCTCGTTTCGATTGACTAATAAAATACCGTACGAAATCAGCAGAAGCGGCATATTGCCTATGAGGTGAAATAAATATTCATTTGACGTATTTTATTCTCACAAAAAACGAAATTAAAAATGTAATTCGAAAAATATACACGAATATCGATGCGAACTACAGGTTGATAAAAAGAGTAAAAACAAAATGAAAAAATATATCCGTCTAACCTCAATGATGGATTTACTTTCTTTTTTCATTGAAATGTGGGTCAATGAACGAACGACCGAATTATAAATCATTTTATTTCCCGATTGAATTTTGACGTTCGGCTTGTCGCGAGGAAAGCTTCTGCGGATTCTAGCCCAGAGCGCGTTGCGGATGATATTATCGCGAGTCTTGTTTATGTCGCGGCATATCGCGGTATTAGAAAAGTTGGCCAGGAAACTCTCCGCGCTGTTGCATAGGTTTCTTGTTTATCGGAGACGAGGGACGATCTTGCCAGGATGATCTCAAAAGGTTAACGATGTTTCGCGACTTCACGATCTCCGACTCGATCTTACGTATATACGTGTTTCGATATAGAAAACTCCGATGCTCGTACAACATTTTTTGCCTCCGGTTGTACAAACACACTCCGTATGTCGAAGCTGAACGTACTTTTTTTTCAAAATTTATTTCAATCGCCGCCTACAATCCAAAAACAGAAATAAAAGTCGTTACAACCTCCATCCACGCTTTTGCGTCATTCATGTTGAAAAAAAAAATCAATTCTTTGCGATTATCGAACTTTAACGAAATACGACAGACGTAGGTGGGAGGAGGATCTTTGGAGAATTAAATATGATGTAAATTTCGAAACAATTTATTTTATGCGATTCGATTAGAACGAAGGATCAATGCTCCTGCGGATTTTCCTTCAATGAACGCGCTTCGCGAGACGGCGCGAGCAGGTGGAGGCGAGACAATCCTTGAACGAAGATCTATGCAAGTTCGAGTGCAGTAAAGTAAAGTGTCTTCGTGTATAAATAAACACAGGTATTAAAAAAGAAATGAAGATAAAAAACAAATAAATAATAGGATAAGTATGGTATAGTTGTAAGCAGTTGAGGTTGAAACGCGAGTATTGTATGTGCACGATTTAAAGCACATTGCTGGGACACACAAGCACTCACACTCGTCATTTACGTTTCGCAAGCGTTCCACTTTTCTTAATGCGTTCTTATGCAAATCGTGCGAAATGATACCTTCGGGCCTTCAACAGCAATAAGTAGGCATCCCTTGAATCATATGGGCAAATTCAGATGCCACACGAGACAATTGCCAAACCTCGATATTATCTTCGAATTTTTTCACGGTCTTCAGTCCGTCAAACGTAAAAGTTGAGAATCCGAGCTGTTCGCAGGATCGATGTAGATTTTGAAAAATCGATATTCGATGCTATGTAAAGCAGCGGAAAAATGGGAGGTCAAAATAGGTTAAAAGACAAATTTTGGCGGATAGGTTTGAAATCCTATTTAAATTGAAAGTTCGAGGGAGAAAAAAAATGACTTTTTTTTGAAGACCAAATTTTCGTCACTTTCGTACGGAATGCCCCATACATGTGTGTCACTACTACGTTGCAGATATTATGAAGCAAAGCACCAACGTCGCTCAGTCACTAAAACATATTGCGCGAGGGTATGAGAGCCAACAGTTTTCTTTCAGTTGTACTATACTTATCGCCTCTGCTTGAACACCATTTATACAATATTCGCAATTTGTGTGAGTGCGTGCGTTTGCGCATACACACGTTTACGTAAACATTATAAATGCATACAGAGAGGTTTATCACGACCGGCATTTATTTCTCTCCTCGTCTCGCGGACTTTTCGTCACAGGTGTGCGTTCGTTGCATCGCGAAATTCAATGAAAGACCTCGGAATTTTCGCTGGTCCATCGCTGCATCTGAATTCGCCGAGGAATTCGCTCTTCATCTCGATCCCGCCACCGAGCCACCGTTGGCGTAATTGCGTCGAAATTCGCTCATAATCATCATCATCTTTTTTACCAATTGCATCACAGCAAATTGTCCGGAATATATCGATAATAATTTCCGAAAAATCATTAATGATAATAACATAAATAATAATTCATTTGTGGAGAAAATAAAAAAAAACGTATGCGTTTAAAAAAGAAACAGTAGATCGCGTTTAAGAGTCGACACACCGTGTTCTGCCAGCGATTCGTTAAAATCATCGAGACTCGGAGCCCGGCATCGCTGAACGAATAAAAGTTTCAGTTTGGATCAGAAATCTCGATGGTCATGACATTACGTCGGCGGTTAAAAATCGCGAGTACAGTGCATGCAATGATCTCGTAAATAAGAATGATTGTGTGCGTCTGCGTTTTATGTCACAGACGTTCAAGTACCGGGAACGATTAACTCATGTCGATTAGATTGCGCAAGGAATGATCTGGACGATCTCACGTGGCTCTGTCGTCACTCCATCCATCAAGATCCGCCTTGGAGATAAATAAATAATAAAGCAACTGTATATCGATACTTGATGCATAATGTAAGGTATGGAACGAATGTAAATCGTGGCTTTGAGCCTCGTTCAATCACATCGAATCAGTGTATACTTTATTAAAAATATATTGATCGATTTATCGATCAAACGTCGTCGCTACACCGTTGGCATCGCTCTCTCTGCGACGAATTTACGTTCTCAAATTCATCCGACGGTTTATCATGAAAATTTTTCAACTTTGATCAAATCCAAGTATCACCTTGTTTATTCAGCCTTTAAATTCGACTGGATTTTCAATCAAACTTGCAACACACCGTGGGAGGTGTATGTTGCATGCAAAGTCAGGAAAAAGTTCGAATCGTTCGTTGCCAAAGCCCAAAAACACTTTGCGAATTTGAAATTTCGGAAATGAAGGTTTTCACTCTTTTGCGGTAGTCCCTAGTGCAGTTGCTACTTCCTGGAAGAAGATCCACTTAGAGGCAATCGTGGCCCGCGCGTCTGCATAAGCTAATTAAGGGAATCGCATTAGTGCCCGAGGGATAAAAGGTTGTTTCCCTCTTGTGTCTCGATGGGGTAGCTGACACGTTGATGAGGTCGACGACACCGAGAGACAAGCTGATGAAAACGTTGGAGGCTCGTTGTTCCGTCTGGTAGCGTTGATGTAAACTTCTCCGACGATCCAAAAAAGAGAGCCGGTGGAATATAGCGAATTTGAATTAAGATACAAAAACTGGAATTCGAAGAATCCACATGTTACCCAGAGGAAAAACATCGAGAACAATTAAAACGTCAACCGGATGAATATTCCACTTTTTCTCTGCCTTTGCCCTTCGCTCGATCGGTTTTACGTTCGGTTTTTCCAACCGGCGCGTTTTCTCCCTCCCCGGGAAGGTACAAGAGGGGGTAAGTCGAGGGTAAACAAAATTGCTTTAAGCTGAAGAAAAGTGCGAGGCCTCATCGTAGTTGGCTGGCAAGGGCAAACGTAATAAACGTGGCAGCAACATTACTTGGCTCGGTTCGCCATGGTGCTCCCTCAACTTCTTCCTTAACTTCTCTGCTTCTGCAGCAGCACTTTTGCTGCTCCCCGAAGCCTTTATTCCTTCCACGGCCGCGCATAACGTTTCAATTTTTCTCTTTTCTGTGGTGAGAAATGTATTTTCTTTCCTTCGCTGCTACACCCGTAAATACATACATAGATACACCATATATATATAATATATGTATATGTCCCGATATTTCATAGCCTGTAGTTGATCGACGAACCGACAGTGGGATAAGTAAGGGTAACTACGTCTCAATAGGCCTCGGAAGCATCATCGCGGTTTCAGACTTCTTACCAACGTACACACGCGGGAGTCTTTCATTCTTTGTAGCGGTAAACCAAGAGATAAGGGGTTTACAGTCTGTCGTTCAAGAGGCGAAGGAATACTCGGAGGGTCCATTCTTCGCGAGGTATCCTACATGGCAATGGAACTATACAGGCTGGGTAGTTTGAGCTGGTAACGATTTTCGAAGGTGGATGTCTGTTGAAAACGTTCCTCCTTGAGCTTAGAGAGAAATATCAAAGTGTCGGTGGAGCAATGTCGGAGCATAGAAAAAAGAAACACAAAACAAAAGATAAAGACAGCAAGCGATGTAGTTGCAGGAGGGATAGTCCGTAATTATCGTTGGCTGGAGGAAAGGATTCGCACAAGTTGGACGTTAGATGCGGACCTTTGTCAAGAAGTGGACGGTTGGAAAGCATCTCGAAATTGCTCGTTTCAAGATGAGATAAAAGATGGCAATGAAGGATCGTCGGAGTTTGGATTACGAGGAAAAGGGCGCATTAGAGATCAGAAAGGCCAATCGTCTTTGCCTCGAGAGTAGTCGATGGATCGGTGGACTTGTTCTATCCTGGCGAGGCCGGTCAATATTGCATCATTGAATGATCAGTAAGAGGTAGCAGCGCGCGTAATACAAAAGAACCTAAGATGCTCTCAGCAGAGAGTCTGTAACCAGCGGGATGACGGATGTTTGGCGTAAACACGGCAATCATTGGGACTCTGCTGAGAAGCTTGCAATCAGGAACCATCTCGTGATAAAGAGCCCGGAGCAGCAATGGTCGAGTTGAGAACCAACTGAATCTGCAACGAGGATCATATTGGGCTCAGAGAGGAGAGTAGACTCGGTCCAAGGAGGAGGATGCCTAGGGAAACTGGAGAAAAAAGGTGGCTACGCCTTATCGGGGATGCTCGCTAGGCGCGCAAAGAGTCTCGCGTCTTTTTTGGTCCAAGAGCTGTCCATCAATCGCGCATTCCATTCTAGAAACCGGCAATGTATGAGCGACCACTCACATATGCGCTCAGCAGGTTCCATTTTGCCAGGCGGGTAATTCATCTGTCACTGGCGGAATAAAAGATTGTAGGCCTTAGAATCATTCGCCCGAGATCCGACGGACATGATCATAGTATATTTGTGGTCGTTATTGCGACGCACGTGGGGCGAACATACGTGTAAGTTCGCCCTTATCTATCGGGTCGATCGGGTGAACGAGAAGGGGAATGGATCTCGTCCACCTGGATTAGAAACTTGAACGATTCTTTTTTTCTCCTCTTCTTATTCAGATCTTCCTCTCCGAGTCTGTTTTGGTCCAGCCCTGCAGCCTCGAAACTCGCCGTTGCAGAGTCTTGTCGGCGTAATTACAGGGTCGAACCGAACATCGCTGGAGCATTGTATGGATATTCATGGATACGCTTGTGTGCGTCCGTGTTTTCTGTCTGTACGAGTATACTGTACATTGCGTATAAATCGTGTAGATTCGAGCGTTGCTGCTGGTCCTGGCGTTTTGTGGTAGTGGCCCGGCTCGGCCATCTTGACCATCAATCAATAACACACGCGGGGGATTGCGCGATCAGCAGAACGGGTTAGTGCTCTGCTTCTTTAATCTTCATTTTTCTTTGCCTCCTCATTCTCCGGCTCTTCGAGCCCATATATTTTTTCAAAGCTCCGATTTCCGAGACGCGTCGGAGAATACGTTATTATGGTCGAAGATACCGGTGGCCTGAACATCAACTCAAACTTGGTGCAGAGCATTTAATACACGCTCCTTCGGGATAAGAACTGAATTCTAACATGGTTCATACGTTTGGACTGTCTTTTGTTTGGTATAGTCGCCTTCAGGGTGGCTCATTGGTGTTTTACTTTCAAGACGTGGCAATACATATCCTCCTAATAAAAAAAGTTGACGGAGTTGATGAAGATTCGAAAAAAAAATAGTTCGTTAATTTTGGCTACTTCTCCAGAATCGCCGAAAAGCCGAAATTTCAAAAGGCTGTAACTATGTTTCAAATTTTGCTAAATACATTTATCGGGGGTGTTTTGAAAAGCCCTCGAGTAGACTTAAAAAATGGTGAAAGTTAAATTTCGATAGCTCGATTGCTTCACCCTCAAAATCGGTGTTAAAAATCGGCGAAAAAAACGCAAAGGGGTATGTATGGGAAAATTGGCGAAAATCGAAGGGCCAACTTTAAAAATCCGCCAAAAATCGAAAAATCAAGATATCTGGACAAACCAAACGGCGTTTTCAAGCCTCATCAATTTCGTAATCAGCGGGAAATTTCCGATCTTATATATCGAGTCTCATACATAATATGTGTACATAATCCCGACATTGCATAGCCTGTGGTTCATCGACAAAACGACAGTGGGATAACGGTGAACGAGGAGATAAAGGCTATGCAGTCTGATGTTCAAGAGGCGAAGGAATACTTTGATTCGCGCAATGTCCTTTAAATCGAGAAGCCGAGAAATCCTGACCAATATGGATAAATAATTATCACAGTATCAACGAAACATACCGATCCTATTTTCGATGCGCGTTGAATATTTCAATATAATGATTCCATTCAATCCAGTTGAGATATTAAGTGGCTGTGACATTGATATATATCGCCGTAGGATCTTCTCAATTAGCGTGTGCATCGGGAGAGCCTAGGAGTGTGCGTGCGCGCGCTAGGAGAAGGAAAAACAGCCACGAATGAGGAAAAAAAAGGAAAAATCAGAAACGGTCGAGAGAGAAAAAGAGATAAGGGGTGTGGCGGGTAAAGGGGAATGTGACAGATGAAAAATTCTATCCCTGGTCCCTATGGCGATTCTCCAGCGTACTCGCGTGAGTCTCGGAACTCTCGGCTCTCGGACAGTGGATAATACACATATGGGCCTTTCCATTTAAAATCCCATCGATCACCCGAGACGATAAATCACTTTCATTCTGGTTCGTCATTCTTTTTTTTTTTTAATTCTCGTTTGCACTCACGAGACCGAGCAAAAATTGATAAGCTTCGTCCAAATGATTGTTTATTTATTAAAATTGTCTCATTTTCGTGAACACGGATTCATCGAAATAACAAAGCAAAAATGACCGTGTGTCGTGAAATTTTGAAAAGCATTAGAGAACAAGTCGACGATAATGATGAATTTCGATGATTTTTGTTGCAATTTGTATCAAAAGGTCTCTACGTACACATATATTATGTCCACACGTGCAATTGCAAGCCACGCGATTCAACATTTGTGTATGCCTTGTGTACCTACGAGGCATCGACGCTGCAGTGGAAGCATGCCGCGTTAAAGTATCGTTAAAGCATCGTTAAACGTAGTGGCAGGCGATTAATGCCTTGGGGCGCCGCGAATCGAAACTCTTGCCTGGTCTCCAACTATTTAACGACCATATATAGATACAGATATATATATACATACATTTAATAGGGTTGTACGTACATTATACAGGGCGTTCCAGAATTGAACACCCAAATGAAAAATACATGTGCCCACTGTTCTGTCCAACGAATTTCTGACGAGTTATTAGTGAATAAAAATTGAGTCCAGGAAACGCAGGATGCACCTGATTGACCCAATTTGACTACTTTATATCTCATCAGGAGTGAGTCCCCGGTGAAAAAAGCAGGCATACTTAACGACCCACAATTTCGGCCTGAATCCGACATTAAATTATCGACATTAAATTCCGCGATCAGACTTTATCTGTACCGAGTGTCCCGTGAGAAAACGTTACGTGTAAACGTCGTACTGTCATTATCGGCAATAAAATCCAATAATGGCAATAAAAAAAGTCGTAAAAAATAGAGGTAATTGAGCACAGCAATTAGCCTACTTTGATTATTATTTTTCGCTCTGCTCAATGCCGTATTTTTTTTATTTTCGCCTCCGCGAGCAAAAATCATTCTAATTTCGGAATCTCCTCTGGATTTCTTTTATCCTACTCCGCTGACCCTCCGGTTATTGAATTTCGAGGAAAAAAAAAACAGATACCGCTCGATTTTTTTCGTTTTTCTGATCGCGAAATGATCGTTTCTTTTTTGCTACGATCCGGCACGGTAGATGGTTGCACTCTCGACGAAATACCGGCTGTCGGTTTAATGGGGAAAAAGAGGTCAGCGGGTCGCGAGGAAATATCAAAGACGGTAGAGAAATACGTGTTTATTCTTGTTTTTAGAAAAACCCCGTGCGGATGAGAGGCAACGGTGTGACGCGCGGGGTCTCCCGGCTCTGCATCTGCTGCGAGGTTTCGCGGGAAAGGTCACCGCCACTTCCGGGGCTCTCGCGAAACATTGAGTAACTTTGAAAGAAAAACGTTTTTTCGAATTTATCGATTGATTTTTTTTCAACCCTGATTTAAATTTAACGTTGAATAAAATGCGCAATCGTAAAATTTTCCGCGACACTCGCAGGAAATGTTTATTTTATATTCGATTGTCTAATATATTAATATTATCTGATGTAGTAAAAAAAAGCGTAGGAATACTGTTGCACGTGTATATAATATCAGTTATCTTTCTTCCTCTCTCTCTCTCTCTCTCTCTCTCTCTTTCTGATTCTCAAAGATCTCGAGAGACGGAGAAGCCGTACAGACTCCGTTCCGCTCTATCGATTTCTAGGATCCCCGCGGGATCTTGCACACACTCGGTGGAGTATTTGCGTGGTCGGCTCGCGGTTCCGTTCCGTTTGCCACGGCCCGAGAAGGCCGTGTAAGGACTCGCATACTATTGAAAAAAGACACACACACACACACACACACAGACGTTCGCGCAAACATACACACAAATAGCCATATTTACATGGGGTTCTACGCACCTCGATATCGCACTGCTTACACGAAGGAGTACGCTGCGGACTCGTTTTGTATTTAGGACGAAAGATAGATGATCAGTTTTCTCTCATTATTTTACCCACACAATTCATCTTGTCCACATACATAATTTATCGCTCCGTGCGAGATACACAGTCGTTCGTAATACAAATTCGCACGAGTTATTTCAGTTACGGGATCCGTTGCGTTCTCGGAGCGTCCATTCGTTAAAAAAAAAACCTTCGGGACATTACTCGGGGCCATAATAAATTCACTCGAGTTCTACTCGAGTTCTGCATGTATTTTTCAGTATGCCGAAAATTGACGGTGTCAAAGTACTCAAAGTATTCAAAATCCTCAGGCAAATCAGAGATTCAAAAATACTCGGCGATTTCGGATTACAAACCGAGTAGCCAAAGTTTCCGCTTGCTATACTCGTTAAAACGAAACAATGTTCGGCTGCTTTTCGATAATATCTTTGTTTTTATTGCGCTTGAAGGGTCGAGAGTGTTTGGGCTACGAGAAATTTCGCTTTTTCCTCATCGTCTCTCCGTGCGCACATTTCCAACGCAGACGATGTGTACCTCTCCGCGGTGTGTCCCACAGCCTTGCGAAATTTCACGTACAAACGTGCGCGCGCATGTCGAGCGCAAGGCGGGTTTCCATGTATGAGCGCGGCACCGACTCACGAACCGGCGTTCATTCGTAGTATGCATGCGAATATAAGTGAACTCACGCATTTCAGTGAAAGTAGTCGATGGTCGTTGGTAACTGCACGAGAGGGAATGCGTACTCGATTGAAGCATGCCGTATATGAGGGAGAGTATGTACAGCGAGGTACATACTTACTCGCTTGCTTACCCGTATGAGCAAAAGTGGCACCGCGCTGAAAGAACGTCCGCGAGTTCGAATCTTCGTTACCATACGTTATACCGTCTTTCTTCATTTTCTCCATTCGATACACGTGTGTTAGACACATACACACAGAGATACCGCGAAAAGAAGGGGTAAAACATTAGGCATTTTATGGTCATTCGAGTATAACGACGGTTAAAGAGGTGCAGAAGCCTTTGCGAATTTTTCTACCTTCTTTCGCGACTTCCGAAGTCGTAAGTTCTTATGGATCCAGAAAGAGAACGAGGGAGACAGACGGCAAGTGCATTGTCTCCGATCGACCGTAAATAAACTTACCGAGAGATTCGTTCTTGTAAAAGGGAAATCCCTTTACCGACCTCCCGCATCCTCGCCCCGATAAGAACAAAGAACGGCGGCCAAAGTCCCGCGGGGGCTTTCGTCCGAGTTTCGCGTGTTCCCTGTCAGCTTCCATACGAGACCAAAGTCAAGAATGAAATTCCCCGTGCGTACAGAGCCGCCGGGAAATTGGAAGACGGCGCGCGGTGACTCGAGGGTAGACAAAGCGACGGCAATAAAATGAATATGCAATTTGTTACATTCGGGCGAATGCCATTCTGGCATTCTGGTGAATGGCGAGAGACCGCGGTGGGACACGTTTACCGCGGACGTTGTATAAATCGAAAAGTCCGGATAAACGAAATGCCTTTTATGGCCGGTGGAAATACCGTGCTGGATTCCTTATCAACTGCAAAAACTATCTCGAGTTCCATCTTCGTGCATCTTTATTACGTTTGCGATTGAACGACGGAGGAATGAGGAGTCTTTGACGCTTTATCCAGCCCCGGCTGGTTATCGCATTTATGCTGGAACCTCGACTCTTGGAACCAACGAAATACCGATGAGTCTGCAGAAATTCATGGTAAACACCCGAGCGTTCTCCTCTGACGAAGCAATCGCGAAAAAAAAACCATTCCAAAGAGCCGGTACCAATGAAAAAGGAAAGGACGAATAATTCATATAGAAGGAGGGGAAAAACGGCGATAGGAGAGACGCGCAAAAGTGCCGCAAAATGGCGGCAGCGTCGACACGCGCTCCTAGCGCGATGACGTGACAAGGCAGATGAATCCCCGTTCCGAAGGAAGCTGTGGTCATCGACTTATGTGTCGACGTCATCGATGCTCGACATCGAAGCAGACACTTTGAAATATCGCGAACGCAAGAAAGAGAGTGCCACGCGGCGGCAACGCAAAGTCGTTGACGATCTCGTGTGCCCACACACGAACGAGCGTGTGCCCCGGGGATGACAAACAAGCTCGGGCATCAAGAGCCCTAGAATGCTCGGTCAGGCGCGCGCTTAGGGTTGTATAAGTTTTTACGCGTTCTCCTCTCCTTCGCGTTCTTCCATTCTACGTGGCGAATTGAATGAACGTCTTTCAAAAAGATACACATTACGCGGCAGAGCCAGCAAAGCTGAAGGAGCGATTAGAAATATGTGAAACAATCCCTCGTGCCTTTGTTTCACTTCTATACGAGCAAAAAGTTTCAAGACCTCGATACGTTCTCTTCGGCGGAAGGCTCCGTTTGTCGCGAAACCTGTGATTATCTACGGAGAAATAATAATAATAATAATAATGGTAATTTCCATCGAATGACACAAGGACTCCGTGCGGAAGATGCACCGAGGATGTTCTCCGTCGCGGTTAGAATATTCCACGGTTTAACCGGCTGAATTTTTCCCAAAGTCAATCATCGAACTTCCCTGATGATGGTTCCTTGCATTCACCGCTGAGTGGATGGAAAGGGAGAATGAAAAGAGCCAGGAGCAGCAGAGGGGGAGTGGTGAGGCAGCGACTCTTCTGGAACGAGCCCCGTCAATGTAGTTCATTACATTTTTTACCAGCGCAACAAAAAAATTATTCTCCCCCTTTTTCTCGCCGGATGCGGGACGCTTTCGGAGACGTCCGCCGTGGTATTATTCGGGATAGCCGAGTGAAAAGGAGACACGAGAATCTTGGCGCAGTGATACAGAGTGGGTTGGCTGAAAAGATGGCCAAGTGTCGGATTCCAGGCGAGAGCATACAACACTCCTGCTCCCTCTGCCGTCTTCTTCGGCGAGGATGCTCCTTATTTTCGCTTCCATTAACCCCGCTACGTCGAATCATTCGTACAGTCTGAACGAGAAATTGCTCGGTAGATAATCGAGGGGTCATTTTTTTATGCCCATATTTTTCAAAAACCTCGTTTTGTTCTGTTCTCTTTTTCTTACAAATGAAGCTTCCCTCGGTTCTCCAGGATTCTCTCTCCCGTTGGCTGATCTCCGGTGGAAGATTAAAACTGGCATCTTCCACCTGAAATCTGCAGTGTGAAGCTCCAACCCCCGCCGTCAAGGGACCCGAGCCACTTTGAAAACTCTCACCGGTGTAATCCTTCCTCCGTCCTCGTCAGCTGAGGACGGCGAGAGGACGAAGATACCAGAGGGAATCTGCAGATGGGCCCGAGCACGAAAAGTTACTCAAGGCACGCCCTGCGAGCCGACTGCGTTAGTAAAGACCCGTTTGCTATATAACCGACGAAACGAGTTTTAAATTGGTCTTCGCTCGCGAAATAAGAGAGGGTGAAGTTTGAGGGAAGATGGAGAGAGAAATTTGGCGTTGTTATTCATTTGAATATAGCCCCGAACACGCGAGAAACAGAGTGAGAGAATTCCGACGTTTTTTTCTCGTGTGTATTTATGCACCAGGTGCGTAAGACACGAATAAAGAATCTTCAGACACCCAATGTTACCCGAAGGTGCCAGTCATATACGTTCGGACGAGGCTAGCCGGTTAATTTTGCGAAGATGGTCCAAAATCCAGAGCACATCTTTGAGTGAAATTCAACGCAGTCATTTCACTTTAAATGATTGCATCGAAAAACAATCAACTCAAAGTCAGTCGTGCTTGAAGCAGGGAGTCCGATTCTCGTGCGTACTTTGGATAACGTAATTTTGTCGGGTTTAATCCGAAGCCGTTGCGTAACTGCGACAAAAGCTCGAACCATCGATAAGCCGGACGACATCGACCCCGTCCAGGCGACTCGCGATCAACAATTATTCCAAGCAGAAGAAAAAAACATTTTTCACACCATGTGTGCTCGTTCCTTCTCCATGTTTCCAGAATCAGCACGTACCAAGCTCAAAGCCCCCGCGGCATTCGTCGGCGAATTCGCTCAGCACCAAGAGCCCCGACCCGGCGGAACTCGGAGTGAAAGCTACATGGTCCTTGGGATAATTTCCATCGCGTGCGTTGCTTCTCATCTTTGGATCGCTTTCGTCGAAAGAACCGACACACCGAATCTGCCCGCCATCCCTCTCCGCAATCTGGACCAATCGCGCCAGGCGGGAGTCTTCTCTAAATCCTGATTTTACAGTTGGCCCGGGAGTTATGCGAGGCAGGTGTTCAGAGAACTAGAAGAGAGTGTGTAATTCGAGGGAGAGATGGTGGATGACGGACAAAAGGAACAAAGAAGAGACCGAAGGATAGCGAGAATATCAAACCAGTCTCCAATCGCTACCAGGTTTTCTTCTTGTTTCTTCGTTCGTCTTTCGCCTCCTTCGCTTCTGGATTCGCTGGGGACCGTTTCTGAATTACACCGGCAGCTCCGTGGTAGACACCGGCAAAACGGGAGGGGACTTGTACATACATGGGTATGCATGTATTACGTACCGCTCATATTAAATATAATACTGACACCATAACAGAAAGAAGCCTCTTCGGTCCATGTGCACGGACACTTGATCGTAGATGCGCAGCCAACAGTAAGCCAGGCGAGTGCGGTGGCAAGAACGAATTTTATGAAGCATCTTCGGTACGGAAGGATTAAAAATAATACATAATAATATAGATGTCTATTACCGGTACAACGCATTTACATACGCGTACAGAGCAGAGTGTGGGTATTTGTAAATAAGTTGTGATCGGTTAACTCGTCGTGCTTCACTCGCCACGTGCTCCCGTTAATTATTCAACGAGCGAATACGGGATTAGCAGGTTCCAGTCCTCTAAGCCCGTTTTATATCCAGAGCGAAACAGCTCGGGCTATAATAACATTTCCTGATAACCCGGAGGACATTTCGCGAGGCTCTCTCTTTTCCTCTCTCCTCCTCTACGCAGAAACCTGCATGATTATCCATGCCCAGTTTCAACTCGCCATTCGCATTAAACGATGCATCGCTAATTTAAGAGAGAAGCGGATATCTACATGGATAAATAATTTTCAATGGATTACACAAAATGGCCGTTCGCAGATAGAAATCAAAGGAATTTTCTGGTTAAGATTGCGAGAGCATTAAAAATTGGATTGAACGACGTCGTATTAATAAAACTCTGATAAGATTGTCGTCGATGACACATGGTGAATTTATGAACTCGTCCACTTTATTGTTCCTGTGCATCCTCGTAGTGTATTACGTCATTTTTTTCACCTCAAAACGCAACTGTAGTCTAAATCGTCCACCCACTGGAAAATCCGTTTTTCCTGTAGAGGGCAGCACCGTTTAAGATCTCTCAATGAGATAATGCAGATCAGGTTTCTCATGAGGAACGTCGTCAAAGAGTTCCGGTGATTGATCAAAACGCCTACCTCGTTAAGAGGTTTCCTCCATTACCATACGTCAATTGGCTTCGTGGTAATGGCGCTTTGCCATGAAGATGCTCGATGTGAGAATTGAAGAAAAGTAACACAACGCGTGTGCACATGTGTACTTAAAGTATATACCATAATGGCAGTGTGGGATGGATCGAGTGGTATTGAACGTTGGGCAGAGATGAAACGATGATGGAAATCAAGCAAGGGAGAGGAATGGAAAAGACAGGACTCGGCAGGTTCGTAACTTGACTCGTCCTTGACGGTAACCATGATGAACTCGTTGTTCCGGAATGGAAACGATCGTGGCTCAGAGGGCAACGCCGTTCCGACGTCGAAGAACAAAAATTCAATTAACCAGTCGTCCCGTAAGATTAGGAGAGAATGAGCGGAGCATAAGACCGAAGGAAAAAAAGGCTCCAGGACCGAAATGGCATCGAAGAAGTTTCTGCCTGTCTTCTCATTGGATGGCTGAGAAAAATTCACGATAAAACGCAGCCTCTCGAATATTCTGGAGAATAAACGATGAGTCGGCTGGCGAAGAATCCGTCGCGGAGAGCGCAGGAATAATGACGAACGCGGCTAGGCCCGGTGTTTCAAAGATAAACACTTGCGCCAAAGGGGGTCTTCATCCTTGAATCGCTGTGGTTCGTCGGATATGATGGACTTGTTTGGATGCAAATGCGAGAAACTTTGCAAAATCTCGTACTTCGCCCACGATTCCATTGTCAGAAGGATCGGTGGACACTTGGTCGACATGATTCATGGTGCGGGTCCTACTCGCTTGATTCTCGCATCGTGAAATAGTCAATCGTTCTCGTATATCAGGGAATTCGTTGGAGGAAGAAGAGGCACGTTTCTAGGAATAGACGTCGGACTGGGGATAAACTTTATGCGATGGCATGATAAAAAAAAGATGATAATAAAAAGGCGATGAATGGAAGAGCATGGACAAAGAGCCTGGCGCATCATCCATCTTTCTTTTGCTTCGAGGAATAATAATGAGGGTAAAAAAACGCGAGGCAGAAGACAAAGTTAAACGCGCGAAGTTATACGTGTTTGGAAAGAATAAAATAAAATATAGGCGCGAAATGTGATAAAAGAAACCGTGAAGAGATTGCATTCTTCTCATCTCCGTTGATCCGAGGATTCGAGTCACGTCTCCGCGCGCGATATCCTGCGTCCTGAGAAATCAGACATACTAAAATCGTAGAACAGCCGGAGAGGAAGAGAGGCGAAGGGAAAAGGAGGACAAAAAGTCCGGAGAGGATGAGAAAGTGTTAAAGTTTGCTCGCGACCCGACGATATGTTTGAATTAATCCAACGCGATCGTCCTGTTGATCCTCCGTCACACACATCGCTAGACTCTGCCTGGGTCTTGGACAATAAAAACCCGACACAAGGGAATTTAATGAGATAAAGAATATGCGAATGATGTTCAATCCCGAAGACATATTTTTCTTACGCTGGAACGTCTTTGAAAATGTTTGACGTTTTGCGGTTTTACGAGGTCAAATAGGCCAGCTCGGAACCAAAAAGACGATTTCTCGTTGACAACTCACGAAGGTCTAACCTACATAATTGGAACGCTTGCTGCAAAGACCGAATCTCTCGCTCGATATTTCGATCGCAGAAAATCTATCGCATCAACCAAAAAAAGACAATTTGGAATCGCGTTTTGCAAATATGAAACCTAGCGATTGTTTGATCTTGAAGCGCTGATGGCGGTTTTATAAGATAACTTCTTAGTTGGCTTTCAAAATCAGCTGGCGGAAATCAACGCTCAAATGCCCCGATGTATGAGAGCGAAAACGAGAGACCAAAATTTCGTTTATTCGCTCTACAGAGAAGTCCTTCTTTCACTTCCCACTCTTTATTTTCATGTTGGTCACAGGATATTATAGACCCGCGTTTATTCCATGACTTCTCCTGTACCATTACCGACGCGTCCGTCTTCCAAGGCAGGCAGACAGACGATTGTGATGTGTATCCACAGCAGGCAGCACGAGGCTGCTGCGATCTCTGCCCGCTGGTCACCAGGAAGAGAGGAATGAATGGATGTAACTGTAGCTCCACGCGCGCATGTGTATTAGCCTTTTTGCATGTACGTGTGTAAGCCTGTGCGTCGACGAAGGAAGTTTGAGTCCAAAGTCAAGAAGAGGAAGAAGGCGAGAGTTGCAAAGGGAAAGGATAAAAAAGAGGAGAATGCGGTATTCCAACTTGGTAAACGCTACTCTTCCGGGTGTCATGTGGGCAAGTAATCGATTCTTCTGGCTGTAAACGCGCTTACTCTCCCTTCCGTACCGCGCATCTCTTATTCCACAAAGTTATTTTTAAATATATATTTACACAATGTTGTAGACCATTCGGTCATCATCGGGCAACCGCTTCATCGACCCAACCTCATCGCTGCGCTCTTGTCCCTCTAAATGATCCTTCCTCTCTAATTAAATCCAATTAGATTCCAACCGTTTGCATTTACGTGTACATTAACGACGCGGCATTGGTTCACACGCCATCTGCGGGATTATACAGGTGTGCGAAACATGCCATCACCAGAAAGACAGCGGGTTGTTTATTTCCAACTGTGGGATGGAAACTTTGATTTCTTTTCATGGATTTCCCGAATAATAACGTCCCCGCTAGGATCATCAAAGCTTCCGGACAGGTGAACTCTTGGAACTTGATGTAACGAGCCGCATTTGTTTAGTTCATGCGATTTTCATAGGCCCCAGTCTCCCGTCAGGTCGCCAAGCGACGCCCGATAGTTTCGCCGGATTCCCGGGTCTCTTATAAATTCCCCCATTATCTTTATATGGTCGGGAACAAGCCGGGTTAGCGAGGTACATGGTGGAAATAAGGTGTTTACCGCTATACCATCGGTGGAAAGATATCTGCGCACGACACGAGAGGAAGAAACGACACGGGGGAGCCAAAGTGGTAGTCCAATGTCCATTAAACCCGAGTGTGCCTGTGGTGCGACAGAGAGTTGAACCTGTTCAACTCTGCAATCAGAATCACGCGACCAAGATTGCTCGGTTTCTACCCTATGGCTGATGGTGTTTCTAGCCTAGACTACCTGTTTCAAGACACATTCAGTTCTAAACTAGACCAACGCAAAGAGACCTCTCTCGAACCTGAGTTCAATGGTCGTTATATACCTTTATAGTCCCGTGGCCTTCTCAGTCGTTTCCCTCTTCTATGCCATTTCATCCTGGTCCCTCTCTTGCCACATACTTGCCCGTCTCCGCTCATTCGCGTTTCTGGGCTTTACGGCCTTCGCCATGGGAACGAAGTAGCGGGAAAGAGATAGAACTTCTTGACCCAACACGGGTAGTCAACGGTTAGTCGGACCGAAACACGGAAAGCCGGCATGTAATACGCTCGAGTAGTCCGTCCACGGTACTTGGACATACACGACATTCGTGTTTTATCGTTTAACGGAGTCAACGCCGGGGAAACGATTAGGCAGGTGATTTCTAATAAGTGAGAACCACGACTGATCGTTTATTGGAACGAGCTACGACACCGAGTCCTCGAACGAATTTATGTATACACTCGGCTCATTTTCTCCGGGCAACCAATTACGCGCGAGAAATGCACAATTCTTACTTCATTTTCGAGCTTTCATCTCAACAGGAAAAAAGGTGATATGAATTCCAAAACCACCTATTCCACTGTTTTCGTGGGTGCTTTTTTAAAAATCGTGCATTTCGAGCACGTGATGGGTCAACATGCATCAGCACGAAAATAGCAAAGGATTATGTTTACCAGAGCTGCATCGATGGAGTGCGACAAAAAATCGAGAAAGTTTACGATCCAGAATCTTTTGAAAATGAATTCACGAGAAGATCCAACCGGAATTGCTTTGAAAAAAAAAAACATCTCCAGAGCGTGTGTCTCGCGATAACTCCTCGAGGCCAGCCCGATGGGGATAAAAGCCGAAGTAATCCAAACTTTGTTGCAGGAACTGCAACTCGTATCTAACCTCCTGGCCAATAAAATTCGATAACCGGGATTCCATTTTGAGAGTCTATGCTTGTCGAGCGAAACGGCAAGGATACCGGATTAAGAGTGTGATAACTAGAAGAAATATTCAGCATGGAGTGCTTTTATTCTATTATTTATTGGCCACGCACAAGCCGGTAGCGAGAGGAAAGTAGTCTCATCGATGAAGATAGCTCGGAATGGCAAAAGACATGGCCTTATACCTCCGCGATCTTTCTCCATGGCACTTCTTTACCTCTAACCCTTCTCCGCTACGAAATATAAACATACATATATATATAAACCCAAGTACATCCGAGTAGTCGGTACGTACCGCTCTCGCCAAGTCCGCGAGTAGGCGCATCCGATTCAAACAGCTGAGGAGCCCATAGATGGTAGCAGGAAATGCGATCCGGGAATTAGATGAGGCATTTTACATGGATTCGAAGCTGGCAGCTCATACCTTGCAAAGTTGATCCTTTTCACGTTCGCGTCTTTGCAAACACACACACACACACACATAGTCACGTTTGCCAATGAGCCCACAAGCGCATTCAGTCTTTACGAGCGTGAATAATCTTGTTGCCGCGATTCGGAGGGGATCAGAGAGGGGTTATAAAATATTGGAAGTTTGCCGGCTTATGCGAGAACCGAGACACCTGCCACGTGCGAGAATCTTTGAGATGCCAGATGCAAGGGGAATGGCTACGAGGGTGGGGTGGTGGTAGCAAAAGAAAAACCAACTTGAATCAAGCAAAGGCACGTGGCTGGTGGAATACTACAGCACGGCTTGATACCACTCTGTGATATCTTACATGGCGAGCCTTTGCACGGGCAATGTACCACGATGAAAAGAGAGGGAGGCTGCGAGTGAGAGGGAAAAGATGAGAGAACAGAAGTGAGAGTGGGAGATCAGGGATTGCACCTGGACGCACCTGATTACACCGGAGTGTGTAAACAAGAAAACGAGCAACTGCGCGCTTCACGCTTAAGGATTCACTTCTGGTTCATCGCTCGTATATGTGTATATCCATGGGGGAATTTCGTTTGTCTGGAACCGCGATAAAAATCCTCATTGATACAGCGGATTACCAGCGAATATTGCTCTCATGCACGGAGCTTTACATTTACGCGAATCACGTGTTCAGGACGTCGAGAGTTATGAAAAATAAAACCTGTAAGCTACGTCTTACGCTTGCGAGGGGATCAGTGACTTTGTTATTTCGAAATTAAATCACCGACGTTGATCTTAATTACAGACGAGTTTAGTTACGTTCAAGATGGCTGAAAGCCGCTCGATTCTCATTCTTCGGCTACGACGAGTCGCGATATCTCGACTTTTACCATTTTCATTGTTTGTTCTTTTCGTTTTTTTTGTTTTTTTTTTTTTCAAATTTCACATCCGCCTCGTGCCGGACCCTCGACGACGGAGGGTTCTCGGAAATAGTACAATATCTCGACGGCAGAGGGCAGCAGAGACCCGGTCCGATAATTTACATCTCCTTGTCACTTCTCCCCGATCTTTTTTGTTTTTTGTCTCGTGTCCCGATATCAACGGAGCAGCTTCGGGCAGTTGAATAATATAGCGTTATTGGATTAGTCCTTGGCCATTAGCGATGGCGACTCGGCTGAGGGTTAATATCGGGCTCGTTTCTCATCGACCTTCTCCATGTGTGTTTCTCTCCCTCATCCCCTACAACGACTGCCTCCCCGTCAAACCTCTTCACCACTCTCCACCTTCGATTTTCATCCTTCCCATTTGCGTTTTAATCTTCCTCTATATATCGCCCTCTCTCTATATATATATTTCTCCTCGTCGAAGATTTATGAGGTACGCAACTTCGTGGCTGCCCCGAAGAGAATTCATGAAGAGGACAAGAGCGGTAGAAAGAGGAAAAGGAAGAGAGCGAGAGAGAGAGAGGGATAGAAGAGAGCGCAAGGCGAATCGTGTTAAATCGTTTATGCTAATTTACCTATCTATTCATTTATATATACATACATGTATATAAAACAACACGAAACGGTATATACATGTATGCATATAGGGTGTCCCAGAATTGAATGTCAGTATCATCAAGTTTAATTCATGACGAAATTCCAAATGGAAAAAGTGGCCAGACAATTTGTGATCCGACAAAGCCTCTGTGTTTTGTCAACTAATCTAGTGGGAACAGCTTTAATAACCAATAAAGTCTTTACTCCAGACGTTTTTTTACATTATTGCTGCATCGCGAATTAACGAAATGGTCATTGAAACAATTTGTTTTCTACAATTGCATCGCCGACTCTTCTTCGAGTGCATTGTTTAATGAATAATCGTTGCGAGCTTGTTTAGACTTGAATAAAAACACGACAAAGTTCAACGACCATCGACTACGTCAAATATATCGAAAATTCGCCATCATCCGCATGGTTTTTTTTTATGAAACGTTATAAACATGTTTATACACATTTCACGACAAAATGCAGCTCGTTTTAGTCTCGATGATCTTCGCCCTGGACGTACGTATTTTCAATACATAATCGAATCTCTATAATTCTGTACGAGCAGAGCTGAGCGTCAACTTAGCCATCAACTCGCTCCGAAGCTTTTTATCCCATGTCGCGTAACCCGACGCTAAATCAATGAAGAAACCTTACGAGAGCGTCTATAAATGGATTTGTCCGCTATTCGACTGAGATTTTTTCCCGTGTTTTTCTTCCCTCGTACCCGCACCCTTGTCTCTCGGGACATTCGGAAGAGAAAATCCAATTAATCACTCCGCCTCGTTCGATTCGATGCTCGTAATCGATTATTGCGTAATACACGTACGCGTTTCTTTTTTCCGGGTATTCATTTTGAAAATGGTAAAAGGGACCGTGGACAGTTTGGCAAAAAAAAAAGCTTCACATTTTATGAAAAAAAAAAACGAAGAAAAAAGAAACTCACGTGCTCGTCGACGGAATAAGTGAGCTCTCCGTCGTCGTACAGAACGAACCATCTTCTCTGCCATCTCTGTAACGATAAAATCGGAATAAAGTTTTTATTAATTGTCTCCGAGTTTTGTCCGCGTTGAATATCATTTTTTAACAGGCTTTCGTTGTACTTGTACGCTACAAGGGACATTCGGTAGATTCTACCACGCCTAGTACTCGAGTATTCGAGAAAAAAGTTATACGCAATTGTTTTCTTTTTGATATTCCAGTTTCCGAGTCTCGAGAATAATCTGAAATGAAAATGCCAATTGTTTACGAGTTTCGGAAGTCATCCCTTTCGAGAGCGATCGGTGGAAGGGTGAAATTCGAAGGAATGATGTTTTGTATTCATCCGCTGCCCGACATTCCTCATATTTTAATGAACCGTAACGATTTTCCGTAAACGATTTAATAAATTATTGAGTCTATTAGTGATGTACGAGTTTCAATAGGCCGGAGGATGCTTTAATGTAATGCGGGGCGCTTTTACGACAGTTTACTGCTCGTACTTGGCTCGCTGTATATATATCCAATCTTATCCCGTACTCCCGAGTCTGGAGGGTTTGCTGCAATGGAAGCGGGCACGCCCGATCGGATAACTCGATAATCCCGAGGCGGCAGTCGGATTCCATCATACGCTCTGAACTCCTTCCTCATAACATTATCCTCTGCCCCTCCGCCCCTGTTGAAAGGATGAATCCCACCTCCGGGTTCCATCCTTTGCTCGACTTGAGCCAAGCCTGAACATTATTTTCTCCACGTGGACATCAAAAGGCCTCAGAGCGCGGAGGGTACGGAGAACGTGTTGACGAAATCGAGTACCAGAATCGATCTCGTTCCATCCAGTAGTTACATCACCACAAGGCGTTTTCTACTAGTCGGACGAGTCTAGACATGGTTTCTTTTTTCACTTTGAGTGGATGTATGGGTGGTCCAATACTTGGGCTTCGATGGAACGATGGGCGCAGTGACTCGGAAATGGTAAATATATGGTAAAAAATCGTTTCGCACCAATGAATTTGTCAAACAGAATTATTCCCTTTGGAAAGAGGAATCAAAATGAAGGAGATGAGATCCCGCTGGTTAGGAAACCCACAGGCTTTTTCCCGAAAATTCGATATTTCAATGGGAAAATAGTAATTAATTAATAATATTCGTATTATTGCATTTTTGGACCGAAATATTGGGTTTTCGATTAAATACCGGTGTGTTTTGTGATCAGCGGGAAAAACTACATCGATATGGACCATTGAAAGTCATTTTTGAGATCCAAAATTTTTCGTCATTTTCTGCCGGATTGAGTTGGTTCACTAAAATGTTTGCCATTTTTTTTTCGTTTGAGATAGACACCCCAACTTGTGCTTATTCTCTTGGTAATCGATGAGGCTTCGAAATGCCGTTTGGTTTGTCCAGATATCTTGATTTTTCGATTTTTGGCAGATTTTTAAAGTAGGACCACCGATTTTCGCCAATTTTCCCATACATACCCCTTTGCGTTTTTTTCGCCAATTTTCAACATCGATTTTGAGGGTGAAGCAATTGAGCTATCGACATTTTACTTTCACCATTATTCAAGTCTACTCGAGGGCTTTTCAAAACACCCCCAAAAAATCTATGTAGCTTCATTAGGGACGAAGTTATGATCATTTGAAATTTCGACTTTTCGACGATTCTGGAAAAGTGGCGAAAACTGAGTCGAATTTTTTTTTTCAAATTCTCAACCTTTCCGAATCTTATTCGATCGCAAATTTTCCGCCGATGACGAAACTCATCGAGTTTTTCGCGAAAACTCAAAATATCAGTCAGAAAATGCAAAAAAACCGTCAAATTCAAGCAAAAACAAAACACACGCGCGCATCAGAAAGCAGACGAAAAACATTGCCACGAAATTCATAATTTTTTCACCGGCCAATCAGGGTATGAATAAAACAATGTCAATCGCGCGATATTTCGATAATTTTCTATCTAAATCGCTTCATCAACCGTTTATCAGCAGGATTCCGTTTGATTGATCTGCACGGTCGATCGAAACAATTTTTCTTCTCTTTTTTACTAGTAAATACTCGGACAGCCCACGTGCACTGATGCCATCATGAAAATCGTCCCGATCTTGAGGACATTCCGTCGGAGGTACGTTGCTATGAGCCTTCTGCATTTCGCCGGTTCATTGTATGCTAATCCTATTTATTCTATACATACTCCATATGTATCACGTTCGTGCGTGAACATGGCGCGAGAGTTTGCGTGACTCCGTACATGACCGGGCACAAGTTCATGGCTTCATGCCACGAGAAAAGAGAACATCGCGTCTCGTTGTCTCGCGAGAAGATCTGTGCTACACGCCCGTGACTAAAAACACCCCAATGATACACATTATCACATACTTGGATGTGCGGATACGATTTACTTTTATTATCCTTCTCTTTTTTTCAAATACCCCCAATTTCCGATACTCGCGTTCCAAGTCCTTATGCACGATGTTAATCGGATATTCAAGACGCTACTAAAATCGACATCTCGGTGAGATCAAGATATCTTTTTTTCCGATATATCCTCAATTGCTTGAGCCTCGGTCTCACGAGTATGTTGTTCAAGTACTTGGACGGTTGATTCTTGGGTACTCAGACCAGTAAGTGCGAGTTCAGATGCTATACTGAATATCGATGTTTCGGAACTTTTTTCGTATGACAAGCTTCGGTATTTTGCATTATCAACGGATTTAAGAGAACCAAGTATACTTGGACTCGTTCTCCGTCTTGTTTAATTCCGACTTTATTCCGGCTTTCCTTCCGTGTCAGCATAAAATGCGGCGCTATCATCTCTCACATGCGGAAGTATTCCAGCGAGTAATCGCCATTATTCACGACGGCCGCGAGTATCCAAGTGTCTCTTATTCTTTCCGCAAGAAAAATAAAGAAGAGAAGGCTATCACCGATGCATCGCTATCGTTATTGCCGCTATTGAATACACATATTGGCACTCAGAGGAGATAGTCGGAAGCGGTGAGTAGCTACCGCGTGAAAACGCTCCTTATCACTGATAAAGAGACATCCGACTCGGTAGAATCGTGAAAGCGCCCTCTATCTTCCCTCCAAGACACGCGAAACGCACACACACGCATTAACGGTAGACGGAAAGTATACCAGTCCTTCTTTTATCGACTGGTGCCTTATCAGGTACCCGGGGCGTTTCACCGGATGGAAAAAAAAATCAACCGCGAGAGAGAAAACAAGTGCACGGGTATTCGCGTCGATGCTAAGTAGCAAAGTGTGTAAAGACGAGTGCATGGTACTATCGACGATGAGCGTTACTTTTTCCCTCCGCCCTCTTATTCCACCGATCCGAGCCATTTCCAAATGCATTTTTCCTACTTTTTCAAAGAATCTCACGCGCGAGAATGTCTTCATCGCCTTCGACGACTAATTTCTAATCATCGTAAATCTTTTTTTTGTATCTCCTGCCACGATTCGTTCGAAATCGGAGATGAAGAGTCGTACCGACAGATTTTTTGCGATTGTGTAATTGTTTTTTTTTTTTTTTCACCCACACGAACGAACACGGACGAGGAAGAACCGTGGCAAAGTTGCGCTACATATTGGCAAGGGGATATATATCATGCGAACGAATCTCTAGGAATGTTCGTCAATGACGAACGAACCATGAAATTGCAATGGCAGTTCGAGTTATCCGCTGATGGTATGGTAAACTGTACGCGCGGAGTAGCATGCGTGTATCGTCTGTGTTTTGTGCATGTGTGTGTTTATGTTTGTGTGTAACTCTTGGTGTTGTATATATGTATATTGGTACATGGTATATGTGGTACAGAGAGACGAGAGAAGTATGAGAAATTAGCATGAGGCGCGTACAGTCTTGTACCATCTCCGTCCACCTCGTGTATTCTCCCGCAATTTTTCTTGTACCCTCCCCTTGTTTTTGACTTTGTTCTTCGCTCTGGTCTCATAATTGCATAGATTTACTGTTATATACATAACCACGTGTGTATATATACAGAACAGTACGCGCGTTCGTACACACATTGTCTCGAAATTGTTTTGCCTCTTTTTCCGTTCGTTTTTTTTCCATCTCTTTCCCTTTTTCTCTTTCCCTCGTTTCCATCATCCGTTTATCTCCCCAGCATCGGAGTAATCCGGTTATACGCAAGGAGATATGCGCCAGATACAATAATAAAGCTTGGAATTCCCAAACTTATTGCTCGGCGACCATTCAAATTATCTCGAAGTGAAAAGAAGACGCAAAGACGGAGAGATAGAGAGAGGGATAAATTGAGTAAAACGAGAAATCAGGATAAAGCCAATGAAATTTGATAAAAAAAAAAAAAGAACGACGAACGTACGTGGAACGAAGCAGGTTATCCTGTGTGTGGTACAGCGGGGGCTCAGTTTCTCGCGTGTTCGATAAATTAAACGAGGCCATAGTCAGATAACGCACGCCTCTACAGTTTGTTCCATATTTCATATAAATTATATGCCAGCCTTACAAGCTCTGCGATTGACACGCGTTTGAATAAAAATGCACTTGGACTTGTAAACGTAGAGAAAACGGCAAACACCTGCGACGGTCGTATGCCGAAAGACGCGCGATATTATACACGTATATTTTATCTCACATAGATAAATATTGAAATGCAGTATGAGAAGAAAAAAAAACACGAAAAATTGCATTTGTATAATGAATTTTATTAAAAAATGAAGAAAAAAAACGTATGTTCGTTGAAATATTTATTGTTTAGTTGCATTCAAATTCTCATTTTATTGCTCGTGCTGGGATGATTTTTCTTGAAAGGTGCATGGAGTGCACGTTTCGAAAAATGCAATACAATACATCGATACGTAAATATACATAAATATTGAATATCTCACATAGATAAATATTGAAATGCAGTATGAGAAGAAAAAAAAACACGAAAAATTGCATTTGTATAATGAATTTTATTAAAAAATGAAGAAAAAAAACGTATGTTCGATGAAATATTTATTGTTTAGTTGCATTAGAATTCTCATTTTATTGCTCGTGCTGGGATGATTTTCCTTGAAAGGTGCATGGAGTGCACGTTTCGAAAAATGCAATACAATACATCGATACGTAAATATACATAAATATTTTATCTCACATAGATAAATATTGAAATGCAGTATGAGAAGAAAAAAAAACACGAAAAATTGCATTTGTATAATGAATTTTATTAAAAAATGAAGAAAAAAAACGTATGTTCGATGAAATATTTATTGTTTAGTTGCATTCGAATTCTCATTTTATTGCTCGTGCTGGGATGATTTTCCTTGAAAGGTGCATGGAGTGCACGTTTCGAAAAATGCAATACAATACATCGATACGTAAATATACATAAATATTTTATCTCACATAGATAAATATTGAAATGCAGTATGAGAAGAAAAAAAAACACGAAAAATTGCATGTGTATAATGAATTTCATTAAAAAATGAAGAAAAAAAACGTATGTTCGTTGAAATATTTATTGTTTAGTTGCATTCGAATTCTCATTTTATTGCTCGTGCTGGGATGATTTTCCTTGAAAGGTGCATGGAGTGCACGTTTCGAAAAATGCAATACAATACATCGATACGTAAATATACATAAATATTTTATCTCACATAGATAAATATTGAAATGCAGTATGAGAAGAAAAAAAAAGACGAAAAATTGCATTTGTATAATGAATTTCATTAAAAAATGAAGAAAAAAAACGTATGTTCGTTGAAATATTTATTGTTTAGTTGCATTCGAATTCTCATTTTATTGCTCGTGCTGGGATGATTTTCCTTAAAAGGTGCATGGAGTGCACGTTTCGAAAAATGCAATACAATACATCGATACGTAAATATACATAAATATTTTATCTCACATAGATAAATATTGAAATGCAGTATGAGAAGAAAAAAAAACACGAAAAATTGCATTTGTATAATGAATTTTATTAAAAAATGAAGAAAAAAAACGTATGTTCGTTGAAATATTTATTGTTTAGTTGCATTCAAATTCTCATTTTATTGCTCGTGCTGGGATGATTTTCCTTGAAAGGTGCATGGAGTGCACGTTTCGAAAAATGCAATACAATACATCGATACGTAAATATACATAAATATTGAATATCTCAAACTTGCGAGTTAAACTTCGAGAGGCGAATGAAAGCTAGTCAGCCGCGCGCGCGCGAGCAGGCTTTCTCACTCCGTCTCTTTATCTCGTTTGCGAGAGTCTTACGTAAAATAATTTTATGAAAAATACCATCTAGAGAGTGGAGAAAGATCCTCCGCGGGGAGTTATTACCGTAGAAGAGGTCAAAAGACCCTCGAGGAACTCGCAGCATCCTTAAAACTCTTTATGTATCCCCCTGCTCCCTGCTCCCGCGACCAGGAGAACCAACAAACATACGTGCAGATTACGCAAACGCTTTGGGAATAGCCTTAAAAGGGAAAATTGAGTTTCTCCTGTGGGTAATATATTCGTTTGTCAAAATGCATCAAAGTTAATCTCCGGCAATTCGTCTATCGGACTTTCAGAACAAAATTGCCAACGAGGATGTTCATTTTCGAAAAACAGCAATGCCAAAAAAGTCTCCGGATCGACGATTTTCGGTTTTTAGTACTTTCGACAAAATTATCCTTTCTCGCCTATTAATCGCGATTTTTTTTTTTGATTTCATCGAAGATTATTTCAGCCAAATGACATTCTCATCGTCGGTAATCGTTACTCGAAATCGATGGACCGGTGGGAATATCGACGATGAATAGAGTCATGCGATTGAAAAAAAAAATCACCGATGAAACTCGTCTTTATTAACAATCCATTTCACACGATCGAACACGAGCTTTTGAGCGTACTTTGTGCTTCTTTTTTTTCCCATCCTCACGCTTATCGTATGCTTCACCGTGGTAATACACGAGACCATTGCAAATCCAGGATCCAGAGGCGAGTTTACTCCACCTCCCATCCTCGCTGTGTGCAGAGAAACGTGCGAGAGGAAATTAGAAAGTAAAGTCTTTGGAGCTTTTTTTTCCATCGACGCTGTCCATCTTCGTCATATTCGATATCTCGTTTTCCTTCGACTCGTTTCCTTCGACCGACTCGCGAGAATGTTTTTTTCAAATCCGAGTAAATAAATTTTCTATCGATGGATTCTCGATCGTTTATCCAATTAGCTCCATCCCGCGAGAATTATTTTTCATCAACTTTTGTTCCTCTCCTTTCCGATTTTTTTCGCTTTTTGGGCCAAGGATCGGAGAATCAATGAAATATGAATGAAAATCAAGGCGATTTGTGTGTTTTTTCGCGCGATTTATCGTCAGGTGCGCCAACGAGCATACGGAATTCGCGACAGGATGATGGAAACGGCCGCGCGTTTCGAGAGAGGAGAGTCTTAACACAATTTTCGATCGAGTGAACGCAACGGTACGAGAAAATAAAGAGAAGATACAGAAACGACCATGCTGGCAGGCGAATATATCCCAGCGCGTGTATGCCCAGCATCGATACCACTTTGCCCACTTTCCATTATTATCGCGTCGGCTCGTACCACACTCGGCGCGCAAAAATTCGCCTACGGAAAAAACCATCTCTTCGCCGTGTATAGACCGCTCGAACGTTGACCCTTATCCCCCCTCTCTCGAGGATCCCATGTTATTGCGCTACAAACTATGATTCTTCGGTAGGACAAAAAAAAAGCATCATAAATGACTCGAGGATAATTCGATGGAAAAGGAAACGAGAGAAAAGAAACCCGCGCTGATAGTGCTAACGCAATGATAATAATAATCATAAATGAATAATAAAATTCGATAGAGGAGATCCGTGAAAGAGATCCGCCGTTGCGGTGCAGCCATCAAACTCGACCGCAGAATGAGGGAAAACGAAAAAGAAAAAGAGCCACGAACATTTTCTGCATTCTTGGGCGGAAGGAAGACGTTGGAAGGTCCGCGCGCAAGGGAGAAACGCGTGCCCTCCTCGGATACCGGCAAAAGTGTCATTAAAGTTCGTACAACGACCGACAAAAAACGTCGAGCAGCGCGCAAAGCCTCAACAATATGCATATCGATGTACTTCTATATGTATATGCATATATATGTAAACATACAGCGCGAGAGTATATCTTGGGAGAGTAAGTGAGGAGAGTCGGTATAAAACATGCGGTCGCAGATCTTACCATCTCACTCTTTTCTGTGTACCATGTGGACGTGTGCGCGCATATGTCGTGTGTTGGCTCCTTCTTCTATCGGTGGTGGCTCGGTGCTTCGTCTCGGTTCGTCGACCGAGGATGGAATGCAAGGCATAACCTACCGTAACACACCGCGCGCCACGCCAACATCGCGCCGTAGCTGCGGCAGCGCCACTACACAAGAGGCCCTCGAGTCTCTCCTCGCCGGCATTCGCGAATCGTAAAAACCGAGGGAGAGGGAAGAAAAGGAGGGGGGAGGCACTTAAACCGGGCCCAAAACAGCGGAACAGGACAAATCGGACTGTCAACGGGTACGTAGGACCCAATTCCACGTCATGCCCCTGGAATGGGCCTCATTTTTTGGGCCTTGCGTAAAACGGACGCAAATTTTATGGCATCTCGAGAGGGCGTATATGAGGCAAGCACAAGGCCCGTTAGATCGCTATTATTGGGCCCAATCGGGCTTTCCAGAATGGGCCTTTTTTTCGTTATATAATTTCTGATTTTTTTTTTCAAAGGCCCTCGTTGTATTCTCCAGTCTCGACTTTTGTTCGTTTGTTTCTTTGATAGTTTTGATTGCAACGCGAAAAGCTTGAGAAATGATTTGTTTATATGGTACGATTAAACCAAAAAACAAAATACTCGTACAAAGTAACAAATCACTCCGAAGAATGTTTGAATGTTTGAAAAGTTCGTGACACATTATGTGTAATATGTTGTGTTTGTTTTTTTCGCCATCGGAAAACAATGACGTTACGTTGATGTTATTGACACGGGCTCGATCGATCGAACAAGGCGAAGACTGTTTTTCTTTTCTGTAATAACATTCAACGTGCTCTTTCGGTCGCGTCGCACGCTTCCTCATACGCGTAGCGAGCCAGAGGCAAGCGACACGCGGTGCACCTGCAACGCTTCCGGGCTTCGCTCGCTCGTTATTCAGATTCAAATTTTGCAAAATCGATTTTCACCATTCGAACACGTCATAGATATATTCTTGCACAAAAAGTGCAATAACAACGGCATGGGAAATCGTGACGAAACCTTGGGGTAATTTTCGTTAATTTGCGCAGATCTCGAGTGGTACAGATTTGTGCACAAAAAAAAATCACGAACAAACTTGAAGGAAATGAGAATTAATTGGCAGCCGATTCAGCGGGAAATAACCGATTCGCGCGTATATGCTGCGTCGATATGAAAATGCACGTGCGAGTGCATCGCTACACGCGTCACGTCAAGTGTCATGTCATCGTTGGCGATCCACGCGGGTTGTTCCTTCTTTTCCTATACCCACTCTGCGCCAAGAACGATTAATCAAACCGACCCCATGGAACTCGAGTTTTCTCCTTCCAGAGCCAGAGATTCCTCTCCCCGATGGCACACTCGACGTGATACTCGCGAATACCGAACCGGCGTTCGATGCAATATATTCCGAGGAAAATTAATGATCCAGCCTGTCTCTCTCTCTCAAGAGAGAGATTAATACAGCTCGGAAGGCATTGGTACACATATTATATACATACGTATAATATGAAATACGAAATAAAATTCATTCAACGAATCGATACATAAATAACAGAAAATTAATGCGGTGAAAATAAATGATGAGGCGTTTGCATCGTTGGATTTCAATGAAAATCCGGATTTTTTCAATTTTTCAAGATTTTTATATATTTATTATCATCTTTTTTTTTTGCTTCTCATAAAAATTGAATTATTATTGATTACGTTTGTTATACATCACTGACATTAAATTCGTCGAAAGAATTTGTTTTTTTTTTGCAAATTAAACGTTCAATGCGAGATATCGTCGATGCTGAACGAGGCAATTTGTTGTTGCGGAAGAAATTATTGCACTTTGGTCCAACGCGAAGAAAAATGAAGGAATGACTTCGACGTGGCCTAGCCTGGAATGCAATCGCTGCAATTAGAGAACACTAAAGCAGAAACTGAAGAAGTTCCGTATCTTCGCCGAGCCATTAAATATAGAATCGGAAAAAAATGATAAATGGACGTCGATTGAGATATCGATGTACGTATTGCACATTTTTCGACGGTTCAGCCACGCTTTTTCGGCCTCAGCTGCGACAGAAAAAGTATGAAAGAAAATCAGCGATCGAGATTTCGTTTTTCTTTTTCCGGATTGGCAAAATATGGACTAATTCGCTTCGAGTGTTAGCTCCGAGTGGCAAATGCGTAAAACGACAAGGAAGACGAAAGAGCCAAGAAAAGGTTGACGATGTACAAGGGGGAACTCTGAACTTTTAAATGCAGACTCGAGGATGCATTTGAGCCGCCGGCGCCCTCGATGTGTGGCATCACGTGCATCGAATTATAGACACAGCGGACAACACCTATGTGCGCTCTTCTTTCTCTCTTATAGCTTAAGGGGGACCCCGGAGTTTCCAGGAAATAATGCAACGTCGTTTCCGGGTCGATCGAGACCCACCGATAGTTAAGAAAATATTTCCTCGAGGGCACCAAGGCTCTCCTGCCTCCTCGCTTATAGTTAAATTCCATGTGTATAAGCAAGTACGGGGCGTTCCGTGTTTAGCGAGTTTATCTTTTTTTTTCGAGTTTATGAATTTCCCGAATTTTTTCTAAAGAATAAATAAATCAAAATGGCAATCGAAGTAACGACGATTTTGTTTAAAAAAATCAATCCAAGTCAGTATCCGATACTTTGGTTTTTCCTCCGAGATTCGAGAAATAGCATCAACGCTGTTTCGAATGATGGAACATATCGTGAAATGAAAATTCGTAATTATATTCGCGAAAGAAAATTTCCATTTTTTTTCCAAAACTTTATGCGTTTGTTCGAAATAACTCGTTTGGGAAAAGCAACGAGAGGAAGATGAGTGAATATACTCGTCGTGCATGTTGATTCTTCGCGATTATACGCCACTCACTGGTGCGGATAGAAAAAGAAATTTTTTTTTTCTTTCCTCTCCAGTCGAAGACAGATCGATTTTTCGTGCAACGACCCATGGTGTTCTTCGTTCCTCTTCCTTTCCTTCGCAGCTTTTACTCGTCTCCCTCTCGCTCTCGCTCTCATCTGCCTCGCGTTACTTCTTCCCTCTAATCTCACAGCGGTAATCTTGGTCCATGAAAGAGAGAGAGCGGAAGATCGGGAGAAACGAAGGGAAGAATGAGATGGACCGAGTATAGGAGAGAGCCAAAAGATAACGATAGGAAACAAGCGCGTTGAGAAGATCGAGAGAACAGTAAGAGAGACCGAGACTAGATACATGGGATGAGGAAAAAAGAAAAAGACGGAAAATATTCGTTGCGGGGCGATTTTTCTCTCTCTCTCTCTTTCTCCTGCTTTTCCTCCCTGTCCCATACGTACGTGCATGTGTTCGTCTTGCTGCGGCAAGAGGTGCGTGCACCGAGAATTATTACGAGCGTGAGCCATTCGGCCCTCTTCAACGTTATATAATGAGCGCCAGAGGGTGAACATTTTCCAAGCTCGGTCCTTACGACTCGGCATTATTCCACATCAGCTACCTCAAAGGCCCCCCCTCGTGAGAGAACAAGGAGGCACCGGAGGCAATTTCGTCTCCAAATTTCCGCGTGAAAATCGGGCGATTTGAGCTGACCAATGTCCTGGTCCAGAGCTTGGATGATGAATAACTCGGCAGGAGTTGGTCAGTCGCAAAATCGCTCAAAGACTTTTCGACTCGCAATTACGTCCCCAATCTTCCAACAAATTATTAGCATTTACTTTTATGCCACCCTGTATATTGTATAAATATAAAGGGTGTCAAAAAAATTTACGACAAGATTGCGAAATTACATTCAGCTGGTAATTACAAGTCGAAAAGTAAGAGTGAACTTTTTCGCTCCGACGAATTCCCGACGAGTTATTTACCCAAACAAAAAGACAGTCCCGGGCGTTATCCGCTTTTCGATTGAGAATTTCCGACTCTACATTTGTTCACCTTGGATTACACGACACTCATCGCGGTTCAGCTACATATCCTCCGAACTCTGCGTGTACACTTACGTATATACCTGCTGCATATGTATACATGATAAACAAAAGTGTGTCTTTCTAAGCTTCAATTGCGCGGGAAGCCGCGAGAGTGCGTTTCTTTTACTTTTCTTCCTGTCTCCATCCTTTATCTTCCTTTCTCTCGTTCGCTGTTACTCCCCGTTGTCCATCCGCGCGTATATTTATCGTAACGGTATAAAATTGCTAATGGTACGGTATACGGCCGCGGGAGGACGCTGGGCGCGCGACTAAATAAGACAGCGGCAAAATAGACGACGATTCGCCGCGCGAGTGAGAAGGAACAAGATGGGCGCGTTCATATCCCGTGTATACGTATATAAGATCGTGTGTATAGAGAGAGAGAAAGAGAAATGGAGAAAAAAAAAGAGATTGTGGTAGTATCTTCACGAGAAGCGAACGCGAGCTTGCGGACAGGTACAGTTATAGACCGTCTTGCCGATAAGACCGCCGCGTGCTGCATCACCATTACGTTCTTTTCACGGTTTGCGTGTATACGTACGTATATTCGCGTGTGTGTCTACGACTATGCACCGCAATAGATGCAACGTGTGTTATTTCGTAGTAATAAAATTACTTTATTCCCATGTTGTTTTTACGTCGTTTTATTGAATTAAAATTGACTCAATATCGATGATAACAACAGTAACACTTTATTATTATTAACCCTCCGAAGGCACACGGAGGGTGTCTAGGCTTACTTCAACTTTCGCCTCATTCGTTTCATCCGGAATTTTCATGTATTCTCAAAAAACAAACGTTTCCACAAAGACAAAAAAAATTATGCTCGACATGACGGGAAATTTCGAATTTTCCTTGAGTCCCAACGGTGCAAACTTCAACGCTTCGATATTGAAGATACAAATAAGGAAAATCATCCTAGCACGAGCAATAAAATGTGAATTTGAATGCAACTAAACAATAAATATTTCAACGAACATACATTTTTTTTCTTCATTTTTTAACAAAATTCATTATACAAATGCAATTTTTCGTGTTTTTTTTTCTTCTCATACTGCATTTCAATATTTATCTATGTGAGATAAAAGATAGTGAGATAATACATAAAGAGTTTTAAGGATGCTGCGAGTTTTCGTGAGAAGACGTGAAACTTCGTCGATTTTTTAGTTGGAAACGAACGCACGAAAAATGAACGTCTCCGAGTCGGGATAACATTCGTCTGGCATTGATGCGGAAGGCGACAGCAGCGCTACGTGTAGAGCATCGAGCGTGCCGCGAGAGGCGCTTTCATCGACGCGTCCGGCATCAAAAGACCGTACATGAAAACATACGCAACGAGAATAGCGAAAAAGGATATCCAACCGATTATAATCGAGAGATAAGCCCAGGCTGTTTCCCTCTTCGTCGAACTGACAAGGTCACCATTGTCATCAGCCTCGTCGTCAATGAGCGCCGATGCTTTTGGATCGAGTACGCCGATCAACAAAATTTGTCCGATTTTACTGCGCAGCAAGGCTCCGGTCGTACCGGAAATCCACTTTGGCGGGGATCTTTCGATATCGCGTACCCCGCGAAGGGCGAACGTGAGAATAAGCGCCACGAACGCCAGGGCGAACGAACCCGCGTAAAAGAGGACTGGAAAAAATGACAAAACGATGGGCTTTTTTATTTTTTTAAGGTCGCCAATTTCGTCACGATTTTCGTTCGGTCCTTCTCTCCTCGAGTACTCACGTATACGAGGAATCGTGACGCCATTGTGGGGCAACGCCCAATGGAGATTCTGTATGCACAACAAATGGACCATCGGATTGAAACAGGCTACGGAGGTACGTTCGATCGAACGCGGATCTAGCCACAGCGTGGTCAGCGTCATCATTATCAATACTGCAATTGAGCATTCATCGGAATAACAATGACGACGATAATCCTGCCATTACTGCGGATTCATTTATTTAAGAACATTCCGGCGGTAAAATACCGACAAGAGCGAAATGGACCGTGAATTTCGAGCCTGATTCCGGGCAAGAGCAGGATCGAAAAATGGTCAAAGATTTCGCAAACAAAAGCTGGCAGGGAAAAAATTCAGGGAAATTTTATTTTCTTACGATGCGAAATGGAAATCCCAGTGTTTTCATCTGAATTCTTGCATCGTTTTGAAAATCCGTTTAATGAATTTTTTTCTGATTTTTATTTAATCGCCAGAAATTCGCATTTTATTTCGGTTTTGTCGAGATTTCATCTCCGGAATATCCCTGAACTTTAATCCGCGGATGCTGAATACCAATGATTATCATTATTGTCGTCGTACTTATCGCAGGTGTGACGTATATTGCGCTGACGCGATTGTGATTCCTGTCCAGTATGAAATCAATCGATATTACCGCAGTCGTCATATTTTCAAAATAATGAGCTTGTTTCTCGTCGTAGGAAACCCTCGACACGACGATCCTCCATTCGCCCGTCGATAGGAAATAATCCATGTGTACCTTTGCAGGGGATTAAAAAGTAGTCAAAAAAGAATTGGACGATAGCGACTGTCTGTCGCAAATGACGAGGGAAAAAAGATTAAAGTTTCGTGAAAAAAAAAACAAGAGGAAATTTTGCGAAATACATTTCCACATATAATTTATATACCGGCGGAAAAATCTTATCTTTGAAGTCTAGCTCGTCACCCGTGTAGCCCCACTCGCCCAAAACGAGAGTGCAATTATGACGATCGTAAGGCCATAATGTAAAATCCGTGTTGCATCTCGTCGAGAACGTCATCACAGGTAGGCAGGTGACGGTTCCATTAGCGTGATAAAGATGGCACTGAAATCCGTATTGATGTTCACCCTCACCGCCCGCCCTATACACGACGCGAAATAATGATTAAATTCCCTCAAGCGACGAACGATTTTGAGGCGAAAATAAGCAGCATTTTTTTGCTTTTTTTCTTTCGTATATTAAAAAAAAAAAAAAAAAAAAAATCAATGGAAAACCGGCGATGTCGAGGACGATGATACGAGGACAAAATACGCAGTATTTTGCTTTTTTTCTTTCGTATATTAAAAAAGAAAATAGTCAATGGGAAACTGGCGATGTCGAGGACGATGATACGAGGAGAAAATACGCAGTATTTTGCTTTTTTTTCTTTCGTATATAAAAAAAAAATAGTCAATGGAAAACCGGCGATGTCGAGGACGATGATACGAGGACAAAATACGCAGTATTTTGCTTTTTTTCTTTCGTATATTAAAAAAGAAAATAGTCAATGGAAAACTGGCGATGTCGAGGACGATGATACGAGGAGAAAATGCGCAGTATTTTGCTTTTTTTTCTTTCGTATATAAAAAAAAAATAGTCAATGGAAAACAGGCGATGTCGAGGACGATGATACGAGGACAAAATACGCTGTATTTTGCTTTTTTTCTTTCGTATATTAAAATAGAAAATAGTCAATGAAAAACTGGCGATGTCGAGGACGATGAATCTGAAAATTCGTCGAGCCTTCCAAGGTCAAATTCATCGGAGGACATTGTCAATGTTTGCGATTGAAAAGACAAACTCACTTGCTGTGGACAGCGATTGTGGGACCCCAAATTCTCCAACTGGGGATGTAGAGGCTCGTGGTATTTTCGAACGACGTTGGGTCCCAAACTAGACGCTTATCGTTCCAAGACTGGTAAAAGCGAGAAATCCATTCGGCACCAACGCCGTAAGCGATTGATCATATTTATTGTCGTTCGTTGACCACCGATCGATCATTTACGATCAATCGTAAATAAATGCATAATCGATCGTTCCTTCGTCAACCGCGATATTTTGACACTCGATATCGATTGGAGAGTCAATTGAGGCATGTGATTGAAACGATCGATTCGAGAAATAAAGAAAATGCGTACTCACGATGTAAATTAACGAGTGAATTTCGAGATTGTCCGTTTTTTCGTCCTGCGGAAAGTCAATTGAATGAAACACGAGTGGAAAAAGGAACTGACATCAGCGATAATCCGTGAGAATAATCGTCAAGCCGTTATCTCTTCGATGAAGGAAAAGGGCACTCACGAAATTCGCCAGTCTGGGTATCATGCCGAACGAGATCGCCGTGCTGTTGTCAATTTTGTTCGCTGGTGGCTCGCGCCTGTCGTAATTGCAAAAGAGATATTTTTGGATGCGCGATGTCGCTAGTTTCGAATGAATTTCCTCGCACTCGTTTGAAAATGCCGAACTGATGAAAAACATGAAAAACCATATATTCACGGCGATTATCATCGTGGACGAACGAGCGTGAATCCTCGATGTATAAAGGGCGGTAGCTAGCAGCGAACTGATTAATTTCATACGTCGACGATTCAAGCATCTTCATCGAACGCCCCATGAAATTCGATAGTCGAAACTATCGCTAGACGCCCCTCTTTGTACACGAATCATCCGACGGGATGATCGTCGATCGTCAGTTATCGTCAATTCGCGATAAAAGTATTAAAAATATATCCGACGAGATAATGTATTATTGTCTTATTGTTCATCGACAAATTATTCAATTTATTTCAACTAAAATCGGAATCATCCTTTCACAATTTTTTAAATTTACGTATATATTCATCAATTTTCATCTCAGTCTCAAATCTCTTTTACTCTCGTCTGACGAAAGCGAGAAAATATCGGCCCGCGAAATGTGACTTTTGCCGGAATCGTGCGAAAATTAAACGTCCGCGATATCTCGCGTTTCATGAGCGCTGTAAAATTCGCGTTTCACCGTCATTTACGCCGCAAACACGCGAAAATGGGTGTCATTGAGAGGATATCGCGAAACGAGGGTAACAGGGAATATTTTCTTGAAGAAAAAAAAAACAACAATTAAACGTCCACCGTATGAAGTTAACAATAACGAAACCCAACACCGCGACTTTCGTCATCATCGGACCTCGTCCCATTGCTCCATTAAACATTAAACTCCATTATTTTCATTCCATGCCGTCATTCTCGCGGCTATGCACTTACGTACAGGGTGTTTCAGAATTAATTGCATGTACCTTTGGATTTAAGGGCGAATTCCGAGTCGATAAGCATTTTAATTCTTCCTCTCATTCGATCAGCGAATTATGGGTAATCGATATACTGCAGCCATTTTATTCCAGCGAGAAAAAAGTTGAACAAGCCTTTCGAGCACTCGGGGATGCTACAAAAACCTTTCGGTCGTTTCGAATATCGACGATATTAGTTTTGTTATTGATAAACTCTTGAAAAAAAAATTCTGAAAATATTCATAAGATTTCTTTTCTTTTTTATATCGTAGTCATTCGATATACGATACGAAACGCATATCGACACTCAGCTTCGAGCCACGGGGTTCGTGCAATTCACGATTACAACACGCGTATTAATTAAAATGACGAGGAGGCTGCGTGGACCAAACGATGTCTTCTCCTGTTACAACAGAGGTCGCTCTGCCTTCGAATTAACAGCGTTTCGCGCAAACGTATCGTAACTCGTTATTACGAGTCGCAAAGAACTGGTGTAACGTTTCCGTAGCTCGCGAGATTACGCGTTGCACCGGAAGAGACGATTTCCTCTCTGCTTCGTTATTTTTTTCGACAGCGAAATTCAAATTTTTTCGCATCTTCGTTTCCTCGATCTCGAGTGTAGAAAAAAATATATCCCGAGGCCGAAAAGCGGAGCGAGTTTTTAAAAAATCGTATTTTCCATAATTGCCAACGATGCGAGAAACTTCAAACGTCAGCGTCAAACGATTCAACCGTACAAAGTGACGGCTGTGCGGAGTTCACTCGCGCTCTTGTTTGTCCTCACAACGGCAGGTGAAAATCTAATTAGCATAGAGTCGTCGTCGTTCATCACGAGTTCTCGCTGTCGCCTGATCGCGACTCGATATTCCGCCGAGGCCACGAACGAAGCGACATTATCACGACGTACCCCTCACTCGTGGATTCGTATTACAACGAGCATCTCTAATATGCTGCGAAGTTCATAACAATGTACAGTAGGACCTCTCTAAGAGAGAGGTGTAGGGCGGTTAGGGGAAGAAAAGTTAGAGAAATTCGTCGCCGAAGCCTTCCCCCACCACTAGGTTAGAGCGCTCGAGAATTGCGCATGTGGTGGCGTGTTCGTGTTTCTCCACTCGACCTCGACAAGAGGACACGAGCCATCGGGAGCAAAATTGACAACAAGTTGCGGAAAGTATCGTGTTTCGCGTCGTTTCACGGGTAAGTACATATATATCTCACTGAATATCGATGTGTACATGAATTTTATAAATAAATTTTGATTTTTTTTTTGCAACATTGTAACAAATATAAAGCGAAACTTTGTAAAACTTTCAATAATTGTTCAATAATTTTTTTGTCCGCCAAAATATACGTAAAATATTCGTTATCGAAACTCGGACATATATAATGTATAATAAAATATGTACATCACAATTTATCTTGCATATGTACTTCAAGTTGAAATATATAATGTATATATATATATATTTCATTATTTCATTATATTTCAGTATCTATGAGGATTTTAAGTAAGAATCTATAAACATTGTGATTTAAACACGTGCGATTAGCTAAAATCGTTCGTGACCTCTTATCGAGGTGTCGGGTACATTGAAAGCGCTCGAGCGAGGTGGGGGAAGCCCTAAAAACCGCTCAAGCGGAACGGCGGAGAAATTCTCTCTTACCGAGGGCTCTCTTAGAGAGGTACTACTGTACAAGCACGATGTCAGAGTTTGCATCGTTGGAGCTCGACGAAAATTCGATTTTTCTCGATTTTTCACACACGAAGCTTTCCTCGTACGTGCAAAGATGCGAGGGACATTGTCGCAACGATCGTGATAAACGTTATAATTCGATAATAAAAATATCAATGGAGCCTTGGTACTATTTTTACGGTATTTTTTTTTGATTTTTTGCTGTCGTTTTATCAGAGTGAAAAATGAAGCGGAGGAACAACGAGGAGTCTCGCGATGCATCGTGCCGAGCGCCATGTTTTATTCTCGCGCGTATAACGCACACGTTTATTATCGAACTTGATGGTTTCCACGAAACACTTTTATTTCAGTATTTTACACACGCACTTGCGCGTAAACTCCGAAGCCGGTCGATGCCGAGCTATAGTAAAAATCTAAAAATACTCTCACGAAGCGAAGTCTGACGCGCACAGACAAACGTGCGCGTACACCCGCGTGCACACGTACGCCGTTTTCATGGTTTCTGAAATGTTCATCGCGTAAAATCGGCGCTGTTTGGACGAAATTGTTCGTTCCCCACAACGGAAAAGGTCCATTTTTGTGTCGTTGGAGAGTCCGACTCACCGATCGATGTGCTCGGGTACGTTCGTGCACCCAGAGAAAAGATGTATTATGATTGAATAGATTCGTCTATTCAATCTTCATTTATTACAATTAAATAAATTTTTTGTTGGATTAAATACATTTTTATTTGATTTGATTTGCCTATGTATTCGCTTCTAACATATATATTTATTTAACATTGAGATATACTTAATCACTAAATTACACGAATATAAATGATACTATAAGAAATATTTTTCGTATAGTGCATGAATGCTGATATCAAGCATCGTTATTAATAACCGAAATTCCTTGTGACGGTCCAGCATTACACCCAGAGAAAAGATCTATTATGATTGAATAGATTCGTCTATTCAATCTTCATTTATTACAATTAAATAGATTTTTTGTTGGATCAAATAAATTTTTATTTGATTTGATTTGCCTATGTATTCGCTTCTAACATATATATTTATTTAACATTGAGATATACTTAATCACTAAATTACACGAATATAAATGATACTATAAGAAATATTTTTGGATAGTGCATGAATGCTGATATCAACCATCGTTATTAATAACCGAAAGGCTATGGCGGTGGTAGTTACGATGGTGGCTACAATTCCTTGTGACGGTCCAGCATTACCGAGGTATAGACGATTCGAGTGAAAAAAATCATAAGTAGCCGTAGCGCAGTGGTTAGCGCTCATCGCTCTCATCGGGAGGACCCGGATTCGAGACCATCCAGCGGCGGGGCCACCATTCCGTTCACTCATCGTCACTGGACCGTCCCCACCACTGCAAGACCCTTCGGGTCATCACATCCTATACAACTTCTTCCAATACTAATTCCAGGCTCGTTCCAATACTTTTTAAATAACACTAATAACACTGGTTGAATCAAATAAATTTATATGTTGAATTTGAATAAAAGTCTATTCTGCCAGGAGCCAAGCAAAAAATCTATTCAAATTAAATAGGTTTTATTTGAAGATAATAGATTTTTTTCTGGGTGTGATCGAAAGTATCGAAACAGTATCGAAAATCCCGATACCTTTCGTCTCGGAAGTTCCGTCCAAATCTGATCTCGTGTTTCTCATCGTGGAATTCTCGAGACACCCGGTACTGTACGCCATGACTCGCCGGTATTATCATTCCTCCAGTTTTACGCACAAATGCGGTTATAGAGAGGAAACGCAGCGTGCGGTATGTATTTAGGTGGTTGGGAAGAACACAGTGGGCAAGAGAGGTAAGCGAGAGACCGTGTACGGACGTTAAATGCGCGAGAGGAAAAAAGCAAAAAAAAAACTGAGGAAAAAAGGATCCAACGGCAACGAAAACCAAAGCATCGCGCGCAAACATAAACTTGAAGAGAAAAAACGAAAAATAAGTGTTTAAATACGACGAAAACTATTACGACTATATGTGTTTTTCGATCTTTTTCTTCCTCGCCCTTTTTTCCTCTTTCTCTTACCACGCGAATGCGGCGAACGGGCTGATTTTTATTTTCGGCCAGCAGTCAGCCTTCGTGATTTTTTGGTGATGATGATAATCGTGATAATAAGAGTCACATTGATATCTCTATTTTTACCATTACTTTCGTCATCAAGGGGAATGATAATACCGATCAGTTGGGCCAATTTCCACATGGCGATTAATGTCAAAGTACACCAAACGCCCGAGTTTTCCACACGCCTAAAGAAACCTTGAGACCGCTCGTTTGGCACTGATAACTTTTTCAAAATTGACAAAAAGATTGTATATAATAATCTAAAAATGAGCAAAGCTCTCGTCTTCCTTTCACTCGGTATTTTCTCTCTCGATCTCGCATTCGAGGACGTTTTGCGCGTGAATGGAGCTTCCCGTGCGAAGCGTCGAGGAAACGTCGATGAATTTTTTCTCATCCTTTCGCGTGATTACGAAATTTGCGTTTACGTTCTTTTAACTCGCTTCTCGCCGGATAGCCTCTCTCCTCCTGTGTTATAACACGTACGTAATGAGGTCTTTACGACTTTCTTGAATACCGCATACATACAGCATGCATATATAATATCGTCACGTCGCTGCAAATATTTCTCTTTCAGATATTCGATAATAACGATGAAAAAAAAAGGCTGCATGTATTCGCATACACTCATGCTCACACATCGTATTTATAGGAGGATTCTTCTGCAAAATGGACCATTTCGCGAACACACACTTCTCACCGTTTTCACGTTCTGCTTTCATGCTACTTGTACATGTGGGTTTTTGTGTAAATGCGCGTGAGCTTTCTTCCTATTTCTATTATTGTTATCATTATTATTATTATTATTGAATATCACCACGAAGCGAAATATTTGTGGAGACTCGACGATATCGTCTGACAAAGAAAAGTCATCGTCGATATAGATAGCGGGAAGAAAAGCGAGAAACGATGGCGGATTCAGAGGTTGTCGGGTATATTCTTCTCACCTCCGATACTCGGCTGCGGGAGATATCTCACGATCCGTGAGATCGAGCGGTGTTCAAGGAGCTTTCATCATTTCTATCTCGCTCGATTCTCCTCCTTGTCTCTCGTATCGGAAAGTTTGAGAAGCTGGCGGGAGATTTCTCTCTCTCTCTTTCTTTCTCCATCAATCTGGAAATATTCGAGAGAATCTCTCCTTGGATTCGTCTGCCCGCAGGCATTTTCTGTATTTATCTCTTCTCGCAACATAAAACAATAGTCTCGAAATTAACGAAACTCTCTCTCTCTCTCTCTCTTTCTGCCAGACTCGCCTTCTCTCATACTGCAAAACGAGGGAGTATTTTTATTTCCAAAATATGGTGGTTTTTCCGCCTCGGTATGTTTTTTTATGGCCAAAAAAAGGCAAAATGAACGTTGAAATTATTCAGATTTATCAATCAACTGTTGGGCACGAAAATTCGATGGCAATATTTTACACATACGATATACAATATGAATAAATGATATCACGTTTGCTCGTCCTTTCGAAAGTCAATTACCAATTATCATTATACTTACTTCACGCTTTCTCCGGCCGGATAGTGTAGTTTATATGTATACATATGTACTGTATATATATCGTCGTAAATTTCTTATTCATATTATCATTATCGTCAATACCGAGGTTTGTCATTATCCGAGCTGCGATAAAATTCCAACGAAAAGGATACCATTGTTGCTCACTTTGTGTCATTTGTTTTTTCTTTTTTTTTCGAGGAGGAGACACATCGCACAGAGGCGAGACGCGCGTTTCATCGAGAGAAAGATGGAAAGAAATGGAGAGTAAGGGAGAAAACAAGAGAGAGGGAGAGAAAGGGAGATCATCACGACTCGTTTCACTCGATGCACCCAATTAACGGGTCGGGTAATACGGCATTGTAATTGCCATCACGCGCCACAGTCGCGGCACTTGCTGTACTCTCTCTTTCTCACATTCTCTCTGCAATTTCGCGAAATATATATACGCGGCTTAAGGAGGTTGCCGCGAGTCTAATGCTCACCGAAAATGCCAACTATTTTTTCCCAATTTTACGGGACAACAAATTCTTGCCCCAATTACTCTTTGCGACGACCAAAAATTGAGAAACATCGCTATTCCAAGTCGAAAAGTAGGATTGAATTGAATATTTTTCAACTCCTCGAACCTCCGTAATCATCGAAGCTCGACCGAGTGGGGAAATATCGTCGTATCGTCGTCATTGAAAGTAAATGATCAATTTTATATCTTTAAACAAAAAAAAAATATCCAGACACAAGCTATCGCATTTAAACTTCAAAGTAATTTGCTTTCCCTCATTATTGCGACATTACGCGAGCCAGCAACGAGCGATAACATAATTCGAGTTCCCGTTCATCACACTGTCGTTATATTCGTATTATATGATAATTATTTATCACAATTAACATGTTTTTCAACAACAATGTACCACGTGATCTTAAATATCACGTGAGATGAGCAAGACGAGTATGAAATTTTATTTCGCCATAATATATTATACGTATATCAAAAATATACGTAAAATAATAATAATAATATGAAAATGGTCCGCAACGTCCCGTGGTCCCGACTGGTCCCGACCGCGAATACGGCATACGGCCTCCTAATTATTCACTTTCACCAGTAACGCCCGGGGCTTCCCCCTCTCGTTCGAAATCCCCCACTCCTTATACTCGAGTACCGCTCAGCTGCCCCGTTCCCAACTTTCGTGCACGAGACTTTGGTCTCGCCTTCTTCTCTCTCCATTCCGTCATACACGTACCTTCTCCTCATATCGCGGTCATTCTCCTCTTCGCGACATGCCGTCGTACGTTGACTCTCGATAGCGTGGATTACAAAAATTTATTTTCGATTCCGGCGCGTTGTGAAAAAAGTTTTTTCTTCCCCGGCTTTAGAGTTTTTTTTCTTTTTTATTACGACCAAACAGGACAAGAGCTTTCGGCAACATTTTTTCGACCGTAAAATCGCGTTGAAATATCGAAAAATATCGGCAAACGATCCAGATCCCGCCGTCCCTCTTTTTCTCGGTTCATTAACAGCACAGTCATAATTACCGGATGACTTTCGCCAGTCTGCAGGGAGAGACTGCGCTCGTGCGTCGAGCGAACGAGAGAATACGTTCGGCGTGAGAGATCGATCGACCCGCGATATATACAGAGTGATTCAGCACGGTTTGCGAATTTCGTAATTGCACAATCGGGACGATGTTCGAAAGAAACGTGCTGAATCGTACTTTTTTCAATTTCCAGCAACGAATTTCGAAGCGGGCTTGAAATTTTTCGAAAAATTCGAGGTCGTTAGAATCGCAGCCTGGCAAACGGTCGACAAAAAGGACTCGAAAAAAAGCCTCGTAGTGCCACGAGTCAAACTCGTCGGCGTTTCTGATTGGCCGGGAGTTCCCATTTAATTCCCATTAAAAAACTATGAAAATTTCCGAAAAAGTCCAAGAATAGATTTTTTGGTTCAATGAAAAAGAAATTTATCGTACGTTCGTTGGATTCCATCGATTTAAACTTCAAAATAATTAAGTATAAGATACAATTATTTTTTTATAATGAGGACTTGGATGATTTTTTAATATCGCGTACAATAAATCGCGTGTACACGTACACAAGACGGAGTAACCACTTTCTATACACTCTCTCGTTTATGAGAAACGTATCAAGAAAATAAAGATCAACTGTCTTCGAGTGTGCAGAGATCGTAATATTTTGCTTTCTCTGCATTTTATTTTCTTTTTCAACTCTCTCTCTCTCTCTCTGTCTCTCTCTCTCATTCTTTTACCTGGCAATTTTTCTTTCACCGAAGGATGCAAGACCGCCAGGTGCATCATGCAAATACTATCCGCGAAACATATTATTTATCCACGGCAGGGTATCTCACGCGAGCCACGACGGTATTATATCCTTCGGAATCTCTGGTACGGCTTTATCATAAACACGTATCTATCTGTATCACGATGTAACGTATACGTATACCGCACAAGGTCTATATATCGCGTGTGCACACAGCGAGGGAATCCCAATCGATGCTTTCACACTTTATACAAATTTATTATATCGCTGCGCGTTAATACGGACGAGGCTTTATCGCTGAATCTCCGTCTGATCTCCAATTAATTCTCGCTCAATTTTTATTATCGTTACGTTCGTAAATTATAAATATATATACTTGTAGACGTACGGATATTTTCTTTTTTCGATTTTCCCATCGGGCGTCTGAATTAAACCGTCTATTTTCGAATCTTTGAAATCGTTCGAGCAACCAATTGCGATTGCTTAAATCTTATTTAACGCTATTCTACATTGCGTGCGTTTGCGAGATGCAAATCCGCAGTTGCAATTTTTTTCAACGTAAAAGTCGTCGTAAGACCGTTGGCTGTCCATCCACGATCGATCGATCGCTCGTTCTCATTCTCTATGGCCCGTAAGACGTCTCGGAGATCTTCGCGATGATGGACGTACGGTAAACGATCGTAAATAATGCGAGACCGCGATAAATGCCGAGAGTTCTTCACTTACACACGACTGTTTACAGCTGCTGTTGAAACTACGAGTTTCCAATGTACACACAAAGACGCGCACACACACACACACACACACACACACCTATTCAAGCGTACATGCACAAATATTATACAGGGTGTCACAAAAATAACTGCGAACACGACAGTTTCGGCTCCGAAATGAAAAGTCTTCGTTTTTCATTCTTTTTCAAAAATCGAACAAAATTAAGGGGGGAAATTGACCTCGATGATATTTTTATATTTTTCTTTGGATAATAATTTGAATGTCGCATCGAAGGGACGTGAACGATGTTTCGTCACACCATGGTACTGCAGGCTGCCTGACGAAAGGTCAAAGTTCGTCAGAGAGAGAGAGAGCGAGAGAGAGAAAACAGCGGATAAACCTCAACGGGGATTTTACGACACGTGTGCTCGCTCGGTATTGGCAGAAATAGTGAAGAAGCGAAAAAACAAAGAAGGGAAACAAAGAAAGAGAGGGAACCAACACTGCGGGGTCGTAAATTTTTATTGAATCGTATTCCGTTTTTTTTTTCTTCTACGATTCTTCGAGGATGGAAAATAATAAATGAACGAAAAAAAAAGAAAGCCGCGGTCGGAGCCTCGGATGAAATTATACGTCAGGCTGTATCCAGCGAAGCTGACCGCGGCGAAAAATTTCGAAGAAGAAAAACGGCGGGGCAGGAGAGAGAAAGGAACGTCGAGAGTATGAAAAAAAAACTGCAGACTTTCACGTTAATAAGAAAATTGCTGTGAGAAATAATAATACGAAATCGTATTCCATCGATCTTCCCCTCAGCCTCGGACTCTTGATACTCTTTTATTATATACGTGCGGCTATGAGACAACGATTTCTCGAATCACGTTTCACCAACAAAACAATATATAACACGATAGCGATGGATACTCGCGATCGCACGATTGCGCTGTATCGCCTTCATTTTTGACGCAATTTAATTTGTCTGAATTCGGTAACTGTCGAAATTCAAGCAAAAACGAAATATACGCGCGCATCGGAAAGGAAAAGGTCGTTGCGAGCCTTCGAAATTTCGACTTTTCGACGGTTCTGGAAAAGCGGCGAAAAATGAGTCGACATTTTTTTTTTTTTTCGAATTTCGGATCGACATATGGGGTTTTCGATGGAATATCCATGTGTTTCGTAATCAGCGGGAAAAAGTACATGGATATAGACCATTAAAAATAATTTTTGAGTTGCAAAATTTTTCGCCATTTTTTGCCGGATTGAGTTGGTTCACTAAAATGTTTGCCATTTTTTTTTCGTTTGAGATAGACACCCCAACTTGTGCTTATTCTCTTGGCAATTGATGAGGCTTCGAAATGCCGTTTGGTTTGTCCAGATATCTTGATTTTTCGATTTTTGGCAGATTTTTAAAGTAGGACCACCGATTTTCGCCAATTTTCCCATACATACCCCTTTGCGTTTTTTTCGCCGATTTTCAACACCGATTTTGAAGGTGAAGCAATCGAGCTATCGACATTTAACTTTCACCATTGTTTAAGTCTACTCGCGGGCTTTTCAAAACACCCCCAAGAAACCTATGTAGCTTCATTAGGGGCGAAGTTATGATCATTTGAAATTTCGACTTTTCGACGATTCTGGAAAAGTGGCGAAAACTGAGTCGAATTTTTTTTTTCAAATTCTCAACATTTCAGAATCTTGTTCGATCGCAAATTTTCCGCCGATGACGAAACTCATCGAGTTTTTCGCGAAAACTCAAAATATCAGTCAGAAAATGCAAAAAAACCGTCAAATTCAAGCAAAAACAAAACACACGCGCGCATCAGAAAGCATCCAGAATCTCGCCACGAAATTCATTTCTTTTTCACCGCCCAATCAAAAGACGAAGGCCCAAAAAATTTGGGCCCCATCACGTGGGCCCAATTTCAATATTATCTCCAATCTTTTCATCCGAAGCGAATGTACCAGGTGATAACTCGGGATAAGGCCCGTTGGTGTTTCTCGCTGGGCCTCGTAACGAGGCCCAAAACTTTCCCACGTGCGTACATTCTTCGCTTTCCTTCGAATGCTCCATCGCGTAAAAGCATTACACAGTTTCCAACGGAGCGAGTGCGTGTCACTCGTGAGTGTTCCGCGCGTGTGCAAGTTCTTTACACAAAAGGCAGGCTGGTATACATTATATACGCGTACAATAATAGCCGAGTCACGTGCTATTCGGTGTACACACGCGGTGAAAGATATCGGCGACAAAGCAGGATCGCACGGATTGCAGAGAGAGAGTCTATATAAATACGAGGCACGAGAATGGCCACGCCTGTGTGTATACGCGTCCCTGTAATGAATTTGAAAAAAAAAAATAAAAAAAATAAAAAGAAATCCTAAACGAATGCATATTCAATGTATATGCGCATGTACGTACTATATTTATACCCGTAATTATGCGTGAGTGCTTTAACGCTTTCCAACTATACCTTTCCTGCCCTCCTGTTCGTTTCTCGTCGCCGAGGCAAAATGCACAGGCGAAATATATCTTGCACGATACCATAAATGCAATTGCATCTGTATGAGTACACCATCAACGATATTCAATGGCAATAATGAGATATATTATCGTTATTGATATTGTACATGTATTATTTGCCGTTTATTATCCACTTTTTGTTCGTTTGAATTTATTTTTATATATTTGTATACATGAAAATGATTGAAAAACAGCATTTGGCACGTTTGGATCTTTTCTGATGATTTTCCCCGCTGGATTCTCCTTCTTTCGTTCATTAATGAAAATAATAATCATGACAGAGCGAGAAAACGACGAGTCCTTACCTTGGTACGATTCAGAGGATTGGAAAAGTCCCAGCCAGGCGCGACGAACAGGTATCCGCACTTTGAAATTTTCCTCGTTGCCTGCAAGAAAGTCGAAAAATGAAACATCGAGACTCCAGTGCATCGTAGAATTGCGTTTTTGTCATTGCGATTAATTTGCACATTTTTCTCATGGACGCGACTTTCGACGAGGAAACTTGACGAATATTTCGAAAAATCCGCGAAAAATTCGAGCGATTTTTGCCGCAAAAAAAGTTCAAAAAAGTCGTTAACAACATGACCAAGTCAGCTCGCCTAACAGCTCGATATGAACGAAAATAAATAAAAAAGAAATTCCACACCACGACCTACATTCGCTTTATCATCGTAAAAATCCGTCAAATTTTTAATCGTCTCGCTTATCGAGCGTCAAGAATCTCTCGAAGATAAAAGAAAAATGTTCAACAGACAAAAAAAAAAGAAGACTCCTCTACCGTCCCACGTTCGTCGCAAAATCGCTGCTTTGGGACATTGCGCGATCGTCGTTGCGATTCGTTTAGTACACAAAGGCTCTGCGAACTATTACACGTGGAAAAATAATTGTAAAAAAAGCGCTCAGACAACAAGAGGAAGGATAAGTGTGCGGCAATCGCACCCTTTCAGCGCTTGAAAGGTTCATTAGCTCCCGTTGGCGTACCAAAAGAATATCTGAATGTATCATTTCACAGATACATCTGTAGATCTTTAAAGAGCTTCAAACTTTTTCTCGAGCTGTCTGCGTTCGAGAGGGATAGCCAGGGCGACCTCTACGAGTAACGATACCTGGACGTGTGTGGGCTAGCTTTGTAACGCTGCAATAATTTTTTTTTCGAACGACGCAGAGAGGTGTAGAGAAAAAGAGAGAGAGAGAGAGAGGGAGAGAGCGAAAAGAACCGATTAGTCATCCTTCCTTTTTGATTTATGAAAAATGAGGCGATTTCATCCTGAATCTAGCTTCAAATTCGTAGCATCGAATTTTGGAAGACTCTGTATAGCGTTTGAGAGAAGAGAAAAAATCACGGGGAAAAATGGTGAGAGATGATGAATTTCCAAACCGGTAATTAGAGACTAATTGTGTTTTATAAACATAATATCACAGAGGTTGCACGAAGAGGGCTGTGTGAGACATTGTGTTTTATTTTATTTATTTATGTGTATGGCAGGCTCATTTTCAGCGTCTTAAGGTATATACACGTGTTTGTGCGTGTAACATTGTAAAAGTTGTATACGCAGGTGCGGTAATAAAACGATCGTCTTGCCTCATCCTGCTGCTGGTCTAGCTCTGGTTGATTCATCGCGTCGTGGGAAGAAAAAAAGGGCTAGAAATTACATGCATCTAAGCACGCGAGAGAGAGAGAGAGAGAGAGAGAGAGAGAGAGAGAGAGAAGACAAAAAGGTTGGAGAACTTTGAAGGTACGTTCACCCAATGAAATTGACGAAGGAAACTTGCAATACAACTTTGTGCAATTGCACGTTCCAGCCCCAGGCATGGAATCGAACATCTTCAAAGCCTTCGGACACCAATTGATATCAAGATCCGACGATCCGAATCGAAAATTTGACACGAAACACCGAATCAGTGACCTCAATTACCCCCGAGTACGAATTTTCGTCGACATTTCCGTTTTGATCGATAAAATCGCGACTATTTTGAATTTTCTGACGTTCGACCTCGAATACGAAATCCGTGACCTTGATAATCCTCGGCTATCAATTTTTATCAAAGTCGAGTGAATTTTGGCGCTTTCGTCGGCCGTATCGTTACCGTCGTGATTTCGTTTCGAAAATGTGACACCGAGCCTTGAAGGAGCGTGACCTCTGTGACAGTCAGATACGAATTTGTTGTTTTTTGTTCGAGCGTTAAATAAGATAAAAAAATTGGAATGATGAATGACTCGATTATCATCGTTCGTCAAATATGGTATAATATTCCAACACGCTCTGTTTAACGGGGTTTCCGTCCGGTCCGGAACGATTTCCGGTCTTGCATTGGTCGCATGTATATGATTACACGTACGTGCAACGTTGTGCGTTAAAATTGCTCTCTGTACATGGAGCATTGGAGCATAAATGGCATGTATACAATGTCCGCATAGCGCGGTCAATCGTTTCACCGTCGCACAAAATGCGCATCGCAATTGGACTTCCGGGCACGTAACTCGGCCAGCCGGCGATCGCTCTCGAGCGAACTTGGAGCTTCGACGATCGAAAACAAATAGTGCCGCTTTTCTTTCTTTTTCTTTTCTTTTTTTCTCTTCGGACTACCGTATAATTCGCCCGGGGGGTTTCTCCGAGCGACGGTTTCTCCGTTCGATCGTTACGTTTCTCAATTTCTCCGCGAAATATCGAAATTCAAAATGGCGGCCAAGCGAGAGTCGGACTCGCGTGACGAGGACTCTTTTCATGGTACCGTCGATTGAAAAAGAAATTTCTTCGCTTTTTCAAAGTTTCCCAAGGCTTTTATTTTATTTTATTAAACTTTCTTACTTTTCTATACAGAATTTCGAGAAATTTTTCGAAAATCGTCATGCGTATCGCGGCTCATTGAAAATGGACAAAATTCGGACCGTTTCCGGTGTAAACCGCGATAAATCTTCCGGCGCAATTGCGAGCTTAAGGTAGTTCTATCGTTTTATCGTTTTCTTAAGATTTTGTTGAAAATTTGAATACGTATTCTTTGATGTCATATATACGTGTGTAATAAATTTTGGAAGGTTTTACCACGTGGAAGTTGAGATATTTATTGGTAAAAATCACAATTTTCGGTAGTCTCTCGTAAGAGCGCGTGTTAAAAGTTGCATTTTCATCAATGAATATCTCGGCTTCTACGTGGTGAAGCCTTCTAAAACTTTGCATACATTTTTATGCAACATCAAAGAAGATTTCTTGAGTTTTCCAAAAAAATCTTAAGAAAATTTTTTTCGCAATTTTTGTAATTATAGAGCAAGCACATATCACCTGGGATGACCGTGAATTTGGAGTATGCTGTTCTTTAGTCGATTTGCAACAACTTTTCTTATTTAACTGAAGCCCGCGAACCATTTTGTATGTGAGAAAAACTGCAAAACAAATTCTCGATTTGAATCTAACGATAGAACTACCTTAAAAAAAAACGGAATACTCCGCGTATATTCGAGCCTCTGAATTACCGATGTGAAAAACTCGATGAGATGCTTCTAACGGGTGTGTGCGATCGAGAAACGGGGACGAAAAGTGTATGAAAAATAATAATGAGAAGAAAAAATGCACACAACTGTAAAAATAGCGCGAGAATATAACGAGAAGCTCGCGGATAGTAGAGTCATTAGGAGCCTCGAGCGCAAAGAGCGCATGTCCGTCGAGGCTGCTTGAGTCTTCGCGGTCTCGCGCGTCCCTAACGAAACGCCTAACCGCAAGGTGAATTAGCGCAATTAACGCGAAACTATGCTTATAACGACTCGCTCCCCTGTCCCCGGAGGGATAAATAAATGCACGCTGGAAGAATCTAGTTGGAAAACAATCGGAGCGTGTCCGTATGGGCGAGGCTCGCGAAACCTAACCTACAAGTCCCAGCGAGCATCGCGCATCGTTCTCAGATTGTATCGACCTACACGTGTACACCTATTACTAACCGAATACATATTTATTCCCATCGCAGAGAGGCTATACCTCGTTTACGATACAGCCAATCGGAAATTGCCCCGTTACGTGTATTAAACACTTTAAGCGTGCATATACGTATATTCGTGAATAAAATATATATGATAAACGGTAGAGCCGTTAGGACTGCATTAGAGCATCACGTCTGACGGACGCGTTACTGTATAATCGCCCCGACATTTTATCACGCGTGTGCGGTATGCCCCCTTTGAAAAATCGAACCCCTCCTTGTAACAGGTCTCGCCTCGACGTTTTTCTGCTACTTTTTATTGAAAAAAAAACAAAAAAAAGACAAAAAACGGTTGATCGTCCCAACAAGTGGCGATTACCGATACAACGGTTTGCGGAAATTGCGATACGTTTGCCAGGCCTCTTTGGGAACTCTGCGATTTCGCGTCGGGATGATCCGTTTTACCTTCAGCCACTCTAGAATTTGGCAAACTCTCGCTCGTTTTCCGAGCAGGTGGTGATTTCGAGAATACGGCGAATAAGTCGATGGAACACCAAATGGTGGCTGCCTCGTTACTTACGACGATGTTGAAGTTTGCGTCGCTCGACCTCAAGGGAAAACCGGAAGTTTCTCGATTTTTCACATGGAATTCTCCTGAATTTCCATCAGATTTTGTTTCCCCCCCCCCGAGTGACGTAATATCGATGAAAGATCTTTGGCCTATCGTGGAATATCGACGAAAAGATTCCAACGATGTAAACTCCAAAACGAGCTACTATTTCGGAGCACCAAAAAGCCGGAGTTTCGCCGAGTGGCGTACAAACCGATTTTCCTCCTTTCCCGACCGTCCAACGAGTCTTCCACGTTTCCGAGCTACTCTGAACGAAAAAAACGAACAAATCTCCATCGTATCGCGTTATAACGGTCGATTTTCCACAGGACTTGTACTCTCATTCACGTGTTTCCGTCCTTCTCTCTCGGTGTCTTTCCTTACGGGCTGCGAGAGTGAGCCTCGCGGGAGAAACAAGGAGAGGAAAAGGCGGTGCGTCGCGGAGCGACGGTGAAGTTGCCCAGCCGCCTCTGGCCAACGAACCGGCATGCCAGGAGTTGCCTACCTGTGAGAAGAGCTCGCTCGAACCACATGGCATATAAATATATCGATGTATATATATACACACACACACACATGCGTCTATATATGTATAGATTTTATACACCGATGCAATGATAGAATCGGTCGGCGCTGTGTGCATCGCGGACAGCGACGAGTCCCACGCGTCTCGTCGCCGACTATCGTCGCCACTGTCTTTTGCTCCTACTGTTGCTGCTGGTGCGGTTTGCTCACAGGGGGTTTCCTTACAACAGCAAAACGCATATACATACGGTATATAAGATACCACATCCGTTGTTCGCGAGGTACACAAGGGAAAAGTTTCATAGCGTGCATAGCGTGCAGGAAAGTGATTTCTTCGTGTATCGAAGGGTGTGTGCGATCACACGAGCGCACACACCCACACCCACACACACACACATATATTAATATAAATATGTGTATATGCGCGTGTGCGCAGAGAGAGATACGGCGGATCGTCTCGCCCTGCAGCATCCACGAGCCGTACGTGTCGATCTGTCCCCGGGCGCGCAACTCGAGCCTCTCTCGCCTCTCTCTCTCTCTCTCGCCATTATACACACACACGCGCACCAGGAAAGAGAGAGTTGTACTATCGCGTATCGTAAAAGAGATTCTCGCGGCTATATAAGATGAGACACAGCGTCTATCGGATCTTTCTGCCGTATATTTACACGCTTGCTGGGAATACCAGAGATTTCAGGGTGGAGAAAATCATTCCGTCCACTATATTCATTCATTCCTCGTTGTTTCAGTCATTAAGGACGTACGAGGGTCAAAGCTTGGATCAAAGCACAATCGAGCGAGATTATACGAATTTTACGTACGTTTTGCGGTACAGGCTTGACATTCGGTGTCTTTCGAACTTGAGGGCGCATCAACGACGGTTTCCGGGCGAAATATCCCGGGGGACAACCGACGAGGGACAATGAAACTGTATACGATCGTTCGAGGCGTACAGTTTCGTCGTAATCCGAGATTTTTCATCTCTCTCACGGGAATCCAAAGAACTTTGAAAAAATCTCGAAGTATTTTCCGCTTTTCTTTTATCGCCCGGTTTTGTTTTGTTTTTTTTTTTTTTTTTTTTCAAGTGAGAAGAGCCGAGAAAACCGCCGCGTGCTTTTCGACAGACACGCGACAGGAGCGCGCGTTTCTCGTCTCGATGACCAAAGGTGGAAAGCGATATGATGAGCTTCCCTTTTCTGCCGGAAACCCCGCGGGCGTGAGAACCCTCCGGCTCGACACGTTCGACGCCCTTAAGCGTGTACACACACGCGTGTTACATTAACTTTATGATCTCGCCTCGTTATATGCATATAAGGTACATAAATGTGTGTATATACGGTTGGTTCCGTGCATGCGCGTGTGCGAAGGAAATCCCACAATTTTAGATCGTCGTTATAACGCAACGACGAGATGCCGAGGCACGTAAAACTGGTTTCTGCAAGGCTTTCACAATGTCGGGCCAACACGCACGTGGACTCGACAGGTTCTGTAAATACGAAAAATCCTCGCTTTTTTTTAGGAATTTTCTCGCTCCTAAATCCCTCCCCCGCGCGCAATTTGCCGTCGCAAAATTCCAACGTTCGAATCGTCCTACCGCGCGCGATTCTCTTCTTTTTTCCACCTTCTTTTTCCCTCCGCAAAGACGACGAAACGACCCTCGGCACCTCGGCTTTATCGGACACTTTTTTCACCCCCGGTACCGCGCGAAATTAATACATGTACATCATACCGTTTCAAGGTCACACCGTCCGAGAACGAAACGCCATCATCCTCCATAATCCCCCAACCTCGAGAGTTTCGCACAGAGTCGTACTTTTCTCGAAAAATCATCTTTGAAAAATCTTTGAAAATCAAAGACGGAAGCAACGCGAGTTTGCCCTCTTTCGTTTTTCGCTTTCTCCGTGTCTCAAAGTCGGAGAATCGAGAAACATACCCTCCCCACCCCCCTGCACACACACAAAAGATAAGATCCGTATTTAGGAAAAAAAAAAAAAATTTGAGTAACCGTTGGGTTATTGAGGATCTTCGAGGACCGAGTTGAATGGAGGAGTTTTCTTCTCAGGTACATCGCTGTATCCGAAGATCGCTGGGAGCAAATATCGTGTACATAAATTGATAACCAGCATGGGCGTGGATTATGGTCGAGTCAAGTACACTCTGTACATATATATACCATGTATATATGTATAGTTGAAGCAGCCGAGACAATACAACAGAAACAGAGAAGAGGTCGTGATGCGCACTTGTCCAGACCCAGTTGGAATTGGTTAACAAGAAGTCAGCTGAGCTATTGGGCCGAGCACATGCATTACGGAGGTAAGATCGTGACCGAGTCGACTTATACATACAGACGGTAAACTTGTACATATATATTAGGGTGTCCGTTATTTTCCAAGTTGACTTTTATCTCCGTTCTGGGTATATACTGCAGATTATTGTTCGACAGGCTGAAAGGAACGTCGGGAGAAAGATTTTTCTTTTCAGAGGCCGTTGATTGTTATCGAATTTTTTTTTTTTTTTTTTTTTTTTGTGGATCAAAAGAAGAAATACCCACCTCGGGTTTGATTTTTTTAAAAATCGAGAATCAGGTGTATATTTTGGCGGGAAACGAGGTGGCTTTCGGGGGAAAAAAAGATCATCCCGATTGGCCGACGCTCGTCACGGTTTGCGTGTATGGATTATGGTATTATGTATTGGCACGACGGGATAAAATCGTAAATTTCTTTTCATCCGATCACGAGTGACAAACACGCGCACACTCACGCGCACGTCGAAATAATCCACCGCCTTTCAAATAAACAATTCGTTAATTCGTGAACGAGCGGAGCAGCGAAACGATTCGTCGTGATCGGACCTGCGACGTGACTCGATATATGAATTATTCTTATGGCCTCTAGGTATGTGTGTTATAATGCGTGTATGCCATTTAAAAGGCACGATTTGTACCGTAAGCTGCAGAGAACGCACACGAAACGGCAATAATATTATAAAACAGCAATTACAGTTGATAATAATAACAATAACGAAGATACCAAGGTTCACATTGTCATTAATTATTATTGCGGCATTATTGTTAAATCATTATCGATCGTCTTGCTTCTACAAAAACGATCTGCAGCTAATTCTGAATGTTCGTAAAGACGAAAACTAAATTAATTAAAACTAAAGACTAAATTATCAACTGCGTGTACGTATATATATATCGCGACGAAATTCTAATAAAAATTCGAAATTCTAAATAACGAAGATACCAAGTTTCACATTATCATTAATTATCATTGCGCCATTATTGTTAAATCATTATCGATCATCTGGCTTCTACAAAAACGATCTGCAGCAAATTCTGAATGTTCGTAAAGACGAAAACATCGAAAAAGTAATGATACGTTAATTGTACCATTATATTTATAATAAAATATAAATTGATGCCTAAATTATCAACTGCCTGTATGTGTAAATATATCGCGACGAAATTCTAATAAAAATTCTAAATTCTAAACAACGAAGATACCAAGTTTCACATTGTCATTAATTATTATTGCGCCATTATTGTTAAATCATTATCGATCATCTTGCTTCTACAAAAACGATCTGCAGCAAATTCCGAATGTTCGTAAAGAGGAAAAAATGGAAAAAGTAATGATACGTTAATTATACCATTATATTTATAATAGAATATAAATTTATGCCTAAATTATCAACTGCCTGTATGCGTAAATATATCGCGACGAAATTCTAATAAAAATTCGAAATTCTAAACAACGAAGATACCAAGTTTCACATTGTCATTAATTATTATTGCGCCATTATTGTTAAATCATTATCGATCATCTGGCTTCTACAAAAACGATCTGCAGCAAATTCTGAGTGTTCATAAAGACGAAAACGTCGAAAAAGTAATGATACGTAAATTATACCATTTTATTTATAATAAAATATAAATTGATGCCTAAATTATCAACTGCCTGTATGTGTAAATATCTCGTGACGAAATTCGACAATTCTGCGTACGGAAAATATGTCGAAAAGTCATTAAAAAATAATGAAAGAGAAATCACAAGAGCGCAGATAAGAGAGGTGAGCCATTATTGACCGAGGAAAGTCAATTTGTCGTTTCGGCAACGCCGTAATTTATCAGTAACGGACGTACGCGCCGAATGTTTTCCTTTCGTTCTTTCCATTCTTTTTTTTTGTTTGAAGATGAGAGAGAGAGCCAAGAGACAACGCACGCGGCACGTATAAATTCAAACAATTCGTGTTACACAGGTGGAGCTCGTGGTGTACGTCACTCTTCGCGTTCAACAAAGTGTCTCGTTTGCACGCGCTCACGTCGTTGTACGTACACGAAAACTGGCCGATCTGTTTGGCCAAACACATCCATTATGCATAAAAGAAGACCTCACGGTAATGAGACATTCTTCGTCGTCCGCGGGCCATTTCCGTTCCATTCTCGTAGGAATGTTTCGCTGGATCTTAACGAACCGAACGCGCCTTACCTCCGCGACGTACAGATCGGTATCTACGCGGGAAAAAAAAAAAAAATGACCAAAAATGAGCAGTAAATCTCGCGCCAGAGACGGTTCAAATCTCGAGAGAAACTTTGTACGATCCATCACCCATGATTTACGCGAGGTTAACGTCGTACCGCCGCCCCCCGACTAGGCACCATTTTTTTTTTGTAATAACATTATTTATAGGAATCGATCGGTGGCGCCCTCTTCTCAATGGATCACTTTTATTATCGATCCCACGCGTGATTCAGCATCAATCGTCGTGTCGAATGCAGTCGTGTCGTTGCTTTTGTTGCCCCGCGAGCTTAGCTAAACAGCCGTATGATTGATCGACGAGCCGCGGAGTTCGAGCCACGAGTGGCCTCTGCGACTCGTCTGATCTCGAGAGACCGGGTCAGTTGGATCATTCCAGTTGAATCCTCGACACTTTGCGGGGTCAAGTGTAGAGCCCCGATGACTTTAACCATCGAGAAGAAAAGCGTGTACACTTTCGACGATTGGTCGAGCCAATTAGACAGGGACTTTTCAGGATTCAGGGTCCAGGAGGATTCCGGAGGCTGGGAAAGTCGTAGGACTCTTCGTTGCGATCCGCTCTCAAGCGGCTTCCTGATTAATCGTGTCACGAGAGTGTGTCACGTCACCGCAAGGTGTTTAGGACCGTCAGGCGCTTCTTTATCCTGCCAATAATTTGACAAAGCTCGGGTGAATACCGCTAGAGAGCTGATGCTGATGGCAATCGCCGAAATGGCAGCTGAGTTTTCCTCTCGGCTTTCCGAGCTCGCGACTCGGGTCAACGCTCTTTCCATCCACCGTCCTCTTCCTCATCCGTGTTCAACCATCACTCATATACATATATACATGTATGCATATATATGTATTAGATGTGTATATATATATGCGCAAACACTATGTACAAGAGTGGAGAACTGGTAAGGTTGAAGGTCCCAACCTCGCTCGTTCGCTCGCGCCGGCCTCGGTCCAGGCCCGGTGCTCTTTTACGGCAGGTACTGTTACTGACACAGTGGCACGCTTCTCTCCGTTCTCGGTGCCTTCAGCATGCTACAAACGCTCATCCTCTCTTTCTCGTTCTCTCTTTCTCAGCACTCGCCACGGTGGTGTCTGGCTGTGTTCCTGTCGTACCGTTTTCCGTTTTGTCTCCGAGTTCCATTGTTCCCCGCGGCCCCGAAGGCGCTTAATTACCGCGGTTGCGCGGAACGCAACTTGGATAAGACATGATTTTGGTCCAAAGTCATTGGAGACCCGATTGGACGTGCGCGGGGGTCTAGAGACTTTCGGGTAAACTCCGAGGGCATTGAACCCCGGGCATATGTCCGAGAGATGGCATCTTGCCGAACGCCGAAAGTTCCGCCATCGGCCCCAGAGCGGGGTTTACATCAGTCGTGTATATCAGCGTTTGAGGAAACGATTCCGTGTGCGCTGATGCCGATGCTTATTACCACTAGCGAGCAAACTCCGTACGCGCCTGGCAGTACTCCTATTGGCTGACAGAGAGGAGCGAGGGGCAGAGGCATAGAGGGAATAGAGCGCGGTGATGATGCGGAGAAACCTTGTTGGCTCTCTGGTAGTTGTCGCGTCGGAATAAAGTCGGACGAGCGAGAGCGGAGCGGAGATTATGAGCCCGGACTCGTCGTCGCTATTCCTGTAACGTCGGCAAAGAGAGGCGCAGCAGCAGCAGCAGCAGCAGCAGCGTGAAGACGATCACGACGCGGCGGGGCAATGACACTCCATCTCGGATGGATTCTCGTATCCCCCATATATACACGCGCGGTCGTTTCCTCCGAGCCGTTCTCCAAGACCCAGCCCAGTACTGGTATAATGCCGTTGCAGGTGCGCTCTTTCGCGAGGCAAGGTAGAGAGACGCACGGGCGCGCGGCGGACCTTCCACTCCGTGGAGTCCGCTCCATCCGTTTCCCTTCTTTTTCCTCATCTTGTTATCGTTCCTGTCTTTCCGATTCCTCAGCACCTTCCACCATCGTCGAGGATAAAAACACACAGCCCGATACGTCCCGGGTATGCATTCCGCGATGCTGATTCAATCGAATCCTCGAGTAAAGTCACGGAGAAAGACGGGGGACCCCGTAGGATCCTAGCAGCCGCGAAGGACAGCAAGGGAGGATAAAAAAGGTTCTAGGAAGTCGATGGAACGTGGAAGCTGGCGCGTTGTCGTAACTCTGCGGGTTGGACGAAGGCGGAATCGCTGTTTTTGTAACCCCTTTCGATTACCAGCGGAGTGTCGCTGGTGGCTGGAAGTTTGGGTGTTGGTTTCGATCTTTTTTCGTCGGATTCGCGAGAACCTCGATCGAGGTTATTGCGGCGCGCGCGAGAGCGGTTGGTCTCTATTCTAAAATTAACACCAGAAGGCTACTCTCGGGGCCTCTTCGGGAAACCCAACGTGTCAGGCAATTTGTGCATTCGCGCTGCCTCGATCATTCTCTTCTTACCTTGCTCCTTCGCGTTTTCTCGCTGACAGACGACAGCTGCGCGGTGTTCACTCTCGGAACGCGCGGTTTGTACTCCGCGAATGCCGCTTTTTGGAGTCGGATCAAAGCCCGCGGGAGATGAAAAATGCTGGATTTCTTTGTTTTTCTTTCCGAGCTTTGATTCGCAACGGCAGTTGTGGAAGACGGTATTAACTTTCGTACACGCGTGCGAAATGCTCTCCGACTCGCTTGGTTCTGCTTTTGCCGCTAGATCCACGCAGGCCTGTCTGCTGAGGCTTTTTTGGAACTCGAAGAGGACGCTCGAAGCTCAGAGTGCATAAGAGGGAGACGAAAATGGTGGGCATTCGGAGGCGAAAAACTAGTCGATGTTTGAGAAGAAAATCGCTAGGATTTTCAATCAAAATTGATTTTTTTCAAGTCGCGATTGAAGACAATCCGACGTGATTTCGACAACCGGGTTAGCATTCCTGCATCAGCGAGTCGGCGAGAAAAAGCAGAGCAAAAAAGCTGTGACACGAAAATTATACACGATACGTTTTTATTGGCACTTCTGGTGCGCCCATTTATCTCGTTCTGCTCCCCGGATCAACACCCTAGGAGGATCATGGACATTAATATCACACACGGTTGTTTGACTCAACCTCCAATTTTCCTTCGTGTTTCGCTCGTCTCCTTATCATCGGGATCTTGCGATCCTCGGGAGGATCGCACGGAGCTACCGACTGAACAGGACATTGAATCCCCGGGTACGGGATCCATCTCGGAAATCGCCTTTTTCAACGTTTTTCCTCTTCTTTTTTCATCTTTTTTCTGTCTCCTTCTTCGTACATCTTCCGCGGCAATAATCTCTCCTCATCGAAGAGACGACGCGGAGATAAACATGCATGTATATCTACTGATTCTGCATTCTGCCCAGAGAGAGAGAGAGAGAGAGGGAGGGAGAGACAGACGAGGAAAGGGGGGGCGAATAGATCCCGGGCAAAGATGGGATAACCATAGGCCTTGGCAGCTGCGAACAGCCGAGTGACATGCTTCCATGTAACCAACTCGAGAGAGACGGAATCTTTGAGATTGCATGGAAAATGTTTATCTCTCTCTCGCTCTCTCTCTCTTTCACGTGGCGCCATATTAGCCAGAGTTTGTGCTCCTCCGTAAGAACATACGAGCCATCTCGCTACCTTCTGCCGTAGCATTTTTGCCTACGAGACTCCGAGATCATAAATATACAGGGTGTCTAAGAATTGACCATCAGTGATGACACGATCTTTCCTTCGGGAGATAAGTATCAAAGGGAAAAAGGTACAAGGGAGCTGCGGGATTGGTCGAATTCTTGAGGGGTTATTTATCGATCGTTCGAGTTGGACCACTTTGTCGCGCGCTGCGGCGTGTCGCGGGTGGATCCTTGATTAATGACTCACCGACGATTCCTCGGATGAAACAAGTGACGAAAGACTTTGTCGCTCGAAATTGTATTCTTAATCCGACTTTGCGTTATTGGGTTGTTTATTTATGCGACATCCTGTACATCCCGCAGCAAGCATCAACTCGCCGTCCCTCGCGGGATTATAATCACGCGAAATGAGAGTTGCGAAAGAGAGAGAGAGAGAGAGAGAGAGAGAGAGAGACAGAGAAAGATAAAAGATTCGCTCGCTGATCGGAGGAAGCACGATCGTTTCCATGCACGCTAGCCGACGATCGATCACCCATCTTCGTTGGCTTTTACTGTACACACTCACTCACACACACACACAAATGTGTGTATCGGGAAATGAAGGTATAGAAGAAGCTAAACGAGAAAAAATAAATCTTCACGCACGGGGTAAAATGCATTTGAGGCCAAGGAGAAAACTCTCTCGGGCGATCCTTCCGCCTCTTCTCACATCCTCGCAGCATCTTCCTTCCTCTCTGTCTTTTCGCCCATCCCTCCTCCCATTCTCCTCGTGTCCTCTTCGGAAGCAGGGAAGGGGGGGGGGGGGGGTGAACATTTTTGAGAACGTCGAGAAACTTGTAAAGTGAAAAACAAATTTTTCAAACTCGGCTGAGAAATCTGCTTTTCGAAAAGTTAATCGTGGAAGGAAAAAAAAAAGAACGGCGCGCGGAAAAGGAAAAAAACGAGAACGAGCGGTCTTTACCTCGGCCCTGGCGTTCCCGTCGTGCCCCAGCCTTATTTTTAGCGCTAAGGCTGACCTGCTAATGTTACAACGATTCGCGTACGAAGCTCTCCCCGTGCGTATCGCAAAACGACCGAATTCAGAGAGCAAATTTCTTCGCAATCCGCGACACAAGATCCTCCGCGAAATACCTCCTACAAATCTATAAATACCGTGCGATTTTTGCCTGGGAAAATAACACGTCGCGTCTCCGCAATTTTCTCAAATTCACGAGTCAACTTTTGCGAATGGTGAATTCGAGCGATTCGTTCGAAGATCGTGAACATTTTTAAACGCGTTAAAAATTGTTTACTTCGGACCATTTTTTTTTTTTTTCGTACACCCGAAGAGAAATGAAAACCGTTAGGGAATTAGTTAACGTTTCGTCGTGGTATATCGTTTGAAAAATGAGAAGGAAAAAAATTGCTCCAAAATGATGGTGCGATTTTAATCAGAATCGCCCATATAATTGAGTCCTTCTGGATGCATTGGATTGCAGGCGAGCGGCAGTGGAAGATATTCTATTTCCAGTCTGCGTCAAGAGTGAACCACGAGACTGTCTCGATCGTGTACGCGCGTCGTCTTAACGCCTCGTCGACTTTCCTTCTATTCTACGTTTTTTTCGTTTTGTTTTTCATTCTCCTCTTTCCCTCGCCTTTCTTCGCGCACTGCGCGAAATTCGATCTCGAAATTCCATTCTAGTGCACGTCGCTCTCCTCGTCGCTTCGATAATTCGCCGATACGTAATTATTACCGCAAATTATTTCCACCGGGCTAGAAACGAGCCGAGGAGAAAGGAGAACCGGCTTTTTTGCGCCACGTTTTTTTTTGTAATCCAATCAAAGTCCAATACGCGAAACGCAACGGCTATGCGTTAATTCACGACTTCCCCTCCGCGATATTCGACCGAAACTTTCATTTCGTTTCGAATTTAAAAAATCCTAGCTAAATTATTCGTTATCACCCATAGCCGTAATCGCGTAATTATGCAACGGTCCAATATACAGTTTTTATTCTATAATAAGCACGAGAAATAGCCAACGCCGATTCGATTGATATTCAATGTTTTAAAAAAAGTACATCGACGAGGAGATGTATTTTAGCAAAAAGATACCAAACGTTTTTCCTTTCCAATCTCCTGGAGGTAATCTCGACGAATTAAAGACCAAAACGAATTTTCGGAGCGGGATGCGTTTTCATCCGATGAATTTTCCTCGTCGCTTCGATAATTCGCCGATACGTAATTATTATCGCAAATTATTTCCACCGGGCTAAAAACGAGCCAAAGAGCCATACCCGAAAGGCAGCGGCTATGCGTTAATTCACGACTTCCTCTCCGCGATATTCGACCGAAACTTTCATTTCGTTTCGAATTTAAAAAATCCCAGCTAAATTATTCGTTATCACCCATAGCCGTAATCGCGTAATTATGCAACGGTCCAATATACATTTTTCATTCTATAATAAGCACGAGAAATAGCCAACGCCGATTCGATTGATATTCAATATTTAAAAAAAAGTACATCGACGAGGAGATATATTTTAGCAAAAAGATACCAAACGTTTTTCCTTTCCAATCTCCTGGAGGTAATCTCGACATTTGACGCAACGCTCCGAAAACGCATTTTGCTCCGAAAATTCGTTTTGGTCTTTAATTTTAACCCAAAACGAATTTTCGGAGCGAAATGCGTTTTCGTCCGATGAATTTTCAACGATTCGCGTGACGACGAATTCGCGATTGATTCGTCGGGTAAAATCGGAATATTCTTGCGTTATTGGAAATTTGCATTATTGATCTTTGATTCCCAGACTCCCTGCAACTCCATATACGGTATATATGTACACGTGTATGTGTACCTATGTTGGTTATCTTACGATATAGACGATTAGGACGGTGCGACGATTAACACGAGTAAAGCTATAAGATGATAAGAAATCGATATGTATATTAATGTACTGTATTATAATGTATACGCGGGTAAAACAGGTACGTGATATAACGTATATGTATACATGTATAATCACACATACGTACATGTATATTCGACAAGATATTAAACGAATTTACCTCGAGGCTCGAGGATATCGACGATTATCGCGGTGGTAATACTCGCGATCCAAGGCGCACCCCTTGTACACACACACACAGACGAAACAACATTTCCCTCCAATGTTTTGTAATACGCGAATGGTCTAACGAGAATCAGGCTGAATATTTTTTCGCCTCGGTGAAAAATAATAAACAAAAAAGCTTTAATTTCTTTGAATTATCGGATAATTTACAGCGAAGCGGGACGAGCAAGGGGCTCGTAATAATCATCGTTTCGCGATGGGCGTTTAATTAATTAAGAAGGAACAAAAATTGACAAAAACAAGCGGATATTCTGGAATTCTCGAAATGATTTCAAAAGTGCCTGGCGTGTAATCACTCCGTGTTCCATTGCGATGCCTTTTGAGTGACTGAATGAGTTCAGGTAGGAGAATAACGAAGAGACGACGGTGATTTTTTTTTGTCGCGAGGAAAGACGATTGAAAAAAAATGTTTTTTTGAAGAAAAAAAGAAAAGTGATAAGAATCTCGTCGCGTCTGTCGGTCTCCTCCGTTTTGATGATAAATTCGCGAAATCGCGAAATGGAGTAGGTTAGAAAAAATTTCAATGAAAAAATAAATCCCACCGCACGCCCATTTGTCATCCTCGAGGAATTTACTCGAGCGTAAAACTCTTATCCGGAAAATCCGTGCCGCGATTTCAATGATCGTTATCGCGACAGTATCGAATAGGACGAAAAACGCCTATTCCTATTCCTAAACATGTCGAAGAAGAAAAAAAAATTGACAAAAACGAGAGGATATTCTGGAATTCTCGAAATGATTTCAAAAGTGCCTGGCGTGTAATCACTCCGTGGTCCATTGCGATGCCTTTTGAGTGACTGAATGAGTTCAGGTAGGAGAATAACGAAGAGACGACGGTGATTTTTTTTTGTCGCGAGGAAAGACGATTGAAAAAAAATGTTTTTTTGAAGAAAAAAAGAAAAGTGATAAGAATCTCGTCGCGTCTGTCGGTCTCCTCCGTTTTGATGATAAATTCGCGAAATCGCAAAATGGAGTAGGTTAGAAAAAATTTCAATGAAAAAATAAATCCCACCGCACGCCCATTTGTCATCCTCGAGGAATTTACTCGAGCGTAAAACTCTTATCCGGAAAATCCGTGCCGCGATTTCAATGATCGTTATCGCGACAGTATCGAATAGGACGAAAAACCGGAGAATTTGTCTCGCAAAGGCTGTATCAGCAAGCGTTTATGTACAGGGTGCGTCAAAAGTTCATGGCAATAATTTCTAGTTGAATGCGTCAGGAAATTCGGAGCGAAATGTTGTACAGAAATTTTTCAATTCGAGCAATAAAATAAACACACAAAATAAAAATAATCAGTAATACAATACAACGCATGTAACATAAAAGATGTGATATTTTACGTCCGTTTTCCGAGACGCCTACGTCGATGAATCACCACCGGAAATTCCCTCAATTCGCGAGCGTCCGAATGCTTTTCAACTCGTAATATCTCTCATTGCGGAATTAAATTTTGAAACATGCTGTATATGAAAAGTTTACGGGGCTAAAATCGATTAGAAGCCTAAGTACTCCCACGCCGTACGATCGAATCGTAATTTAATCGATCACGAATCGATCGATGCGAGTTCGATACACGGAAAAACAAAGGGGGAATAAATAAACAAAAGAAATTGATAAATGCGAGCAATAAGAGCCACGGTGTGCCGAAGGATCACGTACAATGCGCTGCTGAGCTCCTTGTGAAACAATGTTTTATTTATAACCGCACAATGGCGCACCGAATCGATATAATAACGTTATTGAGCTCCGATTGCTCGCGTACAGGAATAAGGATCAATTGTGTTTCGTGTGTTCGACTCTGCCTCTCCATTTTCGTCGCGGTTAGAAACGATCGGGCCTGCGAAACTTTACGAGAAACGAAACGCGTGTGGCATTCCACGCGACTTTTTTTTCGTTATTCCTTTTCGCGTTCCATATTTTTTTTTGCACCTCGCGATTTCTCACGGTAGAGGGAGGAACCTCGTAGGGAAGATTGACGATGTTTTTTTTTTCAATTCCCCTCATAGACTGGAATTTAAGGTAGTTCTATCGTTAGATTCAAATCGAGAAATTGTTTTGCAGTTTTTCTCACATACAAAATGGTTCGCGGGCTTCGGTTAAATAAGAAAAGTTGTTGCAAATCGACTAAAGAACAGCATACTCCAAATTCACGGTCATCCCAGGTGATATGTGCTTGCTCTATAATTACAAAAATTGCGAAAAAAATGTTCTTAAGATTTTTTTGGAAAACTCAAGAAATCTTCTTTGATGTTGCATAAAAATGTATGCAAAGTTTTAAAAGGCTTCACCACGTAGAAGCCAAGATATTCATTGATGAAAATGCAACTTTTAACACGCGCTCTTACGAGAGACTACCGAAAATTGTGATTTTTACCAATAAATATCTCAACTTCCACGTGGTAAAACCTTCCAAAATTTATTACACACGTATATATGACATCAAAGAATACGTATTCAAATTTTCAACAAAATCTTAAGAAAACGATAAAACGATAGAACTACCTTAAGGAAGGATTTCAGGAAAGAAAAAAAAGAAACAGTGTACAGTAGAAGCTTAATCGTGGTACGAAAGTTCGAGGATAAGAAAAAATATGAAAATGAAGGAATCGACGATTTTTCGTACAAAAATTCGAAGCAACTGCAAAATCGGTCAAAGTTCTTTGAACAACGAGAAAATAATAATTTCACCGTATTTTGCGCATTTTTTGTCTTCCAGCTTCGAACGATCGAGGCTTGGCTGTACCTTCAGCGCGCGGATCGCTGATATACGAGGCGCTAAAAAAAGCTGGATGGAGAGAGAACACGAATGCGGAGAGTGGAAGAGAAAAAGAAGAAGATGAGCGGAGAGAAGAGATTCGATGTGATATCGGCATCGATATCGCGTTACGATGGGTGTATAAGGTCTCGTATGCTCTCCCTCTCTCTCTCGCGCTCGCTCTCCGTCGAGACACGCACGGAAGGAGCCGGGAAAACAGGGAACGCGGAGGCCAGGAGGTACGAAAAGGTATCGAAGGGTTAATCGAAAAAAAAAAGAAAAAAAAATGAACAAACGAAACTTTGCACAAATATAATAAAAAAAAGGACCTTGGAAATTGATAACGATTATCAAACGACGATAATTAAAGAGCAAAAGAACGAAAAAGTTGGCTGGAAATGCAGCGAAACTTTTGAGGGTTGAAATATCGGTCGATTTTGCATAAAACTTCTCGTGAGTATGTACGAGAAGTGTGTGTGTGTGTATGTGTGTGTTTGTGTGAGAGAGAAGATGGACAAGTGATCGCGATTAGTTTTGCAAATCGATTCGTGAACCCTTGAGCTTCTTCGTTCGTTGCCGGTATGTGTGTGTGTGTGTGTGTGTTTGCAGCACACGATTGATGTCGTTTATAAATGCAATACCAGCTAAATGTACCTTACAGACACGAGCATAGAATTTCAATGCTTTCGCCGCGGCATCACGATCGCGACGTAAATTCCGCAACGGTAAAATAAGAACGATCAGATAACAATAACGTCGAATGATGAAAGAACCTAATGTAACTCGACTATAAAAGTAACGCGATAACGATACACGGTTAATTGCGTTCAATAGCGAACGAAAAAAAAATAAAAACGATAGACTAGCTAGCCACTTTGAACCTCAATAATATATGGAATACGTTAATTTTTTAAATTGTGATTGCAATTAAGGTTCAACCCGTCTAGGATGAAATGGTACACAAAGATGTGTACACGTTTTGGAAAACAATTGAGGCAAATTAATTCGTTTCGTTCGAGCTCGAAAATTAATTCCTTGATTTTTATATTATATTTATTTTCTTGATTTTTTTCAACGTCGTTCATCGTGATATTTCGATGGCTTTTTATTATTTTTTTTTTACGACAAATCGTATCGGAAACGTAGGAAAATTGATCAGCGATGATGCGTCGTCGACGGTTTCTTGCCTCTAGCAAATTGCAGGTGACAATTAAAAATCGGATTTTACTCGAGGTTCGTTCTCGCCAGATAAAAATAATCCCAGACGCTTTGAACGGTAAAACGCAAGGGCAATTTGCGAATTCGCGTTTGTTCGAGACTGGGGATCCTGACATCATCGCGTTATCACTCGTATCGTAATTATTTGCTCTGGGATGAGTAGCAATTTGAGCTCGAGGCCAAGGACATGACGCAAAAAGCTGGCAATGAGAAGAAAATGGCAGTCTGACGTGCAACGATCGAAATACCGCCCAGCAGTGGCGAACGACTGCAATGAGAATTTCTTAAATGTAAGGATAAAATAACCCTGATATTTGAAAAAATGCATGCAATATTGTTTTCGCGAAATCTTCCGAAACGACTACAAAAAACGACTGGTCCTGTGTCAGTTCGTCCGTCGTCTTTGCAGAACAATCGTTTTATATCAGAAACAATCACGGCAATTAATTTCGTCACATGTTCGTTGAATCTCCCGACGAATGACGACCATTTGTGGATTTTCATAAATCAAAAAGTACATACATACATCCGTTTTTGTTTTTCTCAGGCGACCGGAAGACTCACCGAAAAACTGCTGTAGTTTTATTTGTTTCCACGAGTTTTTTTTTCACGCTTCCTCCCTTCCTCGCCCTTTCGCACCGATCGTAATAAAGTGTTGCCAAAGTAGAGAGAACCGAGTCGGTGGTTATACGAGAGATCTCTCTCCGCGCATGCAGAAACGATAAATTGTTTGTATTAAGTCTTTGAGCGAGTGTGGAAGGACGAGGGGCGAGTGGTGAAGTAACGTTTTTGTGTACCAAGGACTGGAGGAGAGAGCCGTTCTGCAGTCGAGAGCACTTTGGCAAAGTTGATTATCGACTGAGTGCATTCGGGTCTCTCTAAAATCAACCGAGCCGAAAGATTCATTGTTGCATCGTATTTTCGCGTCTCTATGCGTCCATTGGTCGTTTATTCGTATATTTTTCTTCACACATATCGTTATGGAACCGTGGATATTTCTGGACTCAATCTTCTGTTATTTTTCCAACACATCGCGGATACACGCGTCGTGAAAGATCATGGTAACGATCGCAAATTACGCCTTGGGAAATATCCCACAGATCTTTCGCTCCTCTCGCCGATGGATCTTCCATTTTCTCTCTCTCTCTCTCTCTCTCGCTGGGTCTTTTGTGTCTCGGCTTTTTCGCTCATGGGCGAATTACCAAGTGCACTTTTATAAATACGAATGCACAACGCGTTTTCCACGAAACGAAGGATCACGGGGGAATGGCGCATCCGGCACGAAATTCTGCGTCGAAAAGTATCAAACCGTTTTTCGCTCTCGTCGTTATCGGCCGAGTTATTGACGGTCGAACGTTAGACAACCAGAGAGACGCTATCGCGGCGCGCGTGCGCGGCTCCGCCCACCCGCTCGCGCGCTCCACTCACCGCTGGACGCCCAGTCATCGCGCGCTTCTGATTCGCTCGAGTTTCGATGACGGATAACTCTGCGGGAATTCGTCGGATGGAAAAACCGTCAAATACTTTTCGACTCGGAATTTCGCGCTGAATCTACGACATTGCGTCGTTGGTCCGAATTCGTCGGACACCCTATGCATATATATGTATACAGTAAGTAGTAGCAGACGTAGTAGTATCTTCGCGGCGTGGCGACCTGTGTTTAGCCGATCGCGAAGTGGATGTCCTTGTCCAGTGGCCGTGGGCATCTAATTGCCTGGTGCTTGGTGAACGTGGCGAACGTGTACTCTCTCTCTCTCTCTCTCTGTCTCTTACCTGCTCCTTGTGATGTGCGTGAATATATATATATATGCAATAATATTGTGTGTGTGCATAATATACTCTGTTGAAGCGAATAATACACCTGATGTACAGAAAATATTCGCTTTTTTTTTCTTTTTTTGTTGCAGCGAAGGCGCGACGAGTGCGCGAAGCATACGCTACTCTCGCATTATCGAGAAAACGGTTGGTACAAAGCATCGGATCACAGATGATGTTCTCCCATTTTGTTGAGGTACAGCTTCGCATATATCTATGTATCTACGTATGCGTGCAAATGTGCTCGTTGTCGATGAGATTTTACAACGACCCAAAAGCACAAGGGGTGTTTATTAATCATTTCGGAGCAAGGGCTGAGGGAAAACAAATAAAACACTTTCGTAAGCCGCATATGCGTGCATCAAAGTTGGTTGAGCAAACCCTGGTCACTCTGACACCGAATGTGCTGCAAGAAAAATGTCAAAAACCTTTTTTTGAAAAAAAAAAAAAACATCTAGCGCCGCTGGTGGCCCTCAACGACGCAGTCTTAAAGTTCTGTCACGAATTTCGCGTTTCATTAATCGCGATGATGAAAACATCGAGAAAAAAAAATTGAGAAAATCGACGAATCGCCAATCGCGTGTGCAACAACCAAAAATTCGAAGAAAAAACAAACATTCCATAAAAACGCGGCCTACATAACCTCAAATCCGTTCTCTCGATTTCCGTTATCAGAGAGAGAAGCATTTTTCTTTCGAGGTCAAATTTTACGAATTGACGATCGAGACTCGCGGTGTATTTTACGACGAAGGAGCGCGGGAGAAAAAAAAACGGATCCTGAGTCATTCCGTGCCAATGCCGCGTGCATTAAAAGAGAATATGATATGAAGTGGTACCGGGAGCCTCACGCGGAACGAGCGTGCACGATCGGCTGGTCCGCGAGCTTACGTGGAAACCGCGATACCGAGAATTCCCGATGAGGCTGTGAGACATCTGCAGAGTTTTTGTTACCTCGTGGATTCCGCGATCGATCGTTACGTACATCGAACAGATTGACGGGTGATAAAAGATCCCTCCCCCCCCCTTTTTCCGCCATCCCGAAAGTATCATCCGCATCTCATTGAGCGGCCCATACAAAATTCAGCATCCAAAAGTATCGTAGATCAAATTACGCTTGCAACGATGGTGACAGTCATTGGTCCATTTTGGACAAAAAGGATCATCCCTCCGCGACAGTTTCGCGGGAAAACGCTCGCGTTTTTTACGAAATTCGAGTAGCTTTTTTTCGCGCCAAACTTATCAACGACAAGGGTGTGAAAACAAAAACGATTTACGGGTGATAAACGACCCCCCCCTTTTTCCGCCATCCCGAAAGTATCATAGGCAAAATCATCTCATTGAGCGGCCCATACAAAATTCAGCATCCAAAGGTATCGTAGATCAAATTACGCTTGCAACGATGGTGACAGTCATTGGTCCATTTTGGACAAAAAGGATCATCCCTCCGCGACAGTTTCGCGGGAAAACGCTCGCGTTTTTTACGAAATCCGAGTAGCTTTTTTTCGCGCCAAACTTATCAACGACAAGGGTGTGAAAACAAAACGATTTACGGGTGATAAACGATCCCCCCCCCCCCTTTTTCCGCCATCCCGAAAGTATCATCCGCAAAATCATCTCATTGAGCGGCCCATACAAAATTCAGCGTCCAAAAGTATCGTAGATCAAATTACGCTTGCAACGATGGTGACAGTCATTGGTCCATTTTGGACAAAAAGGATCATCCCTCCGCGACAGTTTCGCGGGAAAACGCTCGCGTTTTTTACGAAATTCGAGTAGCTTTTTTTCGCGCCAAACTTATCAACGACAAGGGTGTGAAAACAAAAACGATTTACGGGTGATAAACGATCCCCCCCCCCCCCTTTTTCCGCCATCCCGAAAGTATCATCCACAAAATCATCTCATTGAGCGGCCCATACAAAATTCAGCATCCAAAAGTATCGTAGATCAAATTACGCTTGCAACGATGGTGACAGTCATTGGTCCATTTTGGACAAAAAGGATCATCCCTCCGCGACAGTTTCGCGGGAAAACGCTCGCGTTTTTTACGAAATTCGAGTAACTTTTTTTCGCGCCAAACTTATCAACGACAAGGGTGTGAAAACAGAAACGATAGCTTGGAGAATCGAATCCCCATCATCCGTTAAAAGTAAATGATAATAATAATCGATGATCATTATTGTTATTCAGCTCTCACGCTCCGATTGTTGGTAAATTTTGTGAAAAAAGAAAAAAACTTGAATTTCGTCAAGACGCAAAAGTATTTCCGGTGGAATTGTAGCGGTCGAGTAGCTCTTTTGACGTTGCGAAGACTCGGACGATGCGGGCCTCCCCCCCCCCCTTAATGCCAGTACGAGTATGCATTATATATATTTTTCATTCATGAAATGTATCAACCGAGTTCAATGGAACTCTACTGATTACTGTAAATTACTCGAGTGCGCGATTGTGTGTCAGCGTATGTGCGACCCGAGACGCTCTCTTCTGTGTGCCTTCCGCAGGGTTTTACGCTCGGATATACTTCAATGGACAGTCGATAAGACCGCGAGAGCGCGTCTTACACACCGCTGGACATCTTTCTCTTTTTCTTCGTCGCTCTTCTCCCTCGTTCCCCTCGTTACAAGCCGCGAAAACCTACGGGATTTTTGCAACGATAAAAGGAATGGATGCTCGACGCGAGAGACCGAAAAGGTGAAAGATTCCCGCGCCACGCGGCACGCACACAGGCAGCGCGACCTCGCGGGGAGTACGGGAAATACGGTCAGCAGCTATACGCAGTGCCAAAGACTATTTACCCGACAGACAGCTTGGGACATTTTTTTTTCCTTCAATTAAAAAGAGCGCAAGAGGCACGCGTGTGTATACGGAAGAGTCATTGAATTTGAGGAAGGGTGAAAGAGGGGTGGGGAGGGTATACGTCAGAAAGAAAAGGTGGGCTCGAGAGGCAAGAGGAGACGCTTTGTAACGAAAAACTCTGACGCGTTTAGTGCGACACTGGCGATCGTAACGGTGAATGAGTCGATATGGAATAAAGAGGAGAAGAGAGAGGGTACAGCGAGATGCGCAGGCGCGCGAGAAGAGAGGAGGCGTGTGACGAGTGGAGAAGGATTTCAAACGCGACGTGAATGAAATGTCAGACGAGCGCTTTGGAGAACGATCGAAAGATCCGTGATATTATGCACACACGTACGTGTACACGTGTGTAAAAGTATATTCGCCGCGTTAATTGCACGAAATTGCAGACTCCGCTGTCGTTTTATCTCGATGCTGCAAGCTGTACGAAACTGCAGTCAGCTTGTGGTACAATACACGCGATGTATACGGGGGGCTATTATGCATACGAAAACGCGTACGAGAATGACAACTTCCTGTTTGCGAGTATGCACCGGAAGTCGAGAAAGAGGAGGGGGGATAGTTCGAGGGAAAGCCGAGAGGGAGAGAACGCGATGATCTCTCTCGTTCGCGCGTGCTCAAAAGATGATCCTGAAGTTTGCGTCGTTGGGACTCGACGAAAATCCGATTTAACGTTGATTTTCTTTTGATATTCCTGAATTTTTTTTTTCTTTTTTAAGGTAGTTCTATCGTTAGATTCAAATCGAGAAATTGTTTTGCAGTTTTTCTCACATACAAAATGGTTCGCGGGCTTCAGTTAAATAAGAAAAGTTGTTGCAAATCGACTAAAGAACAGCATACTCCAAATTCACGGTCATCCCAGGTGATATGTGCTTGCTCTATAATTACAAAAATTGCGAAAAAAATTTTCTTAAGATTTTTTTGGAAAACTCAAGAAATCTTCTTTGATGTTGCATAAAAATGTATGAAAAGTTTTAGCAGGATTCACCATGTAGAAGCCAAGATATTCATTGATGAAAATGCAACTTTTAACACGCGCTCTTACGAGAGACTACCGAAAATTGTGATTTTTACCAATAAATATCTCAACTTCCACGTGGTAAAACCTTCCAAAATTTATTACACACGTATATATGACATCAAAGAATACGTATTCAAATTTTCAACAAAATCTTAAGAAAACGATAAAACGATAGAACTACCTTAATTGCCGTCAGAATTCATTTTAATAATTGTATAAAACGATCGTCGGAATGACTCTAATACTCTTGGTATATTAAAGAATATCGAACAACCAAAGACCTCTGCGTTGGATTATCCATCGCTTCCAAGACCTTTTAACGTAATATTTCACATTACGTACGTGCAAACGTACACGCCTTTTACGATATGATTACAGATCTGTTATCGGGAAAATATACCGATGTGCAAGACATCCGGAAACTCTAATGTGTTTAGATGGCACACGGACGAAATTACGTTGCAAAATCATTGTTATTATTATTAACAATAACAGTGATACAACTTCTCTCTGTTCTTATACCGCAAAGCGACAAAAATCACGCGAGTCTTTCGGTTTTACCGTTTTTAACGAAATATTTTCCTCGAAATTTTCAAAAAAAGAAAATGACCGTTTCTCAAATGAAATTTTTTTTTTTTCTCCAACCAGAAGTAGAAAATATAGCCCCAAATATCGTTCCTTGCGCACGGCGTTGAAATTGCAAACGGTTTGAATTTCGCTGGTAAAACGGAGCGTAAAAAATAAAACAGCCACTCGCGTCGCGAGTTCTCTCAATATTTTTAATCGCCAGAGTTCGTCTCTCGAAAACCTGAAATTAATACGAGGTGGGGAGAACGGCGGCTGGCAGAGGGGCAGAGGGGGAGAGGGCAGAGAAAAAACGTGTCAAGTGGTAATCCTTACCCGCAATAACGTACAGAACAAATCGAGGATTTTTTATAATTCATTACACGGCGTTAAATTTCAGCTGTAAATTCACGATCGTAACATCAGCCCTCCTCCGCTGGGGCAAGGACCGCGCGGGAATAGCAGTGGGAACAGCAGCGAGGGAGAACCGGACGGGAAGAATCGAAACGCGAATATTACTGTTCTCTTTTATTCTTTTTTTTTTGTTTATTGTTGCAATTATTATTGTTATTCATGGCCGAAGAAAAAAAGGGAACGAATCTCGCGCGCGTGAACGTCACGGAAATGCCGCGCAGCGGGAGGCGAGTTCGAAACGAGCAAAAGGTACCCGAGTGTACGCATGTATGAGCCCTTTCGTGCAAACGAGACCGAAATATCACGTCCGGTCGCCATTTTGAATTTTGAATTTGCGAATAAAAAACATCCTCCGACGTTTCTTTATTTTTTTTTTCCACCCATACGTACTTCCGTTTCGCTGAGGTCGACCGTAAAAAACGTCATTCCCGTTGAACGAGAATAACATCAGTGCGATCGCGTGACCTTGAAGTTCGACAACGTTCGACTCGAACGAAAATTAGAATATTCTTGATTTTTCTGATAAAGTGCGAAAACGAAGATTATTTTCACTCTTCGAGCGAAAAAAAAACGAAAAAAATGTGTACGAATGTCGTCGCGAGTCGTGCGATTCGTTTCAACAAAAGCGCTCTTGTTTTTCATACAATGTACGTCAAAAGTGAGAAAAATTGGCACTTTAAGGAACGAATTCTCAGGCGGCTCGAAGGAAACGAATATTTTTCACGAAAAAATATCGTCATCTTTCAAAAGTAATTTTGACGAACGGTGAGATGTTTTTATTTAAAAAAAAAAAAAAACATCACTCACTTCCTACTGCTGGGCTACTATTGTTTGAAAAAAACTGGTCCAGTTTTCACTTACGAAGAAACCTCCATACCCGCGCACACTCTTGTGCATATATACAAAATATTATGTGTACGTATATAAAGGCCGCCTTGGAATGCACTCAGAGAACAGGTCGCAGGACTGCTCGGCATTCCGAAATTTCCAGCCAAGGATTTTCGTTTCACGCACCCCGTGATTGAGGGAGAGAGAGAGAGAAAAAAAACGCAAAAGCAGGGCCATAAAGCCGAGAAGAAGAAGCAACGGAGAAGAAAAGAAATTTGAAAAATCTCATGCGGAATAATCGGATGAGGATCATTTGTATTTTTTAAATAGAATCAATAAAATTAATGATGACGGCAATAACAGCTGTTATTCCATACGAGTTTTAAAAAAGCGAAAACAGACGATATTCAGAGAAGAAAAAGAATGAAAGAATTCTAGAAAATAGAATATCCTTTGAGAACAACATTTATATATTTTTAATTAATTCGTTAGTAGATAATTATGTATTATTTTTATTGAGATGAATTCGTGTAATTAATTTAAGTGAATTATAATAGCAGTAATGATCAGAATGTGCAATTATGACCTTTGCTTTTTCTGTCAAGGGCATAAGTAAAATAAGCATAGTAAAAATAAGAGAGTCCAAACAGGTCCAAAGAAATTTGAAAAATCTCATACGGAACATTCGGATGAGGATCATTTGTATTTTTTAAATAGAATCAATAAAATTAATGATGACGGCAATAACAGCTGTTATTCCATACGAGTTTTACAAAAGCGAAAACAGACGATATTCAGAGAAGAAAAAGAATGAAAGAATTCTAGAAAATAGAATATCCTTTGAGGACAACATTTGTATATTTTTGATTAATTCATCAGTAGATAATTATATATTATTTTTATTGAGATGAATTCGTGTAATTAATTTAAGTGAATTATAATAGCAATTATGATCTTTGCTTTTTCTGTGGAGGGCACAAGTATAGTAAAAATAGGAGAGTCTAAACAGGTCCAAAGAAATTTGAAAAATCTCATACGGAATATTCGGATGAGAATCATTTGTATTTTTTAAATAGAATCAATAAAATTAATGACGAAGCAATAACAGCTGTTATTCCATACGAGTTTTAAAAAAGCGAAAACAGACGATATTCAGAGAAGAAAAAGCATGAAAGAATTCTAGAAAATAGAATATCCTTTGAGGACAACATTTGTATATTTTTAATTAATTCATCAGTAGATAATTATATATTATTTTCATTGAGATGAATTCGTGTAATTAATTTAAGTGAATTATAATAGCAGTAATGATCAGAATGTGCAATTATGATCTTTGCTTTTTCTGTGGAGGGCACAAGTAAAATAAGCATAGTAAAAATAAGAGAGTCCAAACAGGCCGGAATAGTATTCACGTGAAAATTTCCTTATTTTTGGTTCGATAAAACTGCCTCGAGCGTCGAAGCGATAGAAAGAGTGTAGAGTTGAAGCTCCCTGACACAGCCATACGCGTATACGATATAATATATGTGTATAATATTAAGTGTGTAAGAAAAAGAAAAATTCCAACAACCTGCCCGAAAAATAACCCTCGTGAAATCTCGAGGCCACGAACCTATCTCGAATATACTGTACGATACGGGTCGGGCAGGAATTAGAAAAAAGAAAGAAAAGAAGAGGAAAGAAAAAAATGGGCGGAGTCTGAACTCGAAGGAAAGGTGCTCTTGAATACTTCTGGTCCACGCTGGAAACTCCGACTATCGCGAGAGGAACGAGTCGAAAAATTCGTGCTCAAAGTGCGACTGAATAATACGCGCATTTATTTCTCTATCGCTATAGTATTTAATGTCGACATTTTTTTTTTCATACTAGCCTATTTTTCGCAACTGTCGTATCAGTTTTTCACCGTCCGACTATACGACTCGGACTCGTCATCGAGTTGCAATAATTCGAAGAGGAAAAAAGTGGAAAAACGCAAAACACCTTTTTTTTTATCATTATGTCGAAGATGAAGATAAGAAACGTAAGGAAACATAGAACTGAAATTTCATTTACGATAGTGTTTTTCCATGAGATTTTCACGCTCGACAAAAGGGTAATAAACGAAGAATTCAGAGGGCAATACAGAGTCAACTTTTCTCTCGTTTTCGTTTCCGACTCTCCCGCAGCGAGGAGGCTCGGAAAATGGAGAAAAATGCTCGTTCCTGAATGTGTCGTTTTTCACCAAAAGAATTCCGCGGCACGAGAGACCGGGGGCGGGTTCGAGCAACGGCCGCTGGTGCGCGTATGCGCGTGTAAAATCTTTTCCTGCTCATCACCAAGTTGTTTTCTTTCCCCTTGTTCTCGCGTCTTTCGCCACGCGATGCTGAAGATCGCATCGGTCGAAACTCAACGAATTTTCCAAACTTTTTCGTTGAATTTCCGGCGTACTTTTTTACGCATATATTTTCTTTCATTTTCGCAGCGATTTCTAATATCACAAAAGTCAAGTATTCGCTGGAACGTACGACGACATGTGGTATTTTTCAATTATCGAAATAACGAGAGGGACTTTGGTATTTTTCGTAATTCCGAGAGCTAATAATGACGCTTCGATCGATATGGTTCGATAATTTCGATATTAATAGATTCAATGCGTAGTATAAATACGTTGAGCGAGCTTCTCACGAAAATAAAAACGATTTGATATATGTGTCACAATATTGAATAGAATTCAAGCATCAGGTGGCTCCTGCTTGCGGTGAAAATTCACAACGTTCGGATTCAATCCCTCTCTCTCTCTCTCTCTCGTAAACGAGGGAAAAAAGAAGAGAGAGATGGAAGGAGAAAAATGAAACGAAGAGTCCCATCAAATAAACTCACCCTGTTGCATTCCAATGCCTCGGCGCTGTGCTCCTCTTTCTGCTTGAAGCAGCTGCTGCACTTGCTCTTGTTGAATATGTTCGGTGCGAACTTCCTGCACTCGGCGCCACTGCCGCGAGGTGTTGTTGCCGACATTTCTCATTCGTCGATATTCAGATTTTTTTAAACGCGAGAAAACAAACGAGCACGAGAAACGAAGATAAAAATAAAAACAAAAACCGACACGACGACCGATGTAACAACGAGAAAAATAGCGTCGACGAGAAACTGAGCGCACAAATACACCGCGCGAAAACGTCGACTGGCGGGGGGGCACCGAAACACTATTTTACGAAGGATAATTCCACTTTGGGAATTTGCGTTCGAAAAAATCACGAAACCGCGAAAATGTCATTGCACGATGATTTTTTCGTTGACGTACTTTTCGTGGGCGTTAATATTTTCGTACGAATTTGAAATTGTGATCTACGCTCGTGTGGTCAAGAATGAAACGTTCGTCCGGCGATATTTATGTCGAGAACTCGCGAATCATTTTACTTTCGCGCGGCTGCGAATTTTATCATTATTTTCAATTAGATACCGTGTGAGGTTTGATTCTTCTTTTTCTTTCGTACGCCTCGCGGTGTATTAGATAATTTATCGTCTGTTTTCCGTGCCGCAGATATCGATATTACCGATCAACACGACAACGAATGAGAGAGAGAGAGAGAGAGAAAACGATAGTTACGGTACTTCGACCTTGAGAAAGCACCCAAGAGAGAGAGACAGGATATTCCGAAAATTCCACTCGGGAATATCCTTCGGGCCTCCTTCTTGCGCTGTTCGCCTCGAAAATACGAGTACTCGCACCTCAAACTTGGAATCTTTCCTTCTTTTTTCTTTCAACGCGATAAACGCAAATTTCGGTTTTTCGCGGCTTGTTCGGGTCGACCGACGAGATGAATTTTTCACAGCTCCGTCGATTTAGTCGGGGGATGCTGTTGATACTTTGGAATTTCGCGCCAAATTTTGCGTTTACCGAATTCCTCGTTACAGATCTTTCGAGTGTTTATTCTTCATTATTTGCTGAAGAAAAACTGCACCACTTTTGACGACACAGTGAATACGAGAACACGTGGTATTTGGTTCTTCTTTACATTTCTCGCGATGCGGATGAAATTTTTGGATGCGACGTGAAATTTCGAGTTCAAGGTCACTGGCCACGAGATACACGAATTTCGATGACACTGTGAACTCGAGAACTGTACCAAACGGGATTCGTTCAATCCTTTTTCTCGTGAATTATTATACGAATGTTGTCATGTTTTTCTCTACATTCAACGTGATTTCAAAAGGCCTTTTGTATTATTCGACGAGAAAAATAAATTCGTATACTCGTCGCTTTCCTCAATCGGTAAACGCCGAATCGAGCGAATTTTACTTATTTTTCCCAATCAACGATGCGAAATGTATCGTGATTATATGTAATTATATATTATATAAATGTGTACATGTATATACACATGTGTTTATATAGCGCGCACCAGGTGAGTCACTTGCGAAGAGGTTAAAGCACCTTTAGTGATTACTATTCACTCGTTTACGAGGCTCGCTATTTTCCTTCGTATTCTGTCACTATTGTCGTTATTATCAACACTTTTATTACCCGTCACCGTATACCGTGTCGCGTTCTTTCACCTCGCACGCGCTACCAACAAACGACATATTTACGTCGCAACGCTCCATGACAGAACGACCGCCGAGCACTGCCATCCGCGATGTGCGCGAGCTCCTTCCTCTCTCACTCACGCGATTTCGTGGCGGCGCTGTCTGACGCCTCATTTCCCCCACTTTGCGGCTGCGCTCGGCGGAACCCCTCCACCCGTACGAGCGCAGCGCCTCTCGCGGGACTCTCGCGTAACTTATCTCGCACAACTGCATGAGCACAATGCGCGGTAATTACGAAATTCGCATCCGTAACCTACTAACGCATTGTTCGCCGATGAGCAATTCATCGACGATGGTAACACACGCTTGGCGGCTGGTTTATCGTATTTCTTTTTGAATTTTTAATTTTCAGGCATCTCCACAAGTTTAACATCCTCCTAACGAAACACTTTGGCGGAATTTGAACAGCTTCTGCCAATTGTAAATGTACTGTACAACTTCAGCGGAATCAGTGAATAGACCCTGGATACTTTTCAAAGATGATAGATATCTTATGGAAAATTGAATATATCGTATATTCAAAGTCCACAAATTATTTTCATTTTGGTGTAAACTATTTTGAATTATGAAAGAATAAACACGTTTAACACCATTTCAATACGATTACCCGATTGCTAATATTATTAATAATAAAAAACTTAAATATTTGCAGCACCGTCATAATTGGAAACGCAAACTGAACGAAAATAAAATTCTTTTATTACACGCAATCAGCTGACTTTCTTTATCCGTTTCAGTTCGTCCGCAATGATTATTTCCGGTTCGAATTTTCACAGTGTTCCAGCGAATTTCGCTGGTTTCGTCGTTTGACCGCGAGACCACCGCGACCAACCGTAGTCCTTCCGCAAGTATATACGGAAAAGATGGTGGTTGATGAAGCGGGTGACAGGTATGTTGAATAAAAACTCGACGTAATAACATGTGAGTGATACCAAAAAACATCAAGTAATTTCGCCCATGAAATAAATCTCGAGAAAAACGGGTCCGCAAAACAACGTATTCCGAAGGAGAAAAAATGCATTCTAACCTCCAATATTTGCAACCGTTTCCTCGGCCTGTTCAAATTTCATAATTATTCGCAAGTTACTTAATTCAATGGACAACAAAAAAGCAAGTAATATCACGCTGGAAAATTCGAGAAATTCTTTACGAGATTCTTTCTCAATGTCTATACGTCAAATTGTTCTTTGATTTTCGTCTTTTTTTCTCATTGCAACGAAATTGCGGAAAACATGTTTATCGACATCTCCATTTATTACCGTTTGTTTATCGTGTGAGAAACGAAATTTTCGTTGTTTGATTAATGATTTTTTTAAGCCGAGAACGCGACGTTTCCAATTTTAGAATGACGTTTGTATGCAAACAAATCATCGATCGTTCAACGGACCCGATAATCGTCCAACTTATGTAATCCTAGCCGCGAATTTGGACTATGCTCCTCTTCACATACGACGAACTTTACCAATTTTTTTTCCATTTTCAAAAATACTACAGATTATTCTCGTCACACTGAAATTGTCAAGATTTGCAACTAGAATCATGAAAAAAAAATCGATTTTCTTTTTCTTTTCAAAAAACTCGAAATTTTCAAAAATCTAATTCAAATTGTCAAAGTTTGCAGCGACAAACACGAAAGGAAATATTTCTTTTCGATTTTCTGTAGTAAAAAGTGAAATTCATTGCTGCAGAGACGAATCTGCAAATGTCGCCATCATCAGAGAAGTCTACGACACGGAAAATGCGCACGAGACTTTCGAATGCGAGCTGGAGAGAGCGCTCGAAGCTGAATGCACTTTGATCGTCATAGAGCCGTCAAAACTCGGCGATGAAACGTCAAGGTGGATCGCCGTGGGCAATTGCTTGCACAAGACGGCGGCTTTGTCCGGATTGGCGGCAATTTTCACAGGTAAGTACACGCCGGCGACGCGCTCTATGCGTAGCAAAAATTGACATCCCGTTTCGGAGCGAATACTCGTTAGGACATATCGACGCGAAAGTGCAACTAACAGACTGTTTCGATTCTTCAAACTGGAGAAGTTTTAATCGCCAAATCTCGAAGATTCTTCAGAATAGAAAATTAAAGTCCAATGACGTACAAGCGAATTTTGCAATTCTCGATAGTTACATTTTTCTGCCGCAAAATAAATCACTCGTCGAGTAATATTTATACTAATAATAATGATGATGTCAGCGGCAATAATGGCAATCATAATTTGCAGCAATTGCTTGGGAAGATCGCCCTTACATATACGGAATATTGGGCACGACTTCCGTCATAACTTGCGGTCTTTACACTGTATCTTGGCAGTTTGATCCGTGCTGTCAATATCAAGTAGAAACGGACACGAGTAAACTGCCGCACGTCGAGTTACTGGCCGTTTTGGGCCCGTCCTCGCCGACCTTTCTCGTGCGCAAGGACGACACGAGACGAAGAATTCTTCACACGACAATAACCGTCGCTGCGCTCAGTATCAGTGCCTGGAGACTTTATCAAGCTTTCAAATGAGCCGTCATGAGAAAGAAAAAAAAAAACGAGAAAGAGAAACTCACGCAGAGGCAGAAAAAATAGAAACGGAGAGGAAAAAATTGATTATTCCGAGGATAATTAATGTTTTTGTGCCACGAACGATTAACGAGACGAAAAATGACGAACGACGCGTCGATTATTTTTCCCACTATTTTTTTTAAGTAGTTTGACCGAAATTGCAGAGACAAAAAGATAATAAAAATCAGCTATTCGCAATGAATTTTGAAAAATACAATTTCCGATGTTTCTATCGTTGAGAAAAAAAAAAGTCGCCGATATCTTTTCGAATGGGAAAATCTTGCTCCGTTTCCGGCAAATTCGAGGGAAGAAAGAGTTGATTGAACTTTTTTTTCAAATCGAACATTCATCGACTCCCGAGGAGAAATGAGAATTTTCCGATGGAAGCAAGACGCAGCGGAGAGTTTTTTTCATCTATACTCGAAAATACGTGACAATTGACCGGGATTTTCAAAATCAAAGATACAAAAATTAGTATCGCGGTCGACCCGCGAAAATCTTTCCACGGGGACAAAAAATCCCTCGAATCGGCAACAATATCCGATACTCGATTTTAGCCTTTTCCGGTTCCTTTGTTTCTTTTCGATTATTTTCAAAACGGTTGTTCGAATTCTCAAAACCGCGTTAAATTGAGAGAGCAAAAAAGTAACTCCACATAGTGAATGATCGAGCGAATTCCTAGCACTGTATTTCTTAGACTGTAAATAAAGTAGGTAGAATAGACGGATGAGGATGAAAATGAAAATGGCGTCGTAAGAACATGGCCGACGACAATTATTTTCCCCCTTGGTTATGATTATTTAATACGGAGGATATACGAACGAAAAACAGCAAATATACGGATCGCGTAAGGAAGGGGGGAATAATATTTCGTCGATCACAGCTTTTCGGCCACGACGAAAAGCTGAAAACCATGAAAAACGGCGTTGGCGCGGGAAGGCAGCGGAAAAGACGAAATTTCATCAGAAATTGTATTTTTCTCGATTCTTAGCAGTAAAAATCTTAAAGATGAAGTAACATGTTGATGAGCCCAAGAGCGATTGTACGAGTTGTGCAAAAAGATGATTGCAAGATGATTCATATATATATATATTTTTGTTTTCTTTTTTAACAATAATAAGACATGTCTTTTTTTTATCATGATTTCTCGCAGATCAGAGACGTAATAAACGTCAGTTTAATGTTGCTTCGTTCGATAATTATTTCATCCTAATTTCGTTCGTCCCTCGCCGCTCGCCGACGAATGTTTGAAACCATCGGTTATTCGATCAACGATTATTCACACTTTTTCTTCGCTCGTCTCTCCATTATTTTGAAGTAAACAGACGGCAGAACGTAACGAAGGAGCATTGCGGCTTTTGGTACAAACGGACAAATTATCGTCTCCTTTTCTTCCCTCAGAACGGACGATAAGATTTCTTTTGCCACGTAATCTGTACTGTAACCTTCCTGCGTTGTTTTGTCCATCACTGCAACAACGATTTGAAAAAGTTATTCGATCATTTTCAGAGGCGGAAAAAGAGTGACACATTCGCCATTTTTGTTTCATTGATAGTATAGAGGGGGGAAAAAATAACCTCAAAGAAATCTCTCGAGCATTACGGTTGTTTCATTATTTCGATGCATGTTTTTCCATCGATTCATACTTGATGTTCAGGTTTGGAAAATTATTTTTGTCTTCTCTTCGTTTAGTCTTTCAATTTGTCATTTTTATTCTATCTGATGTTTGGGTTATTGGAAAAGGAATGATTCTCGCGGGGAATTCGAGTGTTTGGTTGGAAATTATATTTCCAAAGTTTACCTCCGTAATTTTTGCCATCCCCCGTCAAGGCGTTCAACGACAGCGATGTTTTTATGTATCCTGGACTAACGACCGTAATTTTGATGTTTTTTTCTGCCAATTCCGCTCTCGCGCAGTCGCACCAAGCTTGCAAAGCGTGCTTGGACGCGGCGTAAGCCGATCTGCAATTTTTGCGGTGGAATAAAATTTTTGGACCATTGTTTTAATTCTATTTGTAGTGGCATGTAATATTGTTCATCTTTGTGCCAATATTCATGGCCAATCGTTGATTAATTACTTCGATTTACCTGTGCGGTATGGCTATTCGGCCTTGTATACTGCTGACGCATACAACGTGACCGGTTTGATGATCGATCATTGACGGAAGAACAGCTGTTTGTATAAAAATTAAAGAAACAGACGAATCTTTGGTATTTCGAAAATACTCCCAATTTTCGAGACTGCAAACGTTTTCCGAGCGTATATTTCATTACAAAAATCAACATTGCAATTTTATTTCCCAAAATGGTAACAGAAATTGTAGGAGAAAAGCTTCTTTCGCAACAGGAATGCTTGGAAAAAGTTGATGATTTTTGTATTACCGAGATAAAATGAGAGAAAAAAAAAGTCATTTTTCTTGAAATCCAATTTTCACCTTTGGTAAGAGCGATCTGTGCAAAATAATTTACGAGCATAACTTTCATGTCAACATCGACAGTTGTCTCGGCAGCTTCGCCTCTGTATGATATTCCTGCATTATTCACGAGAATATCGATTTGTCCATGAATCGCAAGGACTTTTTCTACTTCTATCGCCAGAGAATCAACCTCCGCGAGATCCAGCGGCAAAATTACAGGCGGATGAGTCGGATCCGTCTGAAATAATTCCATACTGTTTTTGGTTTTTCTTTCCACGTGGATAATGAAAATATCAACTCACACGATGAGTTTCGATCAATGAATTTTTAACTCTCTCTAGTTCTTCCTTGCGTCGAGCCGCTAGGATTATTCTGCAACCGCAGCTGTAGAACGAATGCGCCAGAGCTTCGCCCAAGCCTGAGCTTGCTCCGGTAATGAGAACAACCTAAATATGATTTTATATTTAAGGGCCATGTATATTTGAATGCAATTACACTAAAATCCGAAGTAATTGTTGTCAAGTACGCGAAAAATGTCGTTTCTTTCACCTTCCCGCGGAGCGCTGCTTTCCGTCGTTTGATCCTCATAAGATCGATAAAATGATACAACAACCATGGAAATGTAACGGGTATTCCGAACAATGTAAAAAACCACCACACGAGCGGCCAGCCCTTTAAATTTTCGTGTGCTTTCATACTAAATTTCGATATAACAATTTATTTCGCGAAAATAAGAGGACTGACGATTTTGGATGTTACGTTTTCCGAAACATAACCTCAAAAGCTCTCGATCACTGAAACTGCCGGTTAACGCGAATAATTCGAATTGTTTATCGCGAAAGACGTGTAAGAACCGATTAAACACGGAACATTTTCTCACAGTCTCATGGTTAATTGTATTTTATATATCACTCGTGATGATATGATCCAAAGTCGAAGGTCGCTGAAAACGAAGATCGCGCGCACTTGATTGGAAAAAGTTATACTTGAATTGCATTTCAAACGTGTAAGCGTTTAAAAGAAGATTGAACGATATAGTATTATTTTGCCTCAACTGACGTCTAATTAACTTTACCATTGTGCGCTTTTATTATAAGATCATTTCTGTTTTTGAAAACATGACACAAAGAATGATGATTTTTCGAATTTCGCGCTATCTTTTCACGTTCGCATTGCTGCAATAAAATCGTGTTTATTTTTTATCTTTTCACAATCCTACAAATGGAATACCTATGGAAATCAACAAATGCAGTAAACTCTGAATCATTACGAATCTTTTTTTTTCTGTATGTAAGTACATAGTATATAGTATACAGAAAATCGATAATGAGAATATATGTTCTACGCATGAGCACAGCAGTAATTTATTTCCTAGTTATTTTTGAAGTCAACATTGGCTGTTCACAATGTACCAGATATACTCAATAGGAACAACTTCAAGGGAAACTGGAGTCACTGATTTTCCACTCGAATAACATTGTTCAATAATATATTTTCATTTTACGCTACATCGAATTTATAATTATCATACTCTGTGAGTTTCGCACGTTTGTTTTTACGTCACAGGTGCAAAAATATTCAAGGGTGTAATTTTGTTCGTTTTCGCAGCATTTTGAAATCGCGAAAGTAATATCTCGATGGTGAACCATTTGAGGCGAAAAGCGCAAGAACGAAGCAAAAATTCCATAAAGAAAATTCCGAGCTCATATCATTCAGGTAAATACTCAATGTTTCCACCTAATGCAATCATCTCCCATGTCATTTCAATAATAGATCCACATTCATTCCTAACAATTTCGTGTTTTGAAACATTTTGTCATCCCTGCTACCTAGCTTAACCCAACAAAATCAAGTCAGATAACGAAACATTGAAATTGAAATTTATTTCCTTTTTGATGCACTTCTATCACGGTTAATTTTATTTATTGCGATCGTCGTGATTTTTTTTCGAATATTTTTGGATGGAGACATTTTTATCAGGCTTATTTTCAATTATTGTTAGTGAAATGTCTCGAAGCTACTCAAAAAGCTATGAAAGAAATTTTTCCAGAGAAAACCCAGATGTTAATAATTTACTTACCTTCAAAAGATGAAATTCCAAATTTTGCTAAAAAAATGGTCAAATCGCGCAGCAACAAACATTTCGCATCGTGATCAATTGAAAATTATGCTGGCGTAGAAAGAATGGCAGATGCAATAATAATCATAGCCTGTCGCTCGAATATACTTTGAAATTTAGAAATAAGATTTCATTTTTTTCCTCAATACCACCATCCCGAGACGTAGTTTCCAGTATCCTAAAGCTTTTTCCATGGAAACTCGAATTATACAAGAATCAGACAAAACTGAAGCTCGGACGCGGACATTTTCGCAGGTTCACTGCGGCCGCCAATTTCGGTATGCTCCCAGCTCTTCTTGGCTCAAATATCGCGATCTCCTTTCTCTCTTGTTCGATATTGAAACAAAAAAATAAACTCAAAGAAAAGCAGAATCTAGAATAATCAAAACAAAGAAAGAAATGGAAACTCACGATAACGAGTACGTAACATTTCCGATTCACGAAACGATTCAAGAGAACGTAGTGTCGCACGAGGAAGTGTGCGAACCCTCGGACAATTGTGTAATACCAGAAAATCTGGTCAGCGTTGTAGTAGAAGACGTTGATTCCGTCATAAGCGAGACTCAAGTAGCCGTTGAAATATTGACGGAGCAGTCTGACGATGACGAAGGAAGATCGATTTATCCGATTTACATAAAGCAGGAGGAACAGCACCATTATACATCGGGTGACGATGAATCAATGGCGGTAGAGGCATTGCGTCAATTGGGAGGAATGTATCCGAGTTTCGAAGAAAAGAAAATTCCCTGTCCGAAATGTTCGAATCATTTTGACCAATCGGAGCTGGCGAAACATCACCAGGCATGCACAATCGGTAAATTGTCATGTCCGACGTGTCGCGAGGTTTTCGATAGACGACAAGATTTGAACAATCACATGGTGTGTCATCAAGTAGACAGGCCGCACGCTTGTCGTACCTGCGGCAACTTGTTTCGCTCAAAGTCTCACCTCCAGACACACATGGCGCAAATACACAAAGCGGAAAAGCTACACAAGTGTACCATCTGCGGCTCGGATTTTCATCGCCCGTCGAGTCTCTCGAATCACATGAAGATTCACACGTACATCGCTGGAAGAGCCCTCGTACAATCGACGAATCAAAATTCCCAGACTGAGACATTGCGCAAGTGGCCGGAGGAGAGCCAGAATGAAGGCGCGTCGACAAATTACGACGTACACTGGTCGGTGCCGTACAATTTTGACGCGAGCGTCGAAACGATCGTCAGCGCCAATGAAAAAATTGATACGCTTCAAGAATTCACCGTTCTGCCCAACGGAGAAGTTGCCCAGTTCGATTATACGAATCAAGATACCCTGGTGGGTTCTGTAAATCAATACAACATCGGTATCAACAGCTTTAGCAATACGGAACCTCTCGTCAAACCTGAAAATCTGTCATTTCCGTCGGGTGACGAGAAAAACTATGCCGACGTTGAGCAGACCGACGGAAATCCCAAGAATTATGCGTGCGGTCAGTGCGGCGCGAATTTTTCGCGCCCTACCGCCCTGGCTTCGCACGTCAAGATTCACAACGCCAAAAGTTGGTCAATGCCCATCGAGTGCGAATACTGCGACAAGCAGTTTCAAGATTCCAATCACTTGTCCACTCATCAGACAACGTGTGCGAAAAAATTGATGCAAAGCAGTCTGGAGAACGGGGTGACGAATGGAAAATGGGGGAAGCACGCTTGCGCCGAATGCGGCAAAAAGTTTACCACCAAACAAAAGATGTTTCGGCATCAGTGGATACATCGAAAAAAGACACATACGTGCGAGATATGCGGCTCGCAGTTTGAGAAACAGAATCAGCTCGATGAACATCGTTTGGCGGCGCATCCGGGCGATTCGCCGTTCACCTGCACAGAGTGCGGCAAGAGTTTCGTCTCGAGGCAGGGACTTTGGGAACACGGTAGAACTCACGCCGGAAGTCCGGCGCACTTTCATTGCGACACTTGCTCCAAGACTTTTTCGTCGCGACAGGGTTATCTGATACATCATCGTACGCACACCGGCGAGAGACCTTACGGCTGCAAATTCTGCTGGAAGGCATTTCGCGATGGCGGCACATTGAGAAAGCACGAGCGTATACACACGGGTGAGCGTCCCCATGTTTGTCCGCTATGTTCACGAGCCTTCAATCAAAAAGTCGTCTTGCGCGAGCACGTCCGATGGGTACACGCAGCTGGTAAGAACGAGACCGAAGTTAGCGGTCCCCCTTACCCGTGTCCACTTTGCGCCGCGCTCAATCAAGATCGCGACGAACTCTGCGCTCACATAGTCAAACACTCGGATCAAATGATCGCCGAGGCCAAGGCCAAGACGAATAACAATGCCGCGAAAGCCAAGGTGACAAAGAGAAAAGCAAAAACGAGCACTCTCGCCAAGTCCGGCAATGTCGAGATCGAAGAATCGATATCGAAGAAAGAAGAGAACGAAGCTCTGCTCTCCATTGCCGAGAATACGCAAGAGAATGCGGGAATAATCAGGAACGATGAAATAGGAGAACATTTGATGCTTGTTGGAAGGGACAAAGTTGTGGATTACTTAGGCACTGAAGAAGGAAGGAGAAACGACGAAAATCTCGTAGTCTCCGGACAAACGGCGATAATAACGAAGATAAGGCAGAGCGATGTTCTTCATTTGATACACAATGCAAAGAGGCACGAGACTCTTCGTTTTTTAGGAGCGAGCAAGGCTAAGAACACGCTTCATCTCATTACCAAGCAGAATCAATCACTTCCGGTATTGGCTATAAGAAATCCTCAGACTCACGAGAGTTTTTCCAGTCAAATGACAAATACCGGAAACTCGCGGATTTCCGGCGATAACGAAAACTTGGCGGATGGCAGCATGCAAGATGACTGCTTGGTGGACGACGAGGCGAATCACATAAGCGCCGAACAAGTCGCACAGTTGCTACAGGATCAGGGACGAAGGGAGAGCGATAACGACGATGGGGATGAAGAAATGGTTTGTGGTATATGCGGCGATGATTTCAATGACAAAAATGTTCTCATGGAACACGTTAAGATTCACATATAAATGTTTTTCTTTGAACATGTCTGCGTTTTCCTGCGTGGGGAGGAGTTTCATGACTTTACAGTAGTACGAGGACGGAAGTTGCGTTCTCCATCGAAATAAGTAATTATTTCCAAGAGTATTGACGATGAATGAATAAAGTTGAAAGACCACTATCTTTTTATTAAAGAAAAATCATTCTCGACACAAATTTATACTCGTTCAATTTGTGCCGTTATTCTCCAACAATGATTTCTGTTGATAATTCTTTGAGAAAATTCGATTTGAAGTTTCCATTACCGGGACTCTTAATTCGATCAAAGGTTTCAGAGACCCTTCTCATTGGTTGTGCTGTGAGACATGAAGGCGTACGGTTTTTAAAAGTAATACTTGTTTTTAAGGATTTTTAAGGATTTTCGACTCGTTATAGTTGAGGGAAAGAAGAAGAATAATCCTCTACTGAATATGTGCACCATCGATGTGATAGCTTATATGGTAAATAAATACACACTATTGTTTAATTAATTGATCATGTTAACACAATCGTTTATGCTTTATTGCACACACACTTCTTAGCGTCTTTTCGATGTGTAGGCTCATCGTGTGCAAGGTTATGTAATATACACATGGTAATAATAGAATTCTTATACGTGTTTAAGAAAATATAATAAAGGAAAATTTATATGTTGTATCGATTTGTGAATCACTAATGAACTCAGTTTATTCGACAAATATTGTATGAGAATCAAGATACAAGAAAGATGAATCTTTTTGTTTACGTTCATCTTCCTTTGCGTATCAATTTTTTTTCATCAGCTTTTTTGCGTTTATTTCATTTGTTGTGTACATTGCGATTTTTAGGCTAATTTTCAATTGAATGCGATTGAGATGAGTATAGTCAAGCAATACACTGGGTCTCCTTTGCAAACTCAGTCGATTCGTATTTCGAATACAATTTTTCATAATACTAATGTTGTCAATGAATTTGACGCGAAAAGTTTGGTTTACGAAACGCCGAGAAATTCAACATCTTTCCTTTGAAACAAAACTTCCGGAATTTCATATTCAACTTTTTTCAATGATTGTCCGCCATATTGACCACGAGAAAATCCGAGGAGAGCCGATGTTTTTCGAATCTCGAACAGAGTGTAAACACAAATGTGAACATGTGCGTTCTAACCAGTTCAGTAACTCTAATAATTCTCGTATATGTCATTTATAAACGAACAATCTAAAAAGTTACTCATTATAGTAATAATTCTAAATTAATCATCTTGGCTCGAGAAAATGAAGCGGGAGCATTGATAACGGTGAGTCGATTAATATTTCGAATTAAAGATTGATAACTGAATTGGGAGGTTAAGTTAGCGAGGACGTGTTTTACATAAAACTTTTCTTAATCTTCCTTCAATAGAAAAATAAATACCGCGGGAAAAAACACTGCAATTCTATAGTCTGAGAATTTCTTATGAAATTTCCCGAACAAAAATTTATCTACCCTGAAAAGTATCGACCAAATCACGCGTTCATTATATTGGAGGTTAATCATCGTCGTTCCAAAGAAAAAACGTCTCAGAATCTCTTGCCATAAACAATATTAAGTTATTTTTCGATATCTTAATTTACCATTCAAGGTAAAAAAAACAAAACGTTCATTTTCCAAAAACCGATAGTTTTCAATCGTGTTTCCCCTTTCTCCCACGACGCGTCTCTACTGGAGCGCGCTCATTTACCGGTCCGTCTCTTTTGAGGTTAGCGACGCTTTATTCGCTCTCTCAACGCGTCTCACGGAACAACAATCGTTTTGTAAACACTCGAAAGTTCATAGACGAAAGTGACGTGAATCGCGTGGAATATATTTGGTGTATCAAAGATCTGTAGTAAAACTGAAAGTTTTGTGAAACATTTCGTCGAAAAAAGAGCACGAGCACGATGCCAACGTGGACGCAGATACAGACGCAATTGAGAAATCCAAATAACCCAGTTGTTTTTTTCGATGTTTCCGTCGGAACAACGGAAATTGGTCGTATGATATTTGAACTTTTCGAGGATGTTTGCCCAAAGACGTCGGAAAATTTTCGTCAATTTTGTACCGGCGAGTACAGAAAAGACGGTGTCTCGTTGGGTTTCAAAGGCGCGATATTTCATCGTGTCATCAAAGACTTTATGATACAAGGCGGAGACTTTGTTAACGGCGATGGTACCGGAGTTTTGAGTATTTACGGTGGTGGTACATTCGCCGATGAAAACTTTGTGCTGAAACACGACTCGCCGGGATTGTTGTCGATGGCCAACAGCGGGAAAGACACAAACGGCTGCCAGTTTTTCATAACGTGCGCCAAGTGTAATTTCTTAGACGGCAAACATGTTGTATTCGGCAGAGTCATAGACGGACTCTTAGTCATGAGAAAAGTAGAAAATGTACCGACGGGACCAAACAATAAACCAAAAATTCCAGTCACTATATCGCAATGCGGACAGATGTAAAATTAGTCGACGTCGCACTCGTCGAAACTCGACAAATAAACATATTTTTTTATTGTTATTTCGATTTCCGTAAGAATTATTTTAACCCGAAGCTATTCGTTCAATTTACATAATTTTTTCATCTTTTTTCGTTCAATTTACACCGCAGTCATAGAAAAATTACATATTTTAATCGTCATGATTAATGTATCGAGATATTGACGGAGAGCGCCGTTATCCCAACAGAGTTTTCTTCATAGATCTGCGAAAAGCAGCGTTGCCCTCGTTATATTTCTCTTACGACTCTCCACGAGTTAAATCTCAACCGTAATTCGAATTAACAAATCCTAAAAGCAGACAAATATTATTCAGCGAATAAGAAAACAAAAAAGTTCTTTCGTCCGTCACTTCGATGCTGCAAGATTTAAAGATTTTTTGTAAACCTCTTTAATCATCGCTCGGTTGTGATTTTTGGAAACGAACGCACTTTTGTCAAACACTTTTAGAATTATAGAAACTAATGGCCAATGACGATATTCCAATACAGGAAGTATATTTTTTCATTTCCTCCCCTTAATATATCCCGCTACATAATTTTTTATTACTACAAATATATATGCACATAGTGTATATGCTACATAGACCTTTACGAAGAACAGAGAGTATCTTGTCGATGCATTTATACTTTTACACCATTCGCATGATAAATACATACTAATTCTACATCGGGACCATACAAGACGATTATTTATTTTTGCCGACGATCGCAGGCCTTATACCGATTTTTTTCTTAATCATACGATAAAAGTACCAGCCGGAAATGAAACAAAACGCTGCTATACAAGTCGAACACCCGTTTTTCAACTAGAAATCATAGTTGTCACGATATCCTCATCGAAGCGGTGTAAATTAATATTTCCCCACAACGACCAAGCGCGCAACACGTTAAAACTCCACCACACAATTATTTCTTTGTCCACAACGGTCGATTGTCTTGGAACGACGAGTTTTTTTCATCAGCGAAAGCCCCGACAACGATTTTAAAAGCCACGGTTCATCCCAAAAAATCGTCCCCCTAACGGCCGAGTTTTGTACCAACCAAGATGGCGGTTCTCGTCCGAATATTTCAAACATTACGAACCTATCGACGCAAAGACGCACTTCGCGATAATTCATGCCGTTTATCGTTATATCGCGTTTATATAAGTGTCTCACGCTGCACGGGAATTCCCTCGTCATCGGGCTTTTCGTCTCAGGTAAACGAGGAAACGTTTCTGCGTGATCTCGTTGGTACCTCGAGCTTCACCGCGGTCTACCGATCGTTAAAAACCGTATCGTCATCGATCTGCGCATTATTGTCCTCGACGACCATGATAGGCGTGGCGCCATCGTGAAGGCTCTGTTTTGATTTAGCCTTCTTGTAAGCGTCCCTCGTGACGCTTCTCGTAAAGCTGAATTTCCGTACGAGCTTTTTGTCCAACGATATCGGGCTTTTCGGCGATTTGGCCATGAATTCAGCCTCGGGCCCTTCGTAATGAGCGAGTAGAACTTCGCTGGCGTGTTCCTCGATGACGCTAATGGCATACTCCACGTCCTCGATCGTCGCATTCTCGCGCACCAGGCAAAATCGTATTATATACATTCCCTTCATCCTCGACGGTATCATGTGAAGCTTGCCCGAGGCGTTTATATTCGCCAACAATTCCTGATTAATCTCGTCGGTCTCTTTGAGCCTGAAGCTCACCAGACCCATTCTCACGTCGTTCATGACTTCGAACCGTTTGTTTTTGCGCATCATTCCGGCGAATCTCGCCGCCAATCTAATGTGATTGCGGATGTTGTTCTGAAGACCCGTTATGCCGTAACATCGCATTACGAACCAAAGCTTCAATGCCCGAAACCGGCGACTCAAGGGAATACCCCAATGACGATAATCGATCGATTCGTTGGAATTCGCGTGCTGGAGGTAGAGCGGATCGACGACAAGAGCCGACGTTAGTTTGACTCGATCCCTCACCCACAGGCACGAACAATCGTAGGCAACGAGTAGCCACTTGTTGGGATTCGTGTTGAAGGAGTCCGCGTGCTCGATCCCGGCCATCAGCGGTCTCAACTCTGGGCAAATAAAACAGTTGCCAGCGTAAGCTGCGTCCACGTGCAGCCAGACACCCCGAAACTTCTTGCATATCGGACCAATCTCGACGAGATTGTCGAACGAACAGCAACCGGTTGAACCCAGTGTCGTCGACACGAAGAATGGCACTAGACCGTTGGAAATGTCCTCTCTGATCGCTGTCTCGAGCGCGGAGCCGCGAAGGGAACATTTCTCATCGGGCTCGAGGATTCTTAGCTTCACTAGACATATCATTGCCGCCTTTTCCACGCAAGAGTGCGATTCCGTTGAACAGTAAGCCACCAGCCTAGGAAGAAAGCTCGAGTCCTCCAGCGTTGGTTTTTGCTTCTTGAGGATCCTTATCGCGTGCGTCCGAGCCGCCAGCATCGTCACGAGTATGCACTCGGACGCTGAACCCTGGATGACACCTCCGCCCTTGGACGTCGGGGATTCAGTCAGGAACTCCCGGGGAAGATTGATGGCTTTCGCGAACCAATCGAGGACGATCGCTTCCAGCTCGGTACAGGCTGGACTCGCTGCCCACGAGAAGCCTATGCAGCCTATCGTGTCGGAAAGCATGTCGCCGAGGATCGACGGAAATGAATTTCCCGATGGGAAGTACGCGTGGAACTTTGGATGCTGCCAGTGTGTTATCTGAACAAGTGGACAATAAGTGCTTTTAATTAGGATTCATCGATATACAATTACCATACTTTGCGGATATCTTGCTTGGCGTTGATGCTACAGAAATACATACCGATAAGACACGCGGGTCTTTTTGTCCAATCGGTGCACAATAAAATATCTGGCTGGACCTTTTAGTGTGATTTATAGTCCAAGGACTTGACGAAAGACGAGCATCAAGGGGGTAAAAAGCTCTCGCCACAACAGTGCAAAAGGGGGATGTTACCTCCCCTTTGAGATTGTATACTCACCCCCGGCATTATTTTACTCTCGACGTCGCGCATAACGCTCTCCCAAGCTTCCGGTTTGCTCGGCGCTTCACTTGGCAATAGCGGTCTCAGATAACCCGGATCAACGTTCGCCGTTACCCTTCGACTCTCCAGCGTGCTCATGTAATCGCAAATGTATTCTATCATCTCTTTCCCGTGCACGCGGAATTCCTCGATGTTCATTTTACCGGTAGGACTCGAAAACGATTTACTGAAAAAAAACCAACGCGATATCGAGGCTGTTTGAGGCTGTACGTATAGAAATAAATTTCAATATTTTGTGATTCCATTCAGAACGAAATTCCGCGATAACTCGTCGTATTTCCGTCCGGAAATTTCATTCTCAATTTCATCGAAGAAACATTGGCGTTTATCTCTGGGACCTCTGTACATGTTTGTGGAAACATTTTTCAAAGTTTGAAAGTCCAAAGTGACTGTGAAACTGAGGAAGCTAGTCTACATTTTACCGAGTTGCAAAAACGATGCAGAGTCGCACTACTGTTAAAAATAGACGTAAAATGACGCGCGAGAAAAGCGGGTGCAAAGAGGAAAAAATGATCACTCGCCAAACGTGCTCGATATCGCGTCAGTGATAAGATGATTTTCGAAAAAAACCCTCGATCGTTCCGCGACGAGGTGCTACGGCACACTGCGAGTCCGTCGTTCTCGGGTCTCGTATTTATAAAGCCCTCCACCTAGCACCCGACTGTCGCTATTTTAATGGACGACAAAAAAGAAAAAAGATTATAGCTGAGCCCCATAAATTTCAACGCTAATTAATCAATCACAGTCTTGATTATTTTATCAACGTTGTTCTAACGAAATTTAATAGAAAATCCAATCCTTTTCAATTTTGACGAGTCGATTTCAGGACCATTAAAAATTCTCAGTTTCAGGCATATTATTTTTACTACACTAGTCATCGGTGTAAGATTTTTATCACTCGATTCACGAGGCTTTGAAAAAATAAAGGTAATCATCGCGGGAAATTGTTTTTCGAGAGAAAATACCGACCTCACCGTCGTTTATCGAGTTAATATCGTTTTTAATCACAGCTGATTAATGATAATCTTCGATGGTTCCGTTGTCCATGCAACTGTGTAAATAATCCTTCGAACTAATATGGATCCGTTAAAGGACTGCGCGAAAACATTTTTTCCCCTTCGTCGTTCGAACGATTATTATCGACTTTCTTTCGAAAATGATTCCAGCACCCTTAGAGCGAGGAATATAATTTCCCATGTACGAGCATTCGGGTTTAACGAGATCGTTACTAGTACGAAACACGGAGTCGTATAGGCTTTAGAAAAACGATTGGCTCTCATAAAACACGTACAGGGGGTAAAATACTCCCTTAACGTTTTATAAATAGCCACTTACTCTTCACCTACATTGACACGACTCCGTTGAAGCGACGAGCGACAGGTCACCGCTCAATCTATGTTATAAACTGCCCATAGCCATTCTCCTTCGCAATTAACTACGTGTACAGAGGCTATTCCATGTAAAATCGTGAAAACCCTTTAATTCGCAATAAATCGATCATTAATAAGGAAAAAAAAGAATCAGCCTGTCCATTTTGATCCCAAAAATTCGCGAACCGTTTGATTATACGCTGATAAAAAATAAAAATCGGTAATTATCGCTGCTCGAAAAAAATATCGTCATTCACGATTACAGAGAAATTTGAAAGAAGCAAACGGAAAAGAAGACCTTCGGAAGATGTTTATTCGCGAAGCGTCGATGGTGTCACTCTTTTTAGCCGATATTTTCTCAAAATTGATCGATCGTAAGAGACTCTACGATTTGCAAATTCTTCCGCACTCTTTTCGAGCAGAATTGTTCGAGCTTCCTCAGCGCAATGAGAGGGTCGACGATTTTACCGGAGGGTTGAGATCTCCGACGATCGATTGCAAAATTGTTCAATTTTACGTGGAATACACCATACAGGGGGGATGAAAACATTTGACAGGGAAAGAAAGGATTTTTCACGCATCGCCGCCCACGGGACAATGTTTTTCCGAGCCCTTTGCGAAATCGATTCTCATTCATTCACGACGACCAATTGAATCGTCGAACCCTCGTGGCTTCTCTCGCGGGAAGAACGACCCTCGTTTCGAAATTTTGTCTTCGATTTTTCAATTTTTATTCCGCTCATTGTTATTCGAACAGCACATTTTTTTCGAGGAAACATTTCGTGTCGTAATTCTTCATAACGTCGTAATTCCAAAAGCGATCAAAGACAGGCTTTTTTTAAATCATCGATCAACGTCAGTTCGCAATTGTCGTTAACGAATGATGTTTATCATGTTTTTCATGCTTCATTATGCCTTTCCGGACGAATTCACGATCATACCATAATTATTATTATATTTTCTTCGCGATTATCATTGAGGTCGTAATTTCCGTTGGTACATCTAATTTTTGACGATATCTCTCGTGCGCAATGCAGCACTTTCGATTTCGCGATGGTAGATATGCAAGGTTAGCCAAAAGTCCAAAATTCGTTCGATCCTCGCCTTTCGAGTTTACGTTCGGCCGTTCGGCGATCTCCCGCGCGCGGGTGACGCCGCGGGGGATGGCTCTGGACTGCATCCGTTGCTGCTACCGCGGCGACTTCCGGTCCCACCGGTTTTCAAACGAACCATCGTGTCTAAATGGCGGAATCTGCGAAAAAATCTGCATAAATCCTCCCAACGCGTATTGAACACGAATTTTCCATTGTATTATTTGTTTTTTTTTATGTTTCTGCTGTGAAAAACGGTTTACCTGAGCGAAAGTTCGCTCATTTCGCCATCCTCGCGACATTGCATGAGATAAGCGAGTGGCCAAGAGATCCAGGAACGTCTGATGACAAGAATAATAACAATAACGAGGATTATCATAATTTAAGATATTATTGCTCAAAGGGGTGGTTTTTATGAGCCCTTACGTCGAATGAGCATTCGATCCGATTCCGCCGATCGTTTGTTGAGCTTCCAGTTTCGTTTCCGGTCTGTTCGGCGTCTTCGTGAATCCAGGTTGGATGGCCGGATCCGAGACCATACGAACGAAAAATGATCGTCTCTGTTCGAGCGTCGCCTTTCTCTTCTTCTCCCGAATATCCGCCAGTTCGTCCATTACGTCCTTCGACTCGAGCATCTCCGACAGGATATCCGTTATCACGTTCCATGCTACGTCTGAGAAAATCAAACTCGGAGAGTCAAAAAGTCGAAAAATTGTTTATAATATTCTCTACAGTATTTTACGTCGTTTTACATTTTTCGTTCACTCACCAACGTCTTCGGGGGTCGCTTGGGGCGAAGCGAGAGCGAATCTTATCGTGTATCGATGATTGACCTTCGCTGGGACCATGTGAATTTTTCCAGAGTCGTTGATGGCGCTCAGAAGCTTTTGATTCAATTTATCGGAGCCTTTTGCTCGAAAGCACACCAAGCCCAGCTGAAACGAAAAGCAAAATAGCGAGCTGTACGTTTGATTCACTCCGACTTTCGTTTTTTTTATCAAAACGAAGGTAAATTTGCTGGATTGTAAAAAAGGTGATAAGAAAGAGCTTGTTTGTTCGTTTTCTTTGTCGTAAATTTATTGGAATGAACGAGGAAAAAGAAAATCTCGTATACTGACGATAACTTCGTTGCACAATTCGAATCTCGAGTCCTTCTTGACGAGCGCCTCGAATTGCTTAGCGAGCCTGACGTGATTGCGAATGTACGCCTGTAGACCGGAAATTCCATAATTCCTGATGACGAACCATAGCTTTAGGGATCTGAAACGTCTGCTTAATGGAATGCTCCAGTGTCTGTAATCGATCGCGGTATCAGCGTGAGTATGCTGCAGATACAGCGGATCGACCACCAGAGCGCTCGTCAATTTAAAACGATCCCGAACCCAAAGGCAGGAACAATCGAAATTCGTGAGCAAAAATTTATTGGGATTCGTGTTGAACGAATCCGCGTATTCGACTCCCGCCATCAGATACTTCAGCTCGGGACAGATGAATGAATTTCCGGCGTAAGCTGCGTCTACGTGAAGCCAAACCTTTGATCGAATTTCATTTCGAATATTAGAGAATAGAATATTAGAGAAAAATTAATTAACGAGAAGAGTCGATAAGACGAGTTGAGCGAAAATTTTCATCAGTTGGAAACTCGACGAAAAGGTGTACATTTTTTCGCGTGAAAAACTTGGCAAACGTTTTAATTCAAAGTTTCATCGAAGCGTGATTTGAAGTTACGAGAGATTCAGTTTCAAAATTCGTGTGTTTTTTATTATGGAAATTCGATTAAAAATAAAAAGTTTGATTGAAAAATAATCACGGATATTCACTTACGCCTGGATACTTTTTGCAAACCGGTCCAATTTCTTTGAGATTGTCGAAAGAGCAGCATGCGGTTGTGCCGAGGGTAGTTGAGACGAAGAAGGGTACATAGCCTTCGGCGATGTCAGCCTCGATTGCCTGGAAAATTCAAGTGTAATTAATCCCCCGATCGATCAGCAATTATTTTTTCTCCGCGAGCGAAAAAAAAATTAATAAAGTGGAAAAAACATCAAATAATCAACGATCGACCAAATTTCTTGATCCAACGTTGCTAATTCGAAAAATATTTTTTAAACCTGACATTTCTCGAATTTCAAATAATGCCATTGCAAATAAACGTTCCGACGAACCTCGCGAAAAGTTTCTCCTCTCATGACACTTTTCTCGTCAGGCTCCAGAATTCGCAGCTTGACGAAGCAAATCATGGCGTCTTTTTCGACGCAACTGTGACTCTCGCGACCGCAATATGCCATCAATTTTCCGAGCAAAGCCGTCTCATCGAGATGCGAGTAACTCGGTGATTCTTTGAGTCTCGCGATAGCCTGCGCCCTCGCTGCGAGCATGCACACGAGAACGCATTCCGAAGCCGAACCCTTGGATCGATAACGAAAAAAATTTCAAAATAATGCTACAAAAATTTCCGTCAACGAATCTTTCAACAATTACACCAATTCTCAATATATACACCCCGATTTTCATCTTCATAACGTCACAAACGATCTCAAATAAAATTTACACTCTCTGAGAAAATGTCGAGATTTATTGCATTTTTTATTTTATTTTTTATGCATTTTCAACCGACCTGTATAACTCCGCCTCCCTTGCTATCCTGAGTAAAGTACAAGAAATCGTTTGGCAATCCAATTGCCTTGCCTGAAACGACGTTTAAACTATTTAAAAAAAGAGAAAAGGTGATGAAAACAAAATTTCGGAAGAAAAAATGAAAATTCATTTACCGATCCAATCGCAGACGATCGTCTCGAGTTCCGTGCAGGCTGGACTGGCGGCCTGTGAGAAGGGTAGATGTTAAAATTGAACGATAAGTCACCCCTCTAAAGATCAGGGTCGAACGAAATTCAATTGGCCGTGAGGCGAATAAACTTTTTGACAAAATGAAAAAAAAAGTTGGAAACGATGAGGAATCACGGAGATTCGATCTCTGTCGACGTGCTTTTCTCTCGCTGTCTTTTTTTTATTTATTCTCACCCATGAAAATCCGATGCATCCGATGGCATCACTGAGCATGTCACCGAGTATCGAGGGATAAGAATTACCTGCCGGGAAATAGGCGTGAAATCGCGGATGTTGCCAGTGCGTTATCTGAAATGACGAGTTGCAATTCCTGATTCGTTAATATCATGCAATAATTGCATGTTGATAAAATTCATTTAATCACACGAAAATCGGGCGAGAAACATTTTTACGATAAATTCGAATCGTTTGAAATAACGCAATGAAAATTTTTCAAAAATGCACAAAATACACAATGCACAAATACGCGTGACAAAGTTTGGTCCAAGAATTGAAAAATAAGTATTCTGTTGAAAAACGATTTCACAAAATTATGATTCTCGATCTAATCTTCCTTTTTGAGTAAAAAAAACCTCTGTGCATTCCGTTCGCTTCGTTGATTCAAACTCGGAAATATTTTTAAACTTCCTTTCCCCCAATTCGAGCTCAACGAAGAAAAACTCACCCCTGGCATTATTTTCGTCTCGACGTCGTTCATTATTTGGTCCCAGGATTCAGGTTTCTGCGGTGGTTCGGACGGTAACAACGGTCGAAGATAACCAGGTCCAACATCCGGTGTGACGCGACGATTGTGAATGTTGCTCATAAAATCGCATATATATTCGACCATCTCCTTGCCCCGGACTCGAAATTCGTCAACGTCCATTTTGTTATAAAAAAACTTTGAAAAAATCCAAATCCCCTCAAAACACTCGCAGTTTTGTTTCTTCTACAATTCCTTCCAATAATTTCGCCGACGTTTTAACTTTACTCAGCTTTTTTCGAACTAGCTATATCGCGAAAGGACCAAAAACGATTTTCTCCCGAATTATTTCACTTTTATTTCGCTCGCGCGAAAAAAAAAACAAACAAATCGACAGTCGTGATTTTATTTCGCACAATCCGTCGCCGACGATGCGATAATGTTTTTCAGACACTTTTCTCGACAGAATTTTAATGCCGAATTTTTCTTGAATTTTTTTACCCCTCGTTGACTCGCCTCGTTTTTTAATCGAAAACAAAAATCTCGGCGAAGGAATATCGAAACTGCGGCGATCGGATAAATTCGAACCTCTACGATCGAGAGCTCGAAGGAGAATCAACCGGCCACGGCAAACTTGGAAATTTCATTAAGACGAAGAGAAGACGGATGGATGGAGAAAGATAAAGTCAGAGCTGGAGAAAGCGAGGCTTTGGGAAACGATAAGCATATATATACGAGCGAAGATTCTTGAGGGAGTCAAGATTGCGTGCACGCATGCGTTCATTCACCGTTTTTTTCTATTATATCCTCTAGAAAGAAGAAATAAGATGGGGGGAAATTGTTCACCCCAATTTTTATCAACCCCGGAATAAGATTCTTCCCCATGAATCAATTTAATTGCGATATTCATACGTGAAAAACTTTTCTACGAATTCTCCACGTTCTCATTTCGTTCTCTTTTTTTCAACATTTTTAACACCCTCTATTTTATCCGCAACTTTTATCGTCACACTTTTTCACAACTTTTTTCGTTCAGTTCGCGTTTCACAGTCGCGAAAACGACATCAGCGATAATTCTTCGGCGTAGCTTTGACGTTTTCCAGATAACGCAAAAATCGGAAAAATACTTTTAGGAGTTGTAAAAAAAATCATAAAAATATTTATCATTTACATTTGTGATTTTCCATCCGCGAGTCGTAAATACGAGAAAGTCATCGTAAAATAATGTGTATCGTAATTAGCGTCACAGCGTGAAATTCACGGTTTCAGGAAAATATGTTTCAGACGTCATAAAAAAAAATAAAAACGTTAAAACATTCGTTGGATCACGAGACGTTATCCATCCGGGAAATGACATACCAGTCGCGTAATATTCAGCTCTAGGCTTGACAATCGGCCGTATCTGCAACTGATAATGTACATTGTTCACGTGAGATCGTTAAAAAAATCATTAAAAAAAGTATACGAGGTGTTTTTTAACGATTCAGTCGAAGTTTTATCTCGATCCATTTTATCCCATTCCCTTTCATTCATGACTTTTCGAGCATTGCTGTAAATTCGAATATTTCGCACAAACATGGGTTGAAGACATCTTGACAATCTTCGTTATAAAAAATATTACAAAACAGTGATAAAAATTTTTTTTGCAATCGACACGTCAGTTCATTTTATCTCCGTCATGAAAATCCTCTCAGTCCTCTTTGCCTCGTTGCTACTATCACGAAAATGATCATTTTTACGTAATAATTTATATTTACAATCGCAGCTATAAACCCAACGAATATAATTCATTAAATACAGTCTTTTGGCGAATTTTCAAGCAGGGGCCTCAAATTTCGTTTTATCAATTGGAATTTTCGGCAAACGATTCCAAACATGTGGGAAATAGATCGAAAAAAATAACTACCCGGTGCTTCCGAAGCTTCAAAAATTAATTATTCGCTGTGTCCCCCTCCTTCCCCGCTTCTATCTCCTACTTGGCTAGGTACTCGAGTAAATTGAACGGTTATTCACTGAGATGAGAGAAATGAAAGAAGAAATATTATTAGGAAGTTGTCAGGAGCAGCTTCCGTGTCGAAGATTTCCTCCCGCGAGTCCTCGAGATAACCGAGTACTCGCTGTCACTTATTGTTGGTGTCTTTGAATTATAAAGCATCACGCATATACATATACCTGCGTGCTCGATTGTCAAACGTTGCTGTTCACCGTTGACATTTAATTAATACGAACGCAGTCCAAATTATTGAGGGTTTTCGAAAAGATCCCCAGTTCCGGTACAATAATTATTTAAGGGTACCAACAATGGTCTCTCGATTTAACAGCAACAACCTTCCAACTCCCAAAGAATGTCTCGCAGCGCCATAGTCAATGAAAAACATGAACACAATGATTCAAAATTTTTATCGATCAACCCCCTGGAATTTCAACGTTTCTGGAAGCTCAGCCTCTCCAAAACATCACGTTTCGATCCCAACGCTCTTCTCAGCCCAACCCTAAAATCATCTTTCTCTCGAGAGATCATCCTTCGAAAATAGGAAAAATTAATCGACATCGCGGGAATAGAAAAATGACGAATGATCGAAAGAAGAAAAATCGAGAGATCGGTTATTGAAGAACACCGAGATGTATTTTTATTGACGATTTTGAATTTTTTCAAAAAATTGTATTCGACAGGATGAAAACGGGCCATTCCTCGTGAGACAGATTGCTATGAAGGATGGAAAACTTTCATAATGTTGGAATGCAAGGGTGCGAAGGAAAGATCGAGGGAGGGAGATGCTTAATAATGCAATATGGCGTCTCTTAGTCGCGGCGCTATGCTCGCTATGCCACATACCACCACCATATACGCCTACGCTCTATTCCCATCCCCCTTATATTCCTTTACCATCTACCCCTGTTCGTGTATATACATATATGGGTAATTCCACCTGAATTCGACTCTGGAATTCTGGGACAACACTTTTTTTTTCTACTTACCGAAAAATGGGTGCTGGAAACATCAGAAAAAGTTTCGATAAAATATAGCGTTGGAACTTTTGTACTGTGTTCGAATTGTATCCAATAACGAAAAGAAAAAAAATTTGTCTGATTTTAGGTGAAATTGAATCCTGTACAAATATAGATTTTTTTTAATTGTCAATTATTTTTTTGTCTCGATGAAATCTTTGATTCTCCTGACGAGTGATTGATAATACGTGTGTAAATTAAAAAAAATAATAATGTTTTTCATTCCTCGATTCATTTGACGTGGAGGAGCCTGTGTATAGCAATCGAATGCTGATTGCAAAATATTGATGGGTTTTCGAGGCGTTGAATCCCATCGTCGAACTACCTTGCGATATGAGAAATCTTTTTTCATTTTGATTCCTTTTTTCTTTTTATTAAGACGCTTCGCGGGCATTCAATGGTAACCGAAAACTCCAATTTTGTGGCTTGGAATTTTTAAACTACCGTAAAAAATTATTTCTTATCGAGAAAAAAATTCACATCAGAAAAATCGTGGCGACGATTCGTATTTTTTCGACACAGCTTTTTCCAAATTTGAGTAACCAAAATCGAATATAAGAAAGTAGAATAAAGCCCTGTTACTGTCAAAAATAACTCACAATTTTTATTTCGAGCTTGTACTGCGCGAGTATATTTTGAGTAAATTCATTGGTTCAAATTTCGGAGCGTCATCGAATAATCTAAACGAATACAATACACAAAATCGTAATGGCAAAATTAATTCTCAATTTGCCTTTTGAGTTAAATAAAATGAGAAAATTTTCGCTGATTTTCACATTTTTCGAGTCAATTTGCGATTTTTTGATTCTTCATCGGGTTAAATTTTTTATTGATACGGATAAAGGTTTCGTGGAAATTCTTCGACGAAAAGTATTCTCGAATACGACTGAGCAAGCCCTTCGGAGTGCCATGAATGGTTGAGCTCTGAAAGCGCGCAGAGGCTGCGAACTCGTGACCTACTCGACCTTTTCATATTCCTGCGTATATGTATGTCTATATATATGTACCGATATAATCGTGATTCGCGGAGTATTCGCACTGTCACGAGGACAAATCCTCAATTAGGGTGCGCATATTGATTTTATGTTTTTTTTCAACCAATTCAATTCGATCGATTTAATCGTCGGAAAAATCGTGTTCCCCGTTCTCCAGATGGCAAGGTCGAAGCTGAAGAAAAAGAAGAATTTATCCAAGATCGTGGACGAGGTTCCAGTCGACGAGACCAAAATTCCAATACCGAATTTGCCGGGCAAATATCTGTCAATGACGGTGAGTAAACTCGTGTCTTTTGCGACTCGACGTGCATCGGACGAAGAACGAATTACTTTGCAAATTTCTTGAAAATTAGAATTTTCTTGAAATTTCGAAGATTCGCAAATTTATTTTTGGTCGAAAGTGTTCGAGCGGGAAAATGCGATAAGTTTCTCAGCAAATTTCAAAATTATGACACTTTTAGAAAAATCAAAGTACGGTATGATGAAAATGCAGAAAAAATGTCATGTTAAAAATCGAAAAAATGCCGATTTTCGTTGTAAACATTTTTTTCAGGTCAAAAGTGGAACAAAGATGAGAAACGTTCTCAAATATTCCCTGAAAGAATTTTCCAACTACGGAAATGTCGTTTGGAGCGGCGCCGGCGATGGAATCGGCAAGGCCATTTCCTGCGCGGAAATCTTCAAGAGGAAGATACCGGGCTTGCATCAAATCACCAAGCTTCGATACGTAAAGTGAGTCTCGCGTTTTATTTTCATATTTTCCTCGACGGAATTAAGATTGCGAACTTTGTGGGAATTTTCTTTTTCTTTTTTTCAAAAGAAAATCGGTAAAAGAATTTATTTCGACGAATCAGTCCGAATTTTTTGAATTTCGCAATTTTGTTTTGTTCGATCGAAGATCAACCAAAACGACTCTGATTGTACCCTCGTTGGTAACTTCTTCGTCATTTAGTGAAAAAAAAACAATTAAAAATGTTCAAGTTCAAAGAATCGCGGTGAAAAAACGAAGGAATCAAACGCGACGATCGAACGATCGGTACCGGAAATTTACATCCTGCTGTCGCGACATCTTCTGGATGCTAAAGAACCTGGGTGAGTTTGTGACGAAAAAAAAGTTGAATTTTTCCAAACGAATGTAAAAATTCGAAAAAAAACGAAATGCCGATCTTGTCTTAGCTATCAGGCACCAGGCGTCTGCGCGATGTTTCAAGACGTCGATGGCACGGCAAGTTCAACGAAGAATCAAGAGGTGGCGAGCGTCGGAAAAACTCGAATGTCGGACGTAACCGCCGAGGAGTTTGCGTCGATGGGTCTGAGAACGATCCAAAAAAGGCCTCGTCAACAAAATCAATCTCACGCGTCAACGAAGAAACTGAAAACAAGCAAAGATGAAAATAAATAGATTTAATCGTTTTTCGAAAAATTGTTTCATTCCTTCGATCGACCTTCTCCTTTTCTCCTTTTGGGATGCAAAATTCACCAGGCGTCGCGAAATGGTCAAAAAAACGAGATGGAGTTTTGATTTCGCGGTTGATAAAAAAGAAAAAGATGAAATTGTCAAAATCCGTTGAAAAATAATTAGCGTTGCAATTATTTCCTTCCATCTCGCTTTTCACTTTTTTCTCATTCCGGAAGTTATTCATTCCCAAAGCTGATGGATCTTCCTGCATTTATTTTCATAAATCTTGCGTCTGAGATTTTATTGGCATGATTTATGCAGAATGTACAACAATCGCGGTCCGCCAAAAGCAGAAAAATGAGCGTTACAGTAATTCGTGTCCATCTCATTTTTCACTCTTTTCTTCCCCACGGAATGACAACGACGAATCGTCGATTTTATTATTACACGAAATGGCTTCGTCAACGAAGACATTTGAAGAAAAATAGCAAAAATGGAAATAAACGGATTTAGTTGGATTTTTTTTAAGAAATTGTTTTATTTTTTCCATCGATACGTACACACGCACACACACACACACAGATAATAGTGAAAATTATTTGTCTTCACAGTTGATGGATTATTTTTCTGTATTTTTATTTTCACAAATCTTCGAATTACTCGGCTCCTCGTTTGTCCGAGATTTTTTATTTACAGGATTTATGTACAGCGTACAATATTCGTAGTTGAAGAGAAGAATAATGAAAAAAAGCGTTGCAAGCATTCGTGTCCGTCCCATTTTTCACTTTTTTTCCATCTTCCTCGCGAAACACGAGAAAGAAAAATCGTCGATGAAATTATCGAGTCGTTTTTTTATATCAAAAGGCAAAAGTGGGCACTGATTTATTGCTTCGTAAAATCACATGGCAAAGAAAAAGCTGGTTCCATCTTTCTCTCTCCCTCTCGCGTTCCGATCTCAGATGCAAAATCAAGCGAAATTTCGCTCAGCCGCAATGAGGGCCCTGTATTTTTTCAAACCATTTTCCGTGGCATTGTCATTGCAGTTTAATCAACGTTTTTTTCTTCTTTCACCTCTTTTTCAAAAGTCAGACGTTCGCATTTTTTTTTCACACGGAAAACATTATTTTCCACTAAGCTATTCGTAACACACACATGTAAATCGGTATTTCTACGTTCTTAAAATTATCAACGACGTTCTTACGGAATTGTTCGATGAATTCGAGAAAGCATGGAACAGGGGACAAGAAGATTTCGTTCGTTTCCGAATTGGCAATTGCGATTCCAACGACGAGACTTCGAAGAGTGTCGACGAACAAATTTTATTTTCTCGTTCATGATGCGTTCGCGAACATTTTTCGAGAAATCTTCCCGTAATTTCGAAATTCTCATATTTCCAATATTTTGTTCTTTGCTTTCGTGGGTTTCGTGTATATTTATATATGTATATATGCGATTGTTAAAAATTGTGATACGACATTTATTCACTACCGCCTCAGCTATCACGGAGATTTACAAGATTTTGTCAAATCTTTCGCAATCGTCCTTTCGAAGATTCTATTCCTCTACGAGATAATTACGGTTGACCTCATTTTTTGTTCTCCCGACTATCGTTTTTTGTTCCGACAGAAAAAAGAAAGACGACGAGGCTGAGAAGAAAAATCGATAATCGTTTGGATCATCGTGTTTTTTTCTCGACAAATCGTGCCGCGCTGTTTCGAATAAAAAAAGCTTGCGTCCGTTGCTTCATTTCGGACAGCAACGGACGCAATTTCGGATCGGATAAAGATCGAAACGGGCGAGGAAAAAAAAAACGGTTCGTCGACTATGCGAGATATTTTTCATAAATAAATATACAGGGGGGTGTTCCAGAAATCAACGTCAAGAATATCGAGTTTGGTAGATTCGGAGCTTTGATCAGTTTGCCAACTCCATCGCTGGCAAATCGTTAATCAATTGAATTGATTTACTCATCTACGTTTATTAAAAATTCATAAAGAAGAGCCGAGAGACTCGTCAGGTGGACTTAACTTTACGTTATCAACATTACGCTTTGCGACACCCGGTATTAAACGTATAGCACAACAACGCAACGCTCGTGCTCGATTTTCGCGCGATTTACGCTCCACGGTTTTTTGTTTCGGCGAATTTTCCATGGTTTTTTTCATGACGATTAACAAAGCGAGAGTTATTTTGCACTTTGTCGTTCACAAGTGTAGAAAAGTTAACGCGAAGTCATCGAAACTGATGTGGCGAATATTTGTAGTTGTTTTTTTTTTTTATATGTATATAAAAAATTCATTCGGTTATTTAATCCTATAGGAAATTGCGATTTCGTGAAAATCCCTCTGTTCCCCTCCTGCCGGTTCATTTTTTTTAAACTTGGCTTTTTTTTAAATTTATTTATGCTTCACTCTCGGTTGCTGTTGTTTCCTCCAATATCGGGACTATGAGATTGTCCGTCGACATCAGATTATACTTTGTTACGAATGTGGTAAATCTGCGGGAAACAAATTAGCTATATTTCTAGTGCATAAAGAATGATTTTCGAAATAAACAAACGGTCGTTCCGACGAACAAAAACGAAATAAAACGTCGTTTTAGGATAGGGGGACATTTTTGTAATTCCCGAACCAACATTTGCGCGAAAAATTTGACGTTCCTGGGGGTATTCTTCGACACGTGAAAAAGTTGGAATTCCGAAAAATCGTACGTCGAATTTTCACAAAGTCGATGAGGAAAATTTGGAAATTAACGAAATTTTCGAAATATCCCTTTGCTCGATTCGCAATGAGCCTTCGTATCGCGTTTGGTTTTACCAAAACAAGTTTACCTGCGACAGAGGAAAGTTTCGTTCTCAAACTCGTCGAATATTGTCCGATGGTGAAAATAAGCGTGTGAAAAAATTCTGTAGACCCTGCGACAAACAGATCCTAGCTTAGCGACGGCTGATTCTTTGATGCTGACCCTGAAATTCAGAAAAAACATCTCTCGAATGAATATCGTTATCGCGACGCAATTATTTTTTCCGAGCCGTCGATAAACCTCCGACGGCTTTGTTTCATGCGCCGTAAAAACAAAATTAATCGTTTGAATCACCTGCTGGGAAAATATTTGTTACTGTTGAGGAGACAAGCAGCGCCGTCAAGAGTATGCCGCGTGTAATCTATGGCGGGACATTCCTTGGGGGTTTTATGGGCAGCGCAGAGAAATATCCATTGTTCCGTTGCCGTCATTTGCGTACAAGTCTCAGGATGACAGTCCTCTTGCAATCTCACCGCCAAGCCGTTCAATTCCATACAGAATTGACGAAGATGCTCGTACTTCCACACGCCCTCGTCTTGAGCTTCCGGCATACTCAATATCCAATCGATATTTTCCGGCTCTCGTCTTATCATCTGCTGTATATACTGCTGAACCGCCAAAGTACTGTCCATTTCCTCGAATGGCTCGTCAGGCCATCGGCTAAAATCCTTCGTCGTAGAAAAAAAATTGTGCTCGTATACACTTTTTTTTTCGTTTTTTATTTATCTACTTTTACACGAACGAATGTTGAACTGCCAATAACATGAAATTGTCAATAGCGTAAAGTTTTTCTCTTCACGGGAGCGTCGATCGCGCGAAACTGTCAAAAGAGCAAAGTGAGCGGAAAAACGATCGGCAGTTTGACGGGAGAAATTTTCGTAGCGCTGGAATCGGAAAAAAACAACAAAAAAACGAAGGGAAAAACGCGAAAAACGTCAACAATCGAATAACCTTGTTTATCGAATGAAAATTGATAGGTGTTTTCGAAAGTTGCGAGAGTTGTACTTCATCGATTTTTTTGGGCAAATGTCAGGCGAGTGAAGTAAATCGTGAGTTTCGATGAAAGTATGAGGAAAAATTGTATGTATCGTGTACGAGCCGATTAGCTTCGTTTCGAGGAATTTTCTCATCGTTATAGAAATATTATTATCAACCTTTGCCTTTGTTCCTGGCCTATTCCTTCTCAAGATTGTCGAACCGTCCGCCATCTTCATTTTGTCGGTTGTCGGGTTGTGTTCGCTGCGCGGTTGCACAAAAGTGATTACACGCGTGGAAAAGTCGTCGTCGTCGCGCACTGCCGTGGCTTCAACCACCACACACGCCTCAAAAGAGAAAAACTTACGACAAAGAAAGTCCCCAACACCGCGATGTTCTAGGGAATTCATCGTTTCGAGGAGAGAGAAAAATAACCGCGGTTATTTGACCGGCGACAGCAGCGCCAAATCGGTCTCGGCGGTCGATACATTTTTATCATCTGCGCGTTCGTGTATATAATTTTTCGTACACATACACGATTATATTAAAAACGAACATTATTCAGCAAACTTTCGAGAAATCTTTATCGATCGTACAATTAAATTTCATGAATTTGCTCTCGTGATAACAGATGATTTGTGAAAAAAGCATTAGGGAAAAGCAAAAAGTCTGTGTTGTTGCCGTCGATAATGTTTTCATGATTCGTTGCCGGCGCTTGAGGAGCAACGAAACATCGTCAGGAATGTTTAATGAGACACGAATGAGTAATAAAATGAAGGAAAATATTGAGGTTTTCAGCAGACTTTCCGAGGGACATTTAATGGACGCTACGTGGGGATCGTGTACGGATGTTATGGGGTGTCATGCCAGCGGGGAATAAAAGAGAGAGGGTGATAAAGAACAGCATGAGTGCAGCTTTAGCGTACCAGTATAGTTCGTGATAAAAATTTACAACGATATTTCTAGAGGAGCGACACTTTACAACGTCCATAAAACAGCATCGGTTTCGTACCGTTAGAGGCGCGCGATGTCATAGTACCGAAGTTTACTGTCGCGCGAGTAGGAGCGCTGGTGTCGGGCGCGCAAACGTGCAAAACGAACGAGAGAAAAAGCGGCGAGTGCGACGCCGCGGGGTAAAGAGGTCGGGAGTGTCTGGCCGTACTTCGTCGTACAATAAAGTCAAGCGAGCAGCGAAGGAGTTACCACTTCGCACATGCGAGCGAACAGATTACACGTTCGTGTGTAATCTGCGTGGTCTGAGAGCTCCGCGGAGCTTCGCGCGAGCTCAAAGACGCGCTACGCTAAATGCGAATTAGCACCATGAGAATCCAGCTGAAAAAACAAGAAAAAAGGAATAGTCTATAATGATCAAATACCGTTCCCATTCCTAACCCAAAAGAAAAAGCGTTATTCGAGCACGTTAGATTCCTTAGATTTTAAGACTCTTTGAAATTTAGATGACGGGACAAAATGTTTTTTTTTTTTCATTTTCCGCACGTCAAGAATTGTACTCAAAAAAGATACTTAAAATAAAATCCAAAGGGACAAGATTTTCGAGAAATTCGAGAAAAAAAGATCATCACGCAGTTTATTTCAACGTTCTCTTTAATGAATAAACAACCTCAATCGTTGTTACGTTGTTACGATCAGCGACGTAATTTGATTAATCATCGATTATATAATTTGCCCTGCAATTTTTTTCTCGCCACTGCTCGGCGGGATGTTGGATCGGAGGGGGAGGGGGTATCATTTACTCGGTCTCATGAAAGATTAAACATGTCTCGTGCAAAAAAAATCTTTCCATCAACGATTTCCCGGATCTCTCATTGTAAGAGCAATCTTTTCCCAGCTGTTTCTCGTGAGATGCTGCGAGACTATATATTTTACGCGTGATGATTCCTCGAGCGAACACCCTGAAGCAGAAGGGTTCCTTCTGAACGACAAGAAAAAGAGTGAGAGAGTTACCATTAGCAAGAAATCTTTTCCAGTGTCGTTCACAGATCGATGTACGATCATGCAGTTTGTCATGCTCGATGCAAAGCATATGGGGAGTTCCATGGTGATTGGGTCAAAACCAGCAGCTGATTGGACAGAAGTTTGAAGTGTATTCAAAAAGAACGAGAGCGTCGTTTTTTTTAACTCGTCGCCCCACGATTCAATAATTATTAAGCCAAAATCCAGCGATTTCCCGATGGGCTGTCAAAAATAAGAAAAGACAAAAAAAGGCATTTGCAGCGTGACGAATTTCGCAACTATCGTAATCGCGATTTTGTTTGTAAGATTATTTGGAAAAAAGCAAAGATATCGTGAAAGCAAAGAGCGAGTGAAGAGGGAAAAATAATCGATTTGATTCAACGGCGATAGACGAGTGATTATAGATTCGCATATTATATTAAACTTCTCGGAAGCTGGTGGGGCTCGTTCGCCATCAGTTCTCATTGCTCTTGAGTCGTCTCCGAATAAGTCGTTCCTGTCCCCGTGATATCGCCGTCCGTCGTCGTTGGTGGCGATCTCGCGAAGTGGACTTCCGAGATTATGAGTCGAGGGAAGTTTTATTCTGGATACTCACGGGAGGTCTTCATTTCTTTCTCTCTATTCGTTGGTCTTTCTCTATAGCTTCTCATCTCTCCATCTACTTTTCTCTCTGCTCGGTACGGCTCTATCTTTATGGAAAGTCCTAAAGAACCAGACGACGGAGGGACTACCATAAATCGATCGTCTTGGCCGGATCGGATCGACCGTTTTAATCGATCTTCTTCCTTCATTTGTCATTTAACTTTTGACTGTTGCACATGATCACGTAACAATTATACAGGTCTCGAGATTTCACGCTTTTTATCGATAACATCGAAATATGGACGAGAGAAAAACTCAGGGTTGTCTAATTCGGATCATGTACACCCTTTTTTTACCGCCCTTGGAACAGTCGACAAAAGAACGAAATTCTCGGTACAGGTCATCCCAAAATCGGACGTCGATAATCCGTAAAATTCAAGACGAATCTTTGAATCGAATTTTTTTTTTGATCCAGCGAATCTCCGATGAGTTAATAAATGATGTCGTTGCGCCAATTGGATAATTTCTGTGTCGAGGTGATACACGTAACTTTCGTGTCGTTGTGAGGGATTCGTTGTAATTTACATCCGAAATAAAGTTCACATTATGGACCGAGAAAGCTCTGGGATGCTTTGGAGTGAAAAAAAAAGATTCTTCACGTTCAATACTTTTGTTATAGGTTTGAATGGTACAAGACGAATGAGATCAATCGTGGGTCGAGTTACTTTTGACTGTTATTTTTTCGTTGACTTCTTCGTTGACCGGAAATAAAGGGAAATAAGAAATAACTGACAAAGCTGGATGAATAGCGACAACAAAGGGAATGCATTTCATTCGTGACTCGTAAGATTATCCGCGGATTCATTTGCAAGTTTCTCAGCAGATAGGAGATTACTGCGAGACCATTCGAATTAACCCGATTAATTAAACTTCCGAGTCCAAGGGGCCGAAACGATGACTCTCGTGCTTAGACGGCAGTCTCGATACACCGGCAAGTTTATCGGATCTGTAATCACTTCGGAAACTCCTTAGGATCGATTCTTCGGAAACGATGTATACTGGGGGGGAGGAGCGATCATTTTTTTTGCACAACTCCAAACACAACCCTGCAAGTTTACGATGAGTGTTTTTTCCAGTTGCTTTCACTTTGTGCATTATTTTTTCACAGTTTTTCTACATTGTAATTGTTGGTTATTCGATAGAAAATCATTGTGAACCTCGGTGGGAGAACGTGAAGCAGCTGTGAGATGATTTTCGGAAAATTTCGACACTACCATTGTTTTTAATAGTCCAGCATGGCAATTGGACTAAAACAAGAAAATAACCGAGAGAAAAGAGCGAAACGAAAGAAAAAACGTAATTATACTGAAATTCAAGGAAGATCGTTGGGTGTAAAATTCATACAACCCCGATTAGAATTTTATTTACAAAAACATTAAAAGACCGTCTAGGAGAGACGATGAAGGGATTGTGAAAAAAACGCGTTTTTCTACATTCCTTCTGATAGACTCGGAAAAAGACACACTTACGGGTGGAAAATCAAAGTTACAGTGCGAGACGCTGCACATCAGCGGATGATTATACGAATGCACGTGGAAATGGAAAGCTAATGGGTATTGATCGTGTTTGATAAAAAAGAAGATAAGAATGAGAGAATGAAAATAAATAAAGGCGGAGGAAAAAATAACGTACAAATGAAGGGCACGAGGGATGTTGGAAGGCCAGGGGGCGTCTTGCACCGTGACGGAAGAAACCGAAGAAAAAGATGAAGAAGAAGCTGAGCAAGAGGAATAAGAATAGCCGGATCAAGATAAAAAGGTCCCCGAGCCGGTTGCTCCGCCTTGATCGTACGAGGTGCTTTGTCTTCCCTCTCTCCCCTCTCTTTGTACCTTTTTTCTACGTGCAAAGGAGATAAAAAGATAGAAAGGGAGATAGCTTCCACCGCACTCATTGATACACCACCGCGTCCTTTGCTTCACTCTTCCCGGCGTGCCTTACGGGTTCGTTGGATACGTGCGGGGCCCGTATGACCGATGTTTCCCCAGGTCTTCTCCCTCTCTTTCTTTTTTCCTGATAGCGCATGTATGCTCATACACCGAGACCGTTTCTTCCGTAGTCTCTACACTCGGTAGTAGCTCGTGCTTCAGATCCCAATATATACACACAAATATGCATGCATGCAGTGACTTCCAGGAAAAATCGACACGGAAATCGCTTTAAATACGTTTCTCTCGTCTTTTTCTCCCTCTGACGAAGAGAAAAATATCGACAAGTACGCGAGTCTCTTTCACTGTACCAGGATTCGTCAGGATGGACACCCGCCCGAGATGGAATTTTTTTTCTGGAGCAAATGCGTCAGAATACGATTTCGTCGATCTGCAGGTTCGCCAGTGCTACGAAATTGGGCTCCCAGAGTCGTACAATTCGATAAATAACGCGTTGGAAGGCCTCGCGACGGACCCAGCTGGCGCGTGCTTTGGCAAACTGCCGCTAGGTGACAGCGAGCGTTGCCGTTTCGCACAAACGAAGTCGCACGTTCTAATGTATATATTATATCTCATAAAGATCGAAAAGTGAAGGAAAGACCATGCTTCCAAGTGTTAATTAATTAATTTCCAAATTAATGCGGAAAAATGGCGACGCGCGGATCGTTGAATTGATAATAACCTCCAGCGTAATACGCGAGATGCGCCTGGCATTTTTCTGGTTCTGAAGGAAGAATTGTCAGGTTTGTGGGAATTACGATTTTTTCTGAACTGTCCTGTATATACACTGTGCAGTATGCCTACAAGCTGTACAAGCCTGTTTTCAACGCTTATATATGTATAGTATATGCGTACGGCGGTACGTGTACACACATCTACGAGTCTCACGATTCACATAGCCTCATCGTCGACTCGTTTAAGCTCCGTTTGCTGTGGAAGGAAACTCTTCCGAATCACTATATCACGCACTCACGTGCGCCACTATCCAGTCTCGTGACGACCAAGTTGGCGAAAGCCCGCCACGCGCCGGACGGTTAATAGTTACCGTCAAACGATACCGGGAAGACGGAAGAAATCATTTAAAATAAAAAGAAAACACTTTTCAATAAACGTCATTTGATTATTTTCAAGAAAATCAAGCGAGAAATAATGGATTATCCATTGATTTAACGATTCCAAGTGAACGATTATGTGGACTTTTCTTTATTGAGGATCGTTTTTTTTTTTGCGAACTTGTGATAACTCGTTTGGATGAAAATGGGTAAAATCGTGTTTCTCATTATTTTTATACCGCTCTTGTGTTATTGGAAAATCGATGCTAGGCCACAGCTGACTAAACCTGGCAAGTATTACGGAAAAAAATTATTTCCCTTTCTTGTTCGTTTTTCTTTTTCTCAATTTATCGGTTATTTAAAATCTCATGACGTACTTGACTGCCTTGAAACTTTTGCGAAGATATATCGAGCTCGCTTTCGAGTTGATTCAAGTTGTACCAGTACTTCCTTATATAAATATATTGTATGTCCTTGCAACAGTTGGATGTAGCTCTGGAAGAACTCTCGCCGTAAGGAAACGGTAAAAGCTCAATTGAATTACATTTTGTGGCAGATGGTGGTAAAAATTTTATTTTTCCTCTCTCTCTCTCTCTCTCGTGAAAAAAAGATTTTACACAAAGGATGTAGAATAAGGAAATGGAGAAAGAGAGCTTTTGTCTGGTTATAGTACCTGCGAGGATAGACGTTGGTTGGTGAACGTGAAGAAACGTGAAAAGGCCAATTCTCGGGTACATCTAATTTGCCACTTCTTCACGAGGCTTTTACATAACGCAGACATTCAGGATATTCTACTTTTTTCTTTAGTTCCGCGTCTGTCAGATGCTGTTTTCTTTTTCACAATTTATTCAATGGTACAGCCAGTCCGAGCTAATTTTCACCGGTAACTAGGCTTTCAAATGATCGGAGAAAACTCTGATGAATACGATCAACGGACTAAGAATTTTTTTCAAATACTGCAACTCCCAATGTAAACAATCTCCCAATAATCGAATTACCGCTATTGATTGATGAATGATTACACATCCGGATGTCCCAAAATTGGTTGCACAAATACCGATTATTTCGCCACGTGATAATTTTTCCAAAACTTGATGAAAAAAATCGGAAAACCCGCTCTAAAACTTTCAACCGTGTATTCGTAACGCGATCGTATATGCTCGTAGTAATTTTCCTTCCGGTCAATGATTTCGCCGTATATTTCTGCTTTCTTTATAATACACATTGAGATTCGCCAGGAAATAAAAATTTTTCTCTCACCGTTATGGTGGTCTGAAGTGGATTTGTATTATCGAAAGTTCGTGAAGCGAGCAATGCGCGAAGAAATCGTCGACAGGCGATCGAAGAGGGAATTTAACGAAATCTCGTTATTATATCCTTGTCTTATATATATATACATATAGTATAATAGTCAAGTGGTCAGACGTGCAACGCGCTCTCGTTCAATCCGTTCTTAATTACTCGTACCGAGAAAATATATTACAGTCCCGGTTTCTGCTCCTGCGATTCTCCTTTGTAGAAAAACTAGCATGATCGGTACGATCCGGACGGCGAGAGTTAATTCACATCGAGACGAGAGAGGGATGATCTCTCCCCCCCCTCTCTCGTGGTTTTCTCGTATCGCTAGATTTTCTATAGGGCAGCGCACGCCATGAAAATCGGACACTTGAATAAACGAGACTAATCTATGTTTAAATGGATTTTTTCTTGTGATAAACGATGGAGTTTATAGTATCGATGTGTAAATCTCAGCAGGTGTGTAGCTTTTTTTTTTTCATATAATGATCTTTTATCCGTATAAAGTACTTCCGTTTCTTCTTTACGTGTACATTGTAGAGAGGGAGCAGTTTTTTTACATTAACTTATCGAGGTTTGCTAGGAAGAAAATTACTTCGAATGATAATATTCGGAAGATGCTGCATCTGTTTTCTTTTTTTTTTTGGACGATTTTTTTTGTTCATGGACCGAAAGTTTGAGACAACGGCGAATGAAAAAGCTCATTTTGAAGACAATGTTTTCATTTTGTTTTATTAATTTCTCGATTTTACGTTTGTTTCGTTAAAACGTTCACTTTTATTTCTTCACGTTGTTCGATCATTTTTTCTACTTTTCGCTCCACTCTCCGTTTCGCATTCAACGCATCTATGATACAGCTGACGACGAGGCGCAGTCGAGCGGCAAAAGTGCATTGGAAAAATGCAATGCGCGTACGACACGTAAGAGCAGTCACGCGTCTACGCGCTTCGACTATCGATCACTAAACTCTCTACGTGTGTCACACAGAGAAAAATCCTTCGTTCCACTCCGAACTGGTTTTCCATCGGCTTTTTTGTCTTCTTTTCCCGTCTCATCTTTTTGAAACCTCGATCTCTTCCACGTCCGGTCGGACAGCCGAACGAAACAGGATGCATTTGGCTTTGATATTGATGAAGAAAAAGAAAACGCGATTAATTCGATAATTCCCTCGTTTCGTAAATTCATTTCGTCGTAACTTTATTGATGAATATGAATGGTCAATTCAAATAAATAATTATGACGAGAATTATCATTAACGTTCTCACGATTATCGTGTTATTTAAACACGTAATGATGAGAGTCATGAGAATTCTGTGAGAAGTGACAGTCATTGAGTGACAAAATGTCAATTGCGATTCAATTCAGGCGTGTTTTTTTTTTTATCAATGAATTGCTCGATAAATATACAATTTTCGTGTATTCCGCGTAAAAGTACGAGAGAAATGAGAAATCTCTCATAAAAAACAAAACGATTGAATAAATTACGCATTAAATTAAAGTTTGAAAAAAAAGGCCTATAGTTTTTATCTCGATGAAGGTGGGCCCGCATCAGTAGGGTTCAGGACCTCTGTGTGGAGCACCGAAGAAAGAAGGAAGTGGGAATGAGAAGCGCGCGCGCGAGTCGTTCATTATTGCATAAGATTCAGAACCTGTTCCGGACTCCATTCATGGAGTAGAGAAGAGAGCTCTCGAGTCTTCTTCATGGTCCAGACACTGATGCTCTGTATCCTCTCATCCTCACGCTTGACTCTCTTCCTTTCTCTCGCACAATTCCATCCAAAAACATCGTGTCCTGCCACGTTCGCAGCTACAACGTATTTCTTTTGTCGTGGAACGAGGGCGCATGGGTTTTCTCCATTTTCACGCAATTTAGAAAAATTTGGGGTGAGATTAATTATTTTTAAAAGCTGCTTCCATGATTAAATGCTATTCATAAATGTTTTCATTGTAGTTCCGTTAACATACATTCGTGAAATCAAATTCGGCAAAGATCCATGAATTCGTTTGATTTTGACGTTAGAAAAAATCGGGAGAAAAAATGTGAAGTCCTTTTCGTTTTTGTATTAAGGATCAATATAGATGTACCGCGTGTGTACACACGCAGTCACGAGACCCCCCGTTGAGAATTCGTCGAGCTTTTCAATCTCCTGCGGTTAGATATTCGCCAGGTGTGCCTTTTTCGTATCCATAATAATCAACACTCGTATTATACAGGCTGTTCCAGACGACGATGTCGATAATTCGAGGTTACATTCGTGACGAAGTTCCGAAACAAGAAAAGTATTTTGTTATTTTATTCCTAAGACCAAATCTTGAAAAGTCATTAGTTCATTTTGAAAAATCGTTCGAAAGTTACGAAAAAAATCGAGGGTTAGTGAACTGAGCGTTCCTTAAGGGCGGTTCTGAAAAAAATAAAAATATACAGGGTGAATATAGGTTCAGGTCGATCGATTCATTCATTGGGGGAAATTGAAACACACGAGGAAATTTCGTACGACTGAAACATTTTTAATACTTTAATAAACGATGATGCTTTTTTTTTTATTTCTCACTTTAGTCTCTCATACTTTTGGCGAGCTCGTTCGATTTTCAACTCCAATTTTTTCATTCCCCTGACCCGATGATTTATTATTGCGAGAAGTAAAAGCAGGAAAAAAAACGAGCAGAATTGAGTCTCGCGGCCAAGTTGAATAAGACGAATGGATTTGCTGAATACTGCATAAGCACAGGATGTCTTACGAAGTAGCTGAAAAAGAGCGAGGGAGAGAGAGGAAAAAGTCTCGGATTAGCTGTGCTAATTGAAAGGTATAAGAACGAGAAGATTTCTCTTACGTGCTCCGCTCGACTTAATGGTTATGGCTGTAGGGGGCTAAAATCCGATTTTCACTCGCCATTTCACAGTCGGGATTATTTTTCGGTCTGAAAAAAAATGGAGAAAAAGTCTTTAAATCAAGAATAGAAAAAAAAACGAGTTTAATAATCGTCGAAAATTTGTAAAATAAGTTACAATTCTTCTCAACTATACGTGCGGTTTTAGAACTCTCAAATGTGCTTTTAAATTGAGTTTCTTACACAGATTAACATTTTCACATTATTGCCTCACGCGAATTTGTCCAAGGATTTATAATTCGAGTTTTCTCTTTGGACGATATATATTTTTTTAATTCGAGCCGCGAGGATTTGAAAAATAAAATATTCATCGTGGAGAATAAAGAAAAACTCTTCTTGAGAGATGTATTTCGAAAAATTCTGTGGGCTTTTCTGCAAAATACTTTTTTTTTAAATGTTCGTGGCAAAAATATTGTTTTCATACTAAAAAACTCTGTAACGAATGTCTGCGTCAAAAAACGGTCCGGTAGCGAAGATTTTTCACACACCAATGCTTCTGTTAATATTTGCTTGACAAACGAACGAAAAACTTAAAATATTTACTCGCGGGAAGGGGAGCTTATGCAATCGGACATTGAACTTTTTTAACGCTTCTTCTCGATGCTGAGACGAAGCTGTTGCAAGATGAATAAGCAGGAGAGGTGAGGGACAGCGTGTAGATCGTTGTTAATTACAAAAATAATGAAAAAAAATGAATAATATACGATTGTCACACGTCAGTTCAAATAGTTGAAAAAAATTGTTCAATGATGTTATGAAATAATCGATGTTTGAAACATCCATCGGATATATATAATTGATTGATGCTGGATAATATTGACTTTTAATAATTGAAACATGCAAGATTCAGGGAACCTGTGGGCGAGTAACGAAAAAAAAGAAAACAAAAAACAAAAAACCTTTTGCTCTTCTTCCATCTTGATAATATCTCCACCGATTCTTGGTAATTAAAACATGTTACACGAGCGATTCAGAGAAACTGTGGGCGAAGCTGATGATCCGCGGCTTTATAACCTATAGCTGTTTAATTTCATTAATCGTTCATGAGCACGCGATCCTTTCGAACATACATGGGGCGCTTAACGTAAAATCGATGAAAAATTTATTGTGAACGATGAAAAAACATCGAAAAACATCATCGGTCAATTGTTTCGAACAACTTGAAGGAAAAGTTGAAAACTATGCGCTAAATAGCTTTGCAAAAATAGTTATTCCGCAAAGTGTCTGAGGGTATCGAAAAATATAATTGAACGCGAAAACCTTTTGCACACATTATTTCCAATTTTATAGGAGACATTGAAATTTGGGAATCGAGTTTGCATGGAAAGCCTCGTATATTTGGATTTTCTATGGAGATCCATAAAATACTGATAATACAACTTGGGACAGTCATTTGAGATCTGTGTGTGCCCACAGACATCGTCAATTTATCGTTCGGTTACGTGTAAGCTGATTTATATCGTGGGGGGAATCCCTGCTTGCTCGTGCTGGAAACTCGACACGAATAAGATGATCAGAGTGAGAGAAGGAGACCGAGTGAGCGAGAGAATGGAAGAGAGATCGCGAACGAGAGGGTTGAGAAAGACGCTATCGATATCCCTTCTATGATATACACAAGGTGAACACCCGGTTTCCCCCTTAATATCGTCGATTATCTCTCTTTTGACACAAAAATTTCAAAACTACATGCAATATTGGCACCTATGGGACGTTCCGAGTTAAATGATCCCTTTAAAAAATATATTTTTAACGATCGAGCTTATCATTTTTCACCTTATATCTTGTGTGAATTCTTCAATGTCCAGAAATGTATGGCAAACCAATGTGTAATTTCTGATTATTTGATAATCAGATCTTTAATCTGATTATTTCTTTTTTTGTAAATTGGAGTATCTTTTTTCTGCATTCCGAGGTGTCTGCACGATCAAGAAAGAATGGCAAAATTGTTTTTCTACTACGCGTAAATTACTGAAAATTACCGCGAATGAAATCATCTTAGAAAGTGTAAAATCTACTTGTACATTTTTTTTCTGGTTTAATTTACATTAAACGCCCTATACGTATGATAGACAAAGACGAATGACAGGTGCTTGTGGTAATTGGCACGATCTTTCGGAAATCACGTTACCTGCTCACCTTATAGTTGACCTAAACTTCATGGTGTAATACATAGTGCTATATTATATATTATATATATATACATACATTTATATATTCTCGCTATATGGACATTAATTTACATAGAAAAAATAAACTTTTCGTGATTTATGTTAAAACTTTGTAGATAGTAGCAAGTACCTTAAATTCTGTGTTCAAAATTTTCTTTTGAGTACCGATTTGAGTACCAAGCTTTGCAACTTTGGAAAATGAACTAGGGATTAGAGACGCGCGCGCGCACGCGCGCGACCGACTGAATTTTCGCGCTGCAGCGCTCCATTTTGAATTAAGTATAGAACCCTACAGAACACATTATAATTCGGCATAAGTAGCAAATGGTGAAAAGCAAGAAATTTTTAGATTCGACAATATATCACCGATCAAAGAGTCATTTCTTGTAAATTCTATAAAAAATCTGAACCAAAATTTCCCGCTACTCTTAAGGGGAAAAACTGAAACAAAATTTCCGACAACCGGAAATGAAGCATCTTGTTCAGAGTCGTTTCCTCTATGCGTGGTTAAATTTTGATCGAGTTGTCGATCGTTCTTTCCGTCTGCCGCTACCCTTAAGGGGAAAAACTGAAACTAAATTTCCGACAACCGGAAATGAAGCATCTTGTTCAGAGTCGTTTCCTCTATGCGTGGTTAAATTTTGATCGAGTTGTCGATCGTTCTTTCCATCTGCCGCTACCCTTAAGGGGAAAAACTGAAACTAAATTTCCGACAACCGGAAATGAAGCATCTTGTTCAGAGTCGTTTCCTCTATGCGTGGTTAAATTTTGATCGAGTTGTCGATCGTTCTTTCCGTCTGCCGCTACCCTTAAGGGGAAAAACTGAAACTAAATTTCCGACAACCGGAAATGAAGCATCTTGTTCAGAGTCGTTTCCTCTATGCGTGGTTAAATTTTGATCGAGTTGTCGATCGTTCTTTCCGTCTGCCGCTACCCTTAAGGGGAAAAACTGAAACTAAATTTCCGACAACCGGAAATGAAGCATCTTGTTCAGAGACGTTTCCTCTATGCGTGGTTAAATTTTGATCGAGTTGTCGATCGTTCTTTCCGTCTGCCGCTACCCTTAAGGGAAAAACTGAAACTAAATTTCCGACAACCGGAAATGAAGCATCTTGTTCAGAGACGTTTCCTCTATGCGTGGTTAAATTTTGATCGAGTTGTCGATCGTTCTTTCCGTCTGCCGCTACCCTTAAGGGGAAAAACTGAAACTAAATTTCCGACAACCGGAAATGAAGCATCTTGTTCAGAGTCGTTTCCTCTATGCGTGGTTAAATTTTGATCGAGTTGTCGATCGTTCTTTCCGTCTGCCGCTACCCTTAAGGGGAAAAACTGAAACTAAATTTCCGACAACCGGAAATGAAGCATCTTGTTCAGAGTCGTTTCCTCTATGCGTGGTTAAATTTTGATCGAGTTGTCGATCGTTCTTTCCGTCTGCCGCTACCCTTAAGGGGAAAAACTGAAACTAAATTTCCGACAACCGGAAATGAAGCATCTTGTTCAGAGTCGTTTCCTCTATGCGTGGTTAAATTTTGATCGAGTTGTCGATCGTTCTTTCCGTCTGCCGCTACCCTTAAGGGGAAAAACTGAAAATAAATTTCCGACAACCGGAAATGAAGCATCTTGTTCAGAGACGTTTCCTCTATGCGTGGTTAAATTTTGATCGAGTTGTCGATCGTTCTTTCCGTCTGCCGCTACCCTTAAGGGAAAAACTGAAACTAAATTTCCGACAACCGGAAATGAAGCATCTTGTTCAGAGACGTTTCCTCTATGCGTGGTTAAATTTTGATCGAGTTGTCGATCGTTCTTTCCGTCTGCCGCTACCCTTAAGGGGAAAAACTGAAACTAAATTTCCGACAACCGGAAATGAAGCATCTTGTTCAGAGTCGTTTCCTCTATGCGTGGTTAAATTTTGATCGAGTTGTCGATCGTTCTTTCCGTCTGCCGCTACCCTTAAGGGGAAAAACTGAAACTAAATTTCCGACAACCGGAAATGAAGCATCTTGTTCAGAGTCGTTTTCTCTATGCGTGGTTAAATTTTGGTCGAGTTGTCGATCGTTCTTTCCGTCTGCCGCTACCCTTAAGGGGAAAAACTGAAACTAAATTTCCGACAACCGGAAATGAAGCATCTTGTTCAGAGAGGTTTCCTCTATGCGTGGTTAAATTTTGATCGAGTTGTCGATCGTTCTTTCCATCTGCCGCTACCCTTAAGGGGAAAAACTGAAACTAAATTTCCGACAACCGGAAATGAAGCATCTTGTTCAGAGTCGTTTCCTCTATGCGTGGTTAAATTTTGATCGAGTTGTCGATCGTTCTTTCCGTCTGCCGCTACCCTTAAGGGGAAAAACTGGAACTAAATTTCCGACAACCGGAAATGAAGCATCTTGTTCAGAGTCGTTTCCTCTATGCGTGGTTAAATTTTGATCGAGTTGTCGATCGTTCTTTCCGTCTGCCGCTACCCTTAAGGGGAAAAACTGAAACTAAATTTCCGACAACCGGAAATGAAGCATCTTGTTCAGAGTCGTTTCCTCTATGCGTGGTTAAATTTTCATGGAGTTGTCGATCGTTCTTTCCGTCTGCCGCTACCCTTAAGGGGAAAAACTGAAACTAAATTTCCGACAACCGGGAATGAAGCATCTTGTTCAGAGTCGTTTCCTCTATGCGTGGTTAAATTTTGATCGAGTTGTCGATCGTTCTTTCCGTCTGCCGCTACCCTTAAGGCGAAAAACTGAAACTAAATTTCCAACAACCGGAAATGAAGCAACTTGCTCAGAGTCGCTTCCTCTGGGCGTGGTTAAATTTTGATCGAGTTGTCGATCGTTCTTTCCATCTGCCGCTACCCTTAAGGGAAAAACTGAAACAAAATTTCCGAAAACCGGAAATGAAGCAACTTGCTCAGAGTCGCTTCCTCTGGGCGTGGTTAAATTTTCATGGAGTTGTCGATCGTTCTTTCCATCTGCCGCAACTCTGAAGGGGAAAAACGGAAACTAAATTTCCGACAACCGGAAATGAAGCATCTTGTTCAGAGTCGTTTCCTCTATGCGTGGTTCTTTCTATCTGCCGCTACCTTTAAGGGAAAAACTGAAACAAAATTTCCGAAAACCGGAAATGAAGCAACTTGTTCAGAGTCGCTTCCTCTGCGCGTGGTTAAATTTTCATGGAGTTGTCGATCGTTCCTCTCATCCGCCGATCGACTCTATATGCAACTATTAATTCCTATATTTTAATTAGGCCATTCTTACTCGTGCAAATTGAAACAGAGAAGACACATTTTTCATTTTTACTATTTTTTTAAATCTCGAGGGAACATTATCCACCTCGATGTACATTTACATCCCCGTCGCAGACGTCGTAATTAATCGTTAATTACACAGCGTTAATTACAATGCTGTGCCAGCGAACGTTTTTCTCTCTCGTTTCATCATCTGTTTTTCTCTGCCCTCCTCTCCAAGCGTTCTTTCTCTCCATCTGTTTCTTCTCGTCCTGGCTATCAAATATCATAGTTCAAAGATCATTTTTTAAATGTAGGACATTCTATTTCAAATTTGAGGACTAGAAAAAATGTAAGGTGTAATGTGGATGCTTGATTATTTCTCCTTATTAACCTTTTTTTCCCATTTGATTTTTTTTATTTTTCAAAAACAGCCGAATAACAGTAGAGAATACATAGAATACATTTTGTTTAACCGTAAATTATTATAAGAAAAAAAAATTCCGAATTAATAGAACAAACAGTGATTATTTTTCTCTTTCTCTCGACGCTGCAATGAGTGATTTTACGCGTCTAATTACCGTCACGCGTTTCAACCGGATGTCACTGTGCATTTGTGAGTATTTTATACCGCGTGTAAAATTAACGTGTATACTGACCCCGTCTGTCATTGTCCATTTTTTTATTGTATCTCTTCTCTTCTGGCCAATTTATTCTATCGTTATTTTTGCTGCATGTCGTTGGCACATCCAGTATGCAAAATGTCAGCACAAGGGCAGATGAGATTGGAATCGCGTGGTTTCCGGTGCGTGCATTTCGCACGGGCGGACAGGAGAGAGAGAGAGAACGAGAGAGAAACTTCAAAGTGATTTATCGAAGGTGACCGAGAAAAAAGAGCATATGGCTCCTGCAGCTACATTATATGACTTCCGGTGTGGTTGAAATCGTTGCGAAATGAAAGAACGATTGGAAACGTCTGCTCAGCGCGGTATTGCGAAAAAAGAAAACCATCAATTTATGGCAACGAATATAGAATGAAAAATGATTGTCCGAAACAAAAAATTGTTCTCCATCAAATAACAAAATGCAAAGCGGCGGCTGAGAAAGGAAATACCATCTAATTTTATGCGAAATTTGATAAATTCGCATAAAAAATGTGGAATTCAAATTTTCAAATTCGAATTCCAAAATATCAGAACTCCAAATGGTACAGCCACTGTGGGTTGATTTTTGAGCATTGATTTTTAGGATGCTGGTACGAGGGGAGACGTTATCAGGAGGGTGAAGCGGTGAACACGACCGAGCCGTGTCTTCGTTGTCGATGCATCGATGGTTCGCTGCGTTGTCGTCTCCGGATGTGCCCGAAATTACCGAGCCCTGTGCCTCTCGGTTGCACCGCAAGAACACCACGGGATAACGCGTGCTGTGCCGAACTCGTGTGCGGCGAATCGCGTGAGTACAAAGTTTCAAAGCGCACAATTGCCGCCATTAAAATTATGAAACACCGAAATTCGTTATTCACCGAATTTGACACTCTCGAACTTCCAAAGCTTCGTTTTTACGAAAAGAACGATAATAACGACAACAACAAAAATAAAAATAATATCGTTCTATTGTTATTAATACTTTTTTGGTTTTTCAAAATCGGTCCGACTGTTTACGAGCATTTTTCGACATGAAAGATTTTTTATAATCGCAAAATGTTGATGAATTATTCGATCGAAAATATCATTCCAAGGTGAGTTTTGAGATATTGACATTTGGCACTGTAACACCCTGTATAACGCAATCTTATGGCCTGACGGAAAAGTAAGTGCTTCTGCTGCTCTTTCCGGAGTCTCTCCGGGCAGTCGAGCTTCTCTTATACAGCTCTCGGAAGGATTTATATCTCACGTTGCGCGGCTCTGTCCATTAAATTCTTGCAGATGAGAGAAACGTGACCGCGAAACGTGACCCCGCCAAGGACATGAGACGCCAGGACGATGGTACATATACATTTCCATACATTTTGTACGATTTGTTTTTTCGTTTTTCAATTTTTTCGAGCAACAATTTCTTCCGTCTTTCACGAATTTATTCGTCATTTTTTTTTTCTCCATCTTCCATGATCTATTTCCAAGTCAACGCCTTTGATCTCTCTTTCGATTATTCCTGCAAATTATAAAAGCACCTATGTTGGAAGAAAAAAATCTTATTCCGAACTGTCAAAATTTCTTTACAAGATCGATGGATAAAATTACGAATCAACGATCATAGTCGACCGGTGGAACGACGAGCATACAGCGATGCGAAAAAGTTTTGTGTTTTATCTTCTCCATTTGGCAGAATAATTGTTGGTTTGAGAGTTGCTGGCGGTGCAGAGCCTTTTCCGCTGCTTTGCCCTTTCTCTCCCTGTCTCTCTCCCTCTCAACCATTCATTATCTCGGGTTGTCTCCTTTGTCTCTCATAATTAGTCCCTAGCTCACATGGTATATCCGGCGAATCTCGGGCTACACAGAAACAAGACGAAACCAACCGCCATCGCGAGCCAAAAAAGACCCTCTGCACGTACTTTCGCTTCCTCCTTCACCGCGAGACGAAATGTTACCTCGCTTCCCTCTCGTTTTCGAGGCTTTCCTCATACACCCGTAGGTACGAGAATCTGCTTGACGTACAGAAGAGCCACTAATGACGGTCCACCTAACGTTCAAGGGTCTCACATTTCAAATTCAACAAATTCGCCTTTAACGCGAATTATCATTTCTAAACGAGAAATTATCCAACAATCTCTGACCACCGGGGAACAAATGTGGAAATTGTTTTTACCAACGATCATAACGAGTTTTCCCATTATTGTTCCAGTCGTCATCCATAGGAATCACTTTAACCTTCATTTTTCTTTTCCTCCCAATTCAAATGCAGTTCCGACATATCAGTATTATTATAATTATAAATAACAACATTATATAATAACAACCGTTATTATAATTATCGCTAACGTCATTATTGTTATTGTTTATGAATTAAAATCGACATTGTTCTTTTTTTTATTCGATGCCCATCTGTGAAAAGGTTGCCTTCACGAGGGTATACGTTATGGACCAGGCTCGGCTATGATGGGCTCGGAGAGATGCGAATACTGTTACTGCATTTCCGGTATCCGGAGATGTCTCAGGCCGCGGTGTCTACTTCCGTTGGCCGGATGTATTCCTCTTTATGCTCCGTACTCCTGCTGCCCAGTGGCATACAACTGCAGCGGTTAGCATTGCAACCTTTTTCACTCAAACGATAAAATTCCGTGTCAAAAATAAGAACCGAAGGTAGTTCCACGCGTTTTCGGTTTTTCCTAATTTGTTTTGTTATTCGTAAAAAGCCATTGAGATCGCGATGGAAGTTTTTTTTTCCGACCCTTCGCGAATTCAATTCGTACAGCACTTTGAGAATTCTCAGCTGCAACTTTTTAACGAGTGAAGTTTATCAAACGCGTCGAGAGCCCAATTTTTCGTTCGGCCATTTCGTCACGACGACGATGGTTTTTTTTTCATTCTCTTTCCTTCCTTCCAATTGCAGATTCTTCACACAACTCGCTTTCCAGTCTCGGTCCATCGTCTTCCGCAACGAGAAACGGTTGGTTTTTCTGAGATTACTTTCCCGCCGAAATTTTCTGACTAATAATCCTAGTCTCTCGCGTTGACAGCGAAACAATTAAGGCTCTTTTCGATTAAATCAGTTACGACAAAAAAAAATTAACCCATTCGAATTTCAAAGCTCCATCAATGTAATGCCGGAAGTGAGAGTTCTAAAATTAGAAATAGAAATTTACTTTTTCGAAAATTTCAACAACCAACATTTTTCTACACGGTTCAGAACTGCGACTGTATTAATTATTAATGATTTGACGATAATTCATTGATCGTCGAGCGGATCCAATTATTTCATCGCATATTCAATGATTATAATATCTAATTCGCCATTTTTTGGTGTTCTCTCGCGTGAAATCTATTCGTCGCTTCTTCTCGTCGTCGATGTTTCGTGTTTCCCTTTGAAAAAACTCTGGAAGGTTGTCGGGTCGGCGATCGAAACTACGAGGAGGGCGAAATGGTCAGAGACGTTGGATGGAAGGGAACCTGCGACAATTGTTTTTGCGCCATGGGCGGTATACGCTGCGTTCCCCTCTCGTGCGCTCCGCCGCTTCAGGGTTGCACGCCGATCGTACGCGAAGGACACTGCTGTCCCTCGACCTACAACTGCAGTGAGTCGTTAAACTTCCTCCCGAAATTATATACACGAGAATTCCTCTTATTCCTGTTACTTTTATTATTATTATTATTATTATTATTCATCTTCCTGTCCCTTTCTCCAATCTCCATTGGCCGCCGCCAAGGCCCTCGAGGACACCACCTTTTGCGTCCTGGAAAAATGGAATAGTACGGAGGTTACATATTTTTTAACTTCCAGGTGGAACCATCGAGGTAAAAGCGACTCAGAATTACGCCTCTTACGCGTTTATCAGTAAAGATTATGCCAAGTTTCGGAAAGAAACCAACTTCTTGGTAGGTTTTACGTTTATCGTTGTATCTTCGATTTTGCGGGTCAATAATTTTCCTTTTGAAAGTTGCGAATTAACGAATATCAAAGACACATTCGGTGCTTGCGACTGATGTCCATTTCAAAATAAAAACTCGTTTTAGGTCATTTTTGCTTTTACCGTATTTGAGTGAAAAAATAATGGCTTTGCGAGTCGGATATAAATAATCAACGAAAATAACGTGCCATTCCTTCAGTCTCTGAACGATCGCGAGGTTTACGAATCCATGGACAATTCCACCGTTGAGGGACGTGGTCACAAAAATCCGCAACGACATTCGCAATCGACCTCCGAGGCTTCCAAGACTTTCCTCGAGACCGCGACGAAATCGTCAACCGCCTCGTCTTTCCCCGCTGACCGTGAAACTGAAAAGTCGGCTGGAGAACTCGTGACCTTGGGCCTGAACAATGCAACGAGCGCAACCGACAGTAGCATTGAAAAAATGACCCTCGATTCGAACCAGGATAACGAGACGATGGACAACGAAATACCGGTTGAGACCTTGGAAACCGACAAATTTTTCACCCAACAGGATACGACTTACTCGACCCGCTCGATCGTCAACGAAACAACGGAAATTTCGACCGTCATCGATGTAATTACGAACGACGAGTTGTTGCCAGATCAAACGTCCTTGAAAAACGAAGAATTCACGGATTCCACAAATCCGACCGTTTCCCACGAAGATCCGACCGAAGTATCGATACTTCCATCGGATATTTCGACTACTCAGTTGGATCGAGAAACTACCATGGATTATTCGACGATCAATGATTACACGACCGAGAGCAACGAGGACGAAAGGACGAATTCCCATCCGGATATTCGGGAACGAGTGAAAATCCCTGAAACGCAAAGCGGCGAGAAACAAACGTCGACTCGACGAGTCGTCGAGAATACGACGAAATTTTTGAAGATCAACGATCTCAAGGACATAGATGGCCAGGGGGAGAAAGATGATGTTTTGCAGAAATTCGACATTGGCGAATCTTCCGTTGTTTCCGTCAAAGGACCTGCCACTGGCTCGCCCACCGCTGTTCTCATGCCTGACAATATGCTCGTCATCAACGTGACACTGAGGACGAACGTCTCGGTAGGACATGTTCAAGGTGTCACGATGAATCCCGTGAGACCGATACCGCCGGATATCGAGGCCATTCTCAACATTACCAACCGCAAAAAGGGCGAAGATTACGAGTACGATTACGGTCAACCGACATTGCCACCGTCGCTGCCCAACGTCAGGTGGGTCTCGTTGATTTTTCAGTTTTCTAAATTTTTCATTTTTCAACCATCACCCGTCGAAAATCTATACACGGCAATTGGAAATTGTCATATTACGGATCGGATTTCATAAATTCTGAAAAAAAAAAGAATAAAAAAACAGGCAAAGACGAATAAAATATAATTTGGCAATGGTGACGATACTTCTTGCTCTCCCTGTCGAGAACGACCTTAATTCGAATTAATCCGCTGGGCCGCGTGGTTAGGTCCCAGCTGTTGGCTGATAGCAAGAAGCACGAATAATTCCCAAAGCTGAATTTCCCTGCTTGAGGAGAGCTTATACGCGAGAGTACTGTGAAAAGAGAGAAAGAGTTGGGAGAGACACACGTACGGATGAGGAGAGCGAGAAAGGGTTCGAAAACAACGTCAAACTCTCACCCTCTCTGTTTTACGATATTCTATATAATCCTCGAACAACGGAGAATATAAACGCAGAAGTAGAATTAAACTTGCTTTCAACCGGAAGCTCTCTGTTCGCTCGTTAATTTCTGTTTCCTGTTACAAAACTCTCGAAAATTTCGAAATTGCAACAAAAATACGTTAAACATTCCGTTTTTCGCATTACCATATATTTTCGACTCTCGTCGAATGTCTCTGCTTTGTCCCTCGTCGTGCTGCGAAACAAGTATTTTTTTGCCACGCTCGTTCAACTTTGACAAATATATTTATATTCAATGACGTCACGAACAGAATTATTCCCTTCGTTGCTGCCGATGCTCTCGTGAAACAGGACGACAAAGCTTCCCCACAGGTTACGAATTTTCCACTGGGATCTGTTGACTTGACAGCCCAGGAGCTTCGACCAACGGTTGCTTCCGGTACAGATGAAAAATTCTACGACATTGTCACCCAGAAAAATCGCTTTAGTCCTCCCATCGAGACCGAAGGTTGCCACTTTGTTTTTTCTACTGAAATAATTACAACAGCCATAATAATAATTACGAATAATGATATACAATTTTTTTGATATCATGGCTGTTGTGATTGCTGTTATTTAGTTATTTTTTCGTCGAAAAAACAAGCATAATCTACCGGTATGACGTAGGTGGCTTCGTGCCTCGGGAACCTTCGTTTTACGATCCGCCGTACCGATCTACGGATCACAATTCGGAGATCCACTCTGGTGTCACACTGGTGCCTGCCGACATCACAAACTCTCATAGAAAAAACGATGGTAATGAGCAAAATTTGGCAATAAACGTCGCTCGCTGTTGTTCACAAATAAAGAATACATTTGATTGATGCTTTTGTTTAATTTTCTTTTCTCTTTTTATGAATCGTCGTTTCGAGAGCTGGCAGGAATCTGCGTATTTGAGAATCGCAATTATCGTCACGGTGACCTTTTGCCGAGCAGCGGACATTGCATTTTATGCGTTTGTTATTACGGGGAAGTCGCTTGTTCCGACGAGAAGTGTCCACCGTTGAAAATCGGTTGCAGACGCCTGGAAAACGATAAGATCTGTTGCGGAAAAATAATCTGCGGTAAGACAAATAATCGTCAAAAGGAAGGAAAAATCTCCTTTCCAAGGAAGCCTCCCAACGCGGTCAAAACACGTTTGTTACCTAATTGAAAGCGTTCTGCCACTCTCCCGTCAAGTCCAACTTCGGTCTCGTCCGATTAGGGCCAAATGAAAATTCAGACGTCCGTTTGTTCGACAGTTGACGCCGAGGAATCGCCAACGGTGGTGTTGGATCGTGCTGACGCGATAGCCCCGTCGCCAAGAGAGCCACTACCCTCTCTGGATGGTATGGCATCGCCTGATCCATTTCGCGACGTCATCAAGACAAAACCCGCCCCCGATTTACCATCGCTGATCGAGGACATGATTCCATACTTGGTCGAGCATCGAATAACAAAACCTTTCGCGAGTCCGACGACTCCAATGACACCTACGAATCTGGGCTCGAGTATTCCGAGTTTTCTTTTGCAGCAACGGCTTGACCAAAAATTCATCCAGGAAATGCCGAATGTCCAAGGAATCCCGTTCATCGAGAATGCCAACTATAAGTCATTCAGCCACAATGAAACCAGATCGAATCATCCGAGTTACAAAACTTCCGGGGCAAAAGGTGACATCCCGGTGTCCAATAGAAACGACGATCCAGGACAAACGGGTGCTCCTTCGAACTCTTATACCATCGGACTGCCTGCGAGCGATCGAGATCAACTTCCGGCTCAAGGAGACGACGAGGAATCTTCGATATTCTCATTCGGCAGTGTCTTTGACCTTTTGTTCTCTGAAAATTCCGATGTCCCAGGATCTAACGAAGCCAATAAGCCTCCCGTCTTCCAACCCAACGTCCCTTCCATTTTCAGACCCAACGAACTTTCCAAGTCCCAGGCGAACCTTCCACTCGCTTCAAAACCTCCGAATCATCCGCCAAATGTTCCGCCCAGTATTTCCTCCGATGAACCTTCGAAAATGAATGCGAGTGTCACCTCCAAGGTCAGGACCAACATGACCTTGGAATTGTCGGTTGAACCAACTTTGGGATCGCTCGATGATTCCGCGATGTCGTCAACGTTGCCCGTCACTGGAGTGCCATCGTCGGGCACGAATGCAACGACCATGTGGGTAAGGGTCGAAGAGGTCAAGAGGACAACGACTACGATGCTCCCGGACACAAAGCACAGTCGGACGGCCGTTTCGCAGGCATCGACAACCGGATCTTGGGACAACGAGACGGTAACGTCAGTCAGTGGCCTCCTTAAACTGGCTGGTTGCAACATATACGGAAGAATGTATCGAGTCGGTAGAATAATTACGGAACTTTCGAGCCCTTGCCTCGAGTGCCGATGTACGGAAGTTGGGGTTCAGTGTAAACAGCTTGAGTGCTGATGCGGTTCTACCCTTTTGCTCTCCTCGCATTATTTCCTTCCCATCCGCATTCTTTTTCTTCTTTTTTCACGAGCAAATCGTCTTATTCGTGGATAAACAAAGATTTTCCATGTTTTTTCGACTTTATTGCAGCAATTGTCGTTATCGTATCGTGTATAAAAATCTTTATACCACTTTTTACCAATTTTTTGCAACAAATTTTCAAGACGCTTTGAAACTTCTTATAAACAGAGAGTATGATATTCGGAGATTGAAAAAAATTCATTGGCGAAACGATGACGGGAAATCAATCGACGCGGACGTAATGTTTTTTGCCGATTTTTATTCGTTCTCCTCTTTCTCGATTTATTCTTCGTTTTCCTTCGCTACCGTCGCGGGAAACCCGATATGTACTCTTGCCTTAGATTTTCCAGATTTTTTTCCGAGTGTGTGCGCGCGTGTGTTGAAGGGTACGTGAGGGATGTTTTTTGCATTTTTTGATTATCGTGCTATGATCGTTTTTTTTCATGTCATCGTATTTTTATACGTTCTTCGAGCAAATTTAGCTTTCCTGAAATCTCACTCTTCAAGAATATATGATTATGTATACGTGCCAGTTGGATTTTCCAGCTCAAAAGAAAATAGGAATAAGAAAAACAGCAATAAATTTTTTTTTCGATTTGATACGAATTTTTTGTGCATTTTCCATGCGCGCTGAACCCGACTCGTACCTCGTTGAGCGACTTATCAACGCCAGAATGTGTTATTTCGCCTCGCGCATTCATTGAATGTCCGAAAAAATTCTTGAAATTTCACGATTTCATTGATGATTAAAACTATCACAAAAGTGATTGCGATACGAAAAATATAGTAAAAAAATTGATTGCTCAAAGGCAACGAAGCATCGAGTAATTTAATTAATATCGAACGAAAGTGAACTCCAATCGAAAATCCAGTGGAAAACACTATTTTTGAGAGAACGAGTTCATGAAACACGAAAAAGTTTGAATTTTTCTTTCGATAAATATACAAGTTACGATTGCCACTCGCGTCTGTACGAAGCGTGGTCCATCGATCGCACTCGTTGTGCACAGCTCGAGAACTCTCGAAATCGTCCAAGGGTCGCGTTCCCGGCGGCCCTTTTTTCATATAATACAATCAGCAGTACTTTTGACAACACACTTTTGACAGTGACAGCTTCTCATTTCAGAATTAATAACGACCCAGCGATGCTCGATTCAAGACCCATTAAAAGTTTCATTAATTTTTTCACCGCACCTGAAAATTCTATGCTAAATTAGTGACAAAAAAGCATTGACCCGCAAACACTCTCGATTCACGATTCACACGTTGCGTGTGTGAGGAGTCAGAGATTTCAGAAGGTGTATATCAAGACAGGACTATCGATTGGGAATCCAGCTTGTGTACTTTCTTCTCAATGTCCTCGAGTCGAGGAACATCCTTCGTGATAGTTATCAGATCTTGGAATAGACGTCGAAGACTTGTCGCCTCGGGCGAAACTTCACGAGATGTCCCATTATCTGGTTCTCTATCCCGGACACTCTCGTGCTTTTCTCCGGCTTGCTTATAGTTCTCGTGTACATTGCGAACGTACTGTCCAAGATAACGAGGCTGGTTACACCCGGACGTCGTTCGTGTCTCTTTGAAACATCTCTTCGAGGAATTTCACAGACATACGTGTAAGGAAGAGGGTCTTAAGGGACACTTGAACACACGAAGAAAATTCGCATTAACGTCAAACGCTCCCACATTGGATTTTATGTATCTTTCCTTCTCTAGTTATTTAACAGTAGATATCTTTTCCGGTATCGAGTTTATTTTTTATCGTCGATCTCGAGAGGGATATTTCGAAATTTCCTTCTTCCGGACTATCTTTCCCAGGCTTCCGCAAGACATTTTTTTTCTCGATTCACCTCATTTTTTTCACGGACATTTCAGGGAATGTGCTTTACAGCGTAAAAAATTAATACTCTGTTCTATTTGTCGGATTCTGACAATTTTTCATTTACGTTGAACACCCGAGGACGATATAAATCGCTTTGTCAAACATAAAAGCTGAAAACTGATCGAATATCGTCTAGGAACTTTGGGATTATTTTTTAATTTTAAATACATGCATAACGATGTGCGAAAAAAAATTGAAACAAAACGTCGAATATTTCATTCGAAAAATGCGTGATTTACTGAAGAAAATTTGCGGGATTCTCTAAAATCTTACGAATAATTTATGAATACCAGGAAAATTGAAAATTATTTCGAAACTTAAAATAAATCATCGATGAGTTCATAGTCTTTGATGCATTTTCGGTTCACGTGAAATGACTTGTGTAAAACAACACGTAAATACAAGCTGGATTTGAAAATTACGGTGGTCATTACACGTTAATTTATGTTTGTACTCCGATCCATGTTTTCCCACGTACTATGCGGATAAACATAAATGCACACGTATCAACTCGTTGATTAATTATCGGTTGCATAGGTCATTGATCGTTTTCTGATTAATGGCTGTGTGCTTAAGGTTCGGATTCATCCGATAATCATCGCTGGACGAGGCAGAGCTCGACTGAACTTGGCCACGAATTAAATAATATATATTAAACATTATATCCTCGATTCGAAAATGAATCAAAATTTTTTTTCTAAACGGTACAAGTGGCACAATATATGCATATATGCTTATGCATAAAATGAGTACTTTGATTTTGTTCTTCAACTACAATTTTAAACAAACATTTTTTGCAGAAATGTATGCAGCATATTTTTATATTATCACCAACAACATTGTGATGAGAGAAAAATAATTAGATATCGAATGGCCTGGATCGCCCCATACATAATTATTTACAGAGTATGTTCGAGCTGAAAGCGATTTTAAAAAGATGGCAATGATGGAGACACGTGGGAAGGGAAAAAATGGTCGGATATTATTTGTCGAATTAAATTAGCGACAATGATTCGCATGAGAAGAAAATCATTTTTTTTCATGATACTCTACGAGGATTTTGCTTCTTTTTTTACCAGGATGTTTCTGCGCCACTTATCGCGTCCAATGGCCCAGGATTTAAGGGGAAGACGGGAGAAATAAAAGTTCAAATGCGCATGTCAATTTTTTATTTTTCTTGAAATTGGACGTTTGTATTTCTCGCACTCTCGCTCTCTCTTTTCGCTCTTATTTTTTCTCGAATGATCTTTATTATTGCACGTAATTGATTGTTTCTGTACTCACCCGCACATATCACACACACACACACGTACATTCACTTACGATTTAATCAACTTTGATATAATATTATTAATATTATTAATGTTGTTATTATTATGATTACAATGTAATATTTTATATCCTCATTGGCAGTACGGGATAAAATTTAAAATTAATCAATCGGATATAGCGTTCGATTAATTGAATTATTTACAAATAACAACGACTGATGACGCCGCGTCGTTCGATGATGATAAGACTAAAATAATCACAGCCAGTTTACTTCGTGTAATATCGATAAACAATTTTTTTCCCCATCCTAACGTTATTCGCTCTCAAACGCCGCATTATTTTGCTCATTTAATTTCTGAATATTCGTGTATTTCGACTATTTGACATATTAATTACGCAAAATTGGAAAGAAAAATGACGAAAAATTATTCGTTTCTACGATGGCAATAAGTATAAGTGGACTATGCCGAATCATTCGGGCTTTCACGATTTTTTTTAAATGATAATTTTCATTACAAACGCAACTGGAAATTATTTACTATATATACAGAAATAAATGAAGTGGAACGTTTCGACATTGTCAAACGAATTGAGCGTAATTATTACATTTTCATTGCGATCATTGTTTCACGATCGAAATTTGACAATTTCTCAAGTATTCTATGTATTTATTTTGGCTTATATAACGCTCTGTGTGTGTGTGTGTATCTTTGTGAATCTTATATAATGAACACACGATAAGGAAAAATTGAAAAAAAATCACATTTACCGTACTTTTAACGACTTTTGTCTGTGTGTGTGCGCGTAATTTTTTTGGGCAATGTGGATTTATTTCTGTCCTAATTATGCAAGAGTCGACGTCTTATTTATTGGCGAAAGAGAGAGAGATTTTCGAACGATTTTCTTGCACACGCTGTAACGATTATTCTATGATGTAAATGATGATTCACCGACTGAAAAGTAGGAAGAACGAGGAGTATTCGTCGGTTCTTTTTTTTTCTGCACTTTAATCCGGCGATACCATACGAAGGAAGACGATTTATGAATTTTCCATTCTTGAGAGAGGCATTTTTCGATCGTGTTTTTCTCCGTTCGTGCTTGCCATTAATTTATCAACTTATACACTGTCATGTATGGGAGGATCCGTGGACCAACGGGGCCCGAAAAATCCCAATTTTCGAACAATTTTTTTCCCCCGTTTCACCCATTTATTTTCGTTCCAAAATTGCGTTTTCTCAGCTCTCTCATTTCGATCGTCTAATTTTTACTCCAGAAATGATTCCAGCAAACGCCCTGACGACGGTCGTTGTTAAAAAATCGACGAATAACATTTCACAGATCTAACGCGATCGGTGTGTCGTCTAATTTTTTTTTTTTTTTTCATTTTTCTCCCGATGACATTTCCTTTTCTGTAACGAAGAATATTTATCCAACGCTTAGTTTTCCGGGGAATGACGAAAAAAAAAGAGGACAAACGGAAGGAATTTCAGCGCCGTCCATTTTGAGATCATTGACTCATTCGTTATTCTCGTCGATGAGTCAATTCTTCCGAGTCATTGACTCGTCGATTGATTCGTTAATTGAATGACTGGAGAACTAATCGGCCGAGTCATTAACTCATTCACTCATCGATTCATTTACTCATAGATCCAGTGATTGACTCACGGATTCACTCACCGAGTCACGAGACTCGTATACTCACAGGTTTATTGATTAATTGATTCGCTTTAATGCCGAGTCATTGACTCATTGACTTATTGACTTTGTTGAATCGAGTTCGAGTTGTCCCGATTCTCCGAACATTTCGCTTTCACGACGTTCCGCCTCTTCGGGGATAAACCGCGTTTCTCGATCTCGCAATTCGTCAAATTCATTATTTTTCTTTAAATTTTCCCTCTCCGTGGACCGAACTGGCGTTTCATTCGAAAATACGTTCGACACTCTCGCGAATCTTGACAATGAGAAATGATTTTTTGCAGAGCCTGACAAGTAGCTCGTACTTCTGTCATGATGGCTCGCGCAATTGCGGCAGAGCGATGAGATAAACATTGCCGAGTATCGCACCGATTATGAGTAACAATAGACTAACCGCCGAGATGAATCTTACGAAAATAACGAAGCGACGGCCGCGGGCGTCTTTTTTGCTCTGTTTTGGAAAAACGGCGAGACCGAGAAGTGGACCGGCTAGAGCACCGGCAACGTGAGCCGGCCAACCGACTCTACCGATACCGAGTAACGCCGGAACCGGAAATGACGCTACGTCGGCGCCAGCGAGAAGGAGCACAGCGCAGAGCCGCCAGCGGGCGTAACGCAACTCTCCGTGACACTGAAAGCAAAAGAAAAACAAAAACACATTTTATCTTGCAAAGTTTTCATTCATCAGTCATTGAATCATTAACTGTTGTAACGATTGTAATTTTAATAATTACGGTAAATAATTATAAAATTAAAAATTCTGCAATATTTATTCAGCTGCCAATAGGAAAAAATGATGATTCCGCTGGCACGATGAATAATTTTCCGGTAAAATGTAGCCAAAGACATTTGCGATGGCTGATTGAAGCAGAGAAAAATATTGACGAATCGTGCGATTAATGATAAATGATAATATTTTATGCACAAAGTCGTTACATTATTTTCTTGAGGAATTGGGTCTTTCGCTGGATGTTGGGGAGTTCAGGAATGTTAAAAAGTCGATTTACTTGCGGAGACATCGGTATTACGGAGGCTAGAAATTATCGTAAGTAGTGGAAGCTGCGAATGGTCAGACACGGACAGTCAGATCGTCACAGGAATTCCCATGAAGAAGTTGAATTAATGGTGGCAGGCGATTAAGATTCTCTTTTATTTTCACTGCCCGTGGACCAAAATGTATTCCTACAGTGAGGAGCAGGGGGCAAATTACGACTTTTGAGGTAGGGTGAGGGCTGAGGAAAATTACTCGGAGGACAGCGGAGAACGTCTTCTGTTCCTTATAGCTTCCTGTGTGGAAATGACCAAACTTGCTACCCGCAACGCGTTTCCCTCTCTAAACCATTCGCCCTCTTTTCTCTCTCTCTACCTTGATCGGAAATGCAGTCTAGATCTTAAATACAAAATATATGGTTCACTTTAACTTTAATGTACTTGGCTGCAGGAATAAAATACGCTTGAGAATGATTTTTTGCTCATCCCTCCAGCGAAGATTTGATTATTTTTTCATACCCAATGATTTCGTTCATTTTTTGCCGATATAAATCGGCAGTAAAACTTTCGCTCTGCTTAACATTTGCCACATTTATTCGTTAACACACGCATATAAATCTTCGATTTTCAGCGAGGAAACTTTATCATTCAAAAGTAACTTCAATCACTTCTTTTTTTCAAGTGCGGTAAGATAAATGAAAAAAAATAGAAACGATTTTTTTCGAAGGGATCAGATTTTGTGTCATTTTCTTTTTGGAAAATTTTCAAGGAATTGAGCACGAAAAATTGGATCTTGATGAGAAACGACGAAATATGAGTTTTTCAGCGAAAGTAGGGTATAATCTTTCCGCTTTAATTACCAAATAGAGATGCGCCAGGTGGCTGGTCAGTAGAGCGTAAACACCTGCTGATGCACCGACGAGATGCAGACTCGGATGAAGGAGGGATGCACCCAAAGCTCCGCAAACTCCACCACCGAGATATATCGTAGCTACCCCAAGTCTGCCTTGTTCAACCTGAAAAAAAAAAAAAATTCTCAAATTACTAAAAAACAATATTGGCAGTTTATCCACCTGGAAGTAATAATCGTGCTGAAAAATCTACTCGAATCGAGATCAACAAAATGGAGGTTGCTGAAAACGGATCCGACCGTGTGGCGTTTGCCCGAAAGAGAATTTTGTAAAAGACAAATTGTCAAAATTCGGATTCGCGAAAATAGTTATTGGCTGAATCGAAGAATCGAAGATCGAGTCCCGCGTGATAAATGATACTGAAAGCACGAAATTGGTCGATTTTTTTATTTGTATGTATATATTTTTTCAATTAAATGGTCTGGATGCCTCTAGTGAAACGATTAACGAGCATTACTGCGTTACGTGGTTCTGTATAACGATCGTATACGTATTTTTTTTTCCTCTTCTGTTTCTCTCGGCTCCCTGTGTGAGAATCGAGAGTGGAAAAGAGAACTAACGGTCTCGATCGATTACGCCAATTTCTAGTTTCTCGTCTGCCTCTACAGAAGGGATGCAACGAGCATTACTAATCCCGTGCAGCTTTGCTCGCGATTGGAAGACGTGGCTGTCCGTTTATAACCGTTTCTACTTGCTCCTTGCTGCTGGCTTTCGGCTGATCGTCTGGTTTTTTCTCCCAGACCATCGTTCTGTCTCTCCGAGTATCCAAGCTCTTTTTATACTGAATATATCAGCTGAAAGATCGTACCGACCAATGCAAAACGACAGAGAAACATAAATATATGGGGCATTTTTTCGAAACAATTTTGCGATCACGAATGAGGCTATGGTTTTCTCGCGTTTATTTGTTACTTTGTAAAAAAAGACTCGTTAATTATCATATTCATTTTGAGAGCAAGTGTCTTTCGATGAAATATTAATAATCGGTCTTTACCTCGAGTGGAGTAGCGAGTACAAGTTGAATAACAACGTTCGATGCCAGATGGAGAGCATCCGAGTGCAGGAGCATGTACGACGCGAATCTCCAGCCTTGAATTCTTCTGCGTGGATGATAATCCAGCCACTCCTTCATCGCTGTGTCACCCAGCATGTGTATGCTTATCTGCAATTTTATTTTATTTTTGTTTTTTCATTATTTTTAAATCTAGGCACGCAACGGTCGTTTACACCAAGTTTCGGAGCTTCAAAATCGATGCTGATTTCCCTCAGTGCCCAAAAAGACGTCGCTCAAACGTTGCAATATTTTTCAACGAATAAACATTTTTACAAATAAACACAAAACGGATTGAGTTGAATCGAAAGTTTGATATAACGAGCGTGGATTTTTCAAGACAGAAAATCTTTGTTATATTCTTTAATAATAAATATGAAAGGATACTTTGATAAGAGTGATGCAAAATTGAGATTTAATCTTTGAAAAAAAAATATCGAGAAACGCCTCGGCGATTTTGTGCAATACATTTTTTTTTAACGAGAAAACGTTTGAGTAGAATTTTCATGCTTTGTACAGACTACTTAGTTGGATTATTTTCAGAGGACAAATAAGTAACTTGTTGTACCTGTTGTGTATTGTGAATTCATACTGATATTAACGTCTCGGAAACATCTCTGTTTGCATAATAAATAAGAGAAAAGCTTAGCCAAGAGGGCATGCAAAGTTATTTCTCTCTCCATTTCTATCCGCACCATTTTTTCTCTCCTCAAAACGAATGTACGAAGAATTTCACGTAAAATCGAACGATCCTCAAACTCGACTTTAAAATCTCTTCCAAACTGACGACCATTGATTTTTTTAGAATTATTATCATTCAGCACGAATGGAAAAAATCATTGTTTCATAATTTTTCAAAAGTTCACAAAACATGCCTCTTTTTGCGATTTTTTCAACAGATCGTTGGTTCCTGAGTGAATTGTCGAAATGTGCAGAGAGTCAGCTTACATTTTGGAAAAAAAAAATATATATATGTAAAGTCCCTCGAAGAAGTCGAACATGAACGAATTAAATCCACAAAACAAAGTTTGAGTGTACCAAATTTTTTCGAAACGTCGATTTGAAATCGAATGTGTCGTACGAGTATAAATAATTGAATACCCAAACCGGAAAATATATTTGATGTTCAACTTGGTATAGAATAACTCGACGGTTGTCTCGGCTTGCTGCAAGAATGATACGCTTTCTTCTCATCCCGTCAGCATCCCTTTCACTCTCTCCCTCTTTCCCCCATTCACCCTCTCGCTTTTGATCCTTTTCATGATCCTGGATACGAGGGAAAGAGACCCGAGAGAGCAGAGAGACTCGCTAATTAATTTAATTCAAAGAATGAATCGGTTCGGTTCACCCGCTGCTCCTTCGCGCGGAGCTCGCGATAGCAGCGCCGCCGCAGAGTCTCGCGGCCCACGATCGTACCACGCGCACCGATTGAAGTTGTCAGACGAAGCACTTCAGACGGAAGAAAGAGCGCGGAGAATTACGAAAAACGTTAAATTTCAGATGCAGCAATGACGACGAAACACGAATCGAATAAATACGTCGACGAAAAGAATGATAATCCTGACAGAAAATTACGCACTGTGACAAATTTCCTAATCAATTTATCTCTCCCACATTTTCTTTCGATGGGCTTACGAAAAATGAGAAAAAAGAACGGAGCGAATCAATAATCATCGAAAATGACCGCAAAAACTGCATTGACGCGAAAAAACATCGAGGTCCCCCGGGCTGAAAAATGTTGTGCAAAAAAAAAATAAATAAATCTTCGTGTCCCGCGTTATAATCTTTGCGCCGCGAATATTCGCAAAATTATAGTGGTTTCGGTCGTCTGGCGTGTTTTACGAGTCATATCTACTACGAATGTACATCGCCGATAATAAACGGGAACTGGAGGGGGATGAGAAAAAAAATCAATGCACCACTCACGCTTTCGTGCATATATAACAACCCTTACAACTTTTATCCCCCACCCCGTATTTCTCATTCTCGCTGTCTCTCTTCTTCTCTTTCGCTACACATTTCCACGTCCGTTAGCCGTGCATAATACAGTATGCAAACTCGTTGAAACGCGAAGAGGTCGAGGACTCGAGCATCCCTAGTGATTCACCCAGACGAGCGTGCGTACGTGAGGTGCAAACGTATATGTATATATATATATGGGTTTGTGTGTAGGAATATGCGAGAGTCAGTGGAAGCTGCAGAGAGGTGAATACTGAGAGATTCCTGCTCGTTGTAGCACGAAGCCGCGAATCATTAGCGTATGGAATCTGATGAAAATTCATTATTCCACGGGTATCCCCTTAGCAACGTGAAGGTTGTCTTGCCTGTGGCAATGAATAGCGGCGTATGGTTCAACGATCATTCCCATTGACTGTCACAGATTAAAGTAATTAATTTCTCAAGGGCATGCGCGACATCGTTAGTGAATAATAATGACGATAATAACACACAAAATTAACGATATTATTATTGTATTGTATATCATATTTTGACACTAATTGTTATTGTTATTATTTTTTTTTTGACCGTAGTTCCTCTGGATACCCTGTCGGATTTTTATGCACAATTCCCTTTGATCCCTTCGCTGCATTCCGCTGTTATGACTAAATTCCGGTCTTTCACCCCATTGGCGTATTTCATTCACACATGTGCACGTAAAACTGCAGAAACCTTAAGCCGAAAAGTGATCTCTCGTTCGTCGATCTGATACGTTGGTCGGCGAGCGGGTGAGCGGTCACCAATCCAAGTATTGACCTCGCTCAATAATTCATAACACGTACGACCGCCAGAGCTGTCCACCGCGCAACTGTCGCAGTCGGTCGTTTTTTTTTTTATACTTCGACGTCTTTTTATGTTGTTTTTATCGAAAAATGCATTCGTATACGAATGTACTTTCGAAGTAATGAACGAATAAATAAATAACTCGAATAAATATCCGTTTATAATGATAATAATTATTATCATCGAAGTAATAAAACACGGGCAAGTTTATTTGTTGATTCACCTATCGGTACTCCCGTCATTCGTAATTGTCAAAATATTGGAACATTTTGATGGAAAACACGAACGACAACATGAGAAAATAAATTATTTTCGTATTAATCATCGTAACATGCGTACATGTGTGCATTTATGTATGATTTCGGGCGGTTTTTATTCGACTGCAAGAGGCTAAGGGAGACGAAGAGAGGGTGGAAGCCACCTGGCCTGTACACAAGGTTCAAAGCACATCGTTAATGAGGATTGAAGAGCACCGCCCGGTGGACCATGGTCTGTGCATCGCCATAGGGGTTCATCTACAACGGGGACTATAAATAATATGATCCGCAGCTAGATATCCTACCTACATACATTTCACTTGATGATATTAACGCTTGACGACATGAACGCCCGTTTCGTGTCATCGTGTGTCCTCGTACAATACGTCATTCTGTCGTGCTTTTATAAACATCCTCACAATGACGAGCCAGCGGTACGTGAGAGTACAAGCGGCAGCAGGTACCGCCGAAACTATCGAACCTCTCGTTTGAAATTCCAGAATAAATTGAATAAAATTTTAATTGCAAATTTTGTAATATCGACGTGAATCCGTATGAACGTGCTGAGAGTCCCATCGACGGAATTTATGATTTCATTTCAGCATTTCGTTTGCAAAATCGTCGTTGTTTTTTTTTTCTCGTCAAAGTACTTCGTTCATTAAAACAATGATAATATCGCTGTCAAATAAAATATTCCAACGCTGTTTCCTCCAGCTGTATGTGACTTTGCATCGACACTTGGGTACTAACGAACTCGACGAGTTCACGCGCAAGAAGCCTTTCCCATTATTGCTACCCCGTTTGGAGCATCAATTCTTTTATATGCTCCCGCCATTACATCTTTTGGAAAAGTGCCATCGTACAGCTTCCGATCATTCGACAAAAAAAGTACGAGGCAAAAAACGTCATCAGTCCGTTTCTCTCGAACGATCTTTTTTGGTTCATCAATCAGGGCACGATTCCTTTTGAAAACACGGACGTACCCAGGTCGTTAAGTGGCTCCGGCAGTTGTATTCTGTCCTGTTTACCGTCTGCAAAAAAAATCAACCGGATTTCCTACACACCCGGATCATGCTCTCGTTGTGGCTGTAGTCGTACAAAGAGACCACGGAGGTTCGTCGGAAACGTTACTCAGAGTGAAGAAGAGGGAGAGAGTGAAGCGAAGTCGGAAATAGATGTTGCGGGTCGACAAGCGGAAGGCCGGAAACCAACAGAGAAGAGTTGGAGTAGTAGGTCGAAGGGAACAAGAGAGCCTGCGACTGGTGTGCAGCAGTTACAGTACGTGGAGAGACGATTCTCGTGTGCTTTGCCATAACCATGGACCAACCCTCGGTTGTATTTCGTTGTAGGTTGGGCATTTAGCAACCGAGCTTCGCCCGAGGTATCGCTCGTAGGTGGCGCCTTGGATCTTGACAACCCTCAAAGCCAATCAGGCGTAAATCAGGGTTGATGACAGTGCCAACGATATAAACAATATTCCACGAAGCTGGCGTCAAACTAAGCAAACAGCCCTAAGCGTTTGATAACGAATGAAATATAGAAACCGACAACCGACTTTACCGTAGGGGCGCTTCCTAAGATGTCTTATAACGAGCGTTTTTTAAGTACAATAAAAGGAAGTACCGATACTTCGTCAACGCGCTGCACTCACACCCTATACACCCTCCAAGTTTTTAGTGGGAAAATTCCTACTGAGAATACAACTGTTTTCTCCGTTCTCCGATATGTGCCACGTGATATTTATTACCTTCGGACTTTCTTTCTCGAGAAGATTATCTTTCATTCGCCATCCGGTACATAACGTCGCTGGAACGTCGGCGAGTGGAGCGAAGCTTGCAACTCCGTTATTACCGAGTGAGACATAAATAAAATTATACACACGAACTTGTTCATAAAGCGATGTGAAACGACCTTTCCGGGCAGTCCACTATAATAGAATTAACAAAAGAGTGCCGAAACCGCATACGAAGAAAATGCAAGGGTAAAAAAGGAAGTGAACCAAGATTAGAAACATTGGAACTTTTGCGTGTGGTAGGGTCGAGTGAAAAATTTCGTGGAGAATATACGGTGGCGTGAAAAATATGAAAGCAGTGGAGAGAAAAAAGAATAGAGATAAAAAAACCCGCGAAATGGTGGAAGTACGAAACGAGCGCGCCGCTGCAGTGTGAAAGTCTCTCGCGTTTCTGGCTTCCATCTGCCACATAACGACCTCTGTTGGCATTTTTCTTACACTCGCTAATCCAACCGTCTGCAAACAACTTTTCTCGTCTCTTCCTCTCTCTCTTTCCCTATCGCTTTTTCCATCTTCTTCCCTTTCGCCTCACAAACTTTGCTAAATTTCTTTCTACTTCTTCTGAATATCAGAGATGGCCTTGTCTACTGGATCTTCCGCAGAAAGCTTCTTCACACCTCACCGGAAGCAGAAGCCTTTATCTCCAGCTTTAGCTTTAGAGAGAGTCTTCGGGGTATGCGAGTTTTGTTCTCGTCCTCCCTCGTAAGCATCGTAAATTAAGTCTTTCCATGCTCAATTTTCCGACTGGTCGCAGCTGGTATTGCCATTTGTATTTTGTATTGTTTTCACGAAAAGTTTTCAAATGCAATTTCACCAAATTCGAGTTCGTTAGAGTGTTTTTGAGGGATGTCAGTGCAGTTAAATACCTTGGACGGTGTCGTTCGGATGATTAGAGGAGTGTCGAGAAAAATCTAACCTCAATGATGCTGATGCAGATCATGAGATATGGAGGTCGTATCCGAAACTTGGGTTTCCTCGGTGGCAGTGGATGTCTCGGTGTTGGTCTTGGAGTTAACGTCAATTCGTCGTCTCTGATCTTCCGCAAAACCGGCTGGGTCTCACTGTCGGGTGTGTCCAATGCTCCTGGATAATTTTCGTCGTCGAGGCGCGGTTCGGTCGTTGTCGAGGTCGTTGAGATCGTCGACAAGGTCGGCGATGTGACCAACAACGCTGCTTCAACGTCCATTTTGCTTGGCAGGGTCTTCTGGAAAACGGAAATTGATATTCTATTGATTGTATCGATTATTCCAATGATTATTTAACCAACAAACGCGTTTACAATCTGAAGGATTCACGAGCTTGCGAGAATTCTTTGCGATCGACGCAGCGAAAAAAATTGCAATTAAAAGCTGGGTGATATCAATAGAGCTTTGAAAAACCTGAGACAATAAGTCAGAACAATAGCAGAGCGAGATCGAGTATAGTCCAGGAGTTTCTGCTTTGAACTATCGCCAGAAGGCTTTGAGTTTTTGGACACTCCTCTTTTGCCCTCATTCTCGCTTTTTATCTTTTGTTTCTCTCTCATCTGTCTTTCTCTTTCCCTCCCCAGGCTGCTTTTGTTTGTGTTGTCCACAATCCGTTCTATTATCCACAGCCACCTCGAAGCAGACTCCGAAGAACACGAAACTGCTTTATCCCCATTGTTTTGATTTTAACGCTGCACTGGGCGGCGATGATTTTGTGGCATAAGCGAAATTTACGAGCTCATGGACCGCCAAACTGCTGCCAGTTCGCTTAATCCTTAAAGGACCATCTTTCTCCGACCAAAGGACCAAAGTCAATTTGGTGATGAACGTGGGAGAATATACCTACCTGATGAATGAGTCAAGACTTTCATCCAATAAGATTTAGAGGCGATTGCCGTCAGTCGTTCAAAAAGAACCTGCGACAGTTCGAAAGTCTTCAGGGATTTCGAGCTACAGCACAATATCGCCGACAAGGTTGGAGAGCCGAATGAAAAAGAGCTGATTGTGCCAACATGGGACCTTCAATGATTGTGGCAATTTAAGAGAGTCGATACCTGGTCCAATGACAATTATTGGAATTCAGAGGATCGTGGGAGACCTTTGGAAAAAACTTTAATTTCGATGATGCTGGGAAACAATGAGGAATTAGTCAATGAAGTAGCAAACACTGTCCTTGAACTCTGGCAAAATATATTCAGGTCATCATTTTTCTCGCCATCCTTTGCACCTGTGTTTTACCTGTTCAATAAGGCAATTAACATAATGATCGTCCTTGGAGCGCACAAATCGAGCTCCAGTTGGACGTGTATGAACGCTCACCAGGATGTATTAGATCGAGATCAGAGAGAAACCCCTCTAAATGGATCTCACATGGTATCTACAAGGGTCACGGTTGTCCCGCAGCAACTGTAGTAATTGGAGGTCAGAAGGGTCACCTCTGGGATTCACGAGGTTGCCAAACCTTCCCAGTGCCCTGCTGTCGAACGAAATTTTCGGTTCTGTCACGTTATTGCCCTAACACAAACCACGCACGATCGTGTGAGTCCTCGTCCTGATGGACGATCATTATTGTCTCTCCGCCTTTCCGTCTCTCTGCTCTCGGCTTCTCGTTCGAGTAGGACTATGAAAAGCCTCCAAACAATTAGTGCATCGTCCTATTTGACGTTCGTTCGATCTCAAATGTCATTCTTACCTTCTCTGAGTGATTGAATGGAAAAAAATAATTTTCCACATTGGACGAAAGAAAAAAGAGAGCCGTGATTTCGATGTGCATACGCGCATCATTACTTTCGAGAAGTAATAAAAATTGCTGATGTTTCCGAAAAAAAAGTATTATTATTTTGTAGCCACAGAGGCAAGTAGAACGGGTCGAATTTAGTCAGGCAAAAGGTCGGATCCTTCGGTCTCAGAGAAAGAGAGACGAGAGTCTCTTCATCTCTCTTTGTCGTGGCTCCGAGAATGAAAACGAGTGGAAAAAGAAAATTGAGAAAAGCTGATGCTTAAATCCAGGTGGTCGATCGGTTGTAAACAAAATGGAAGGTGGAATAATAAGCAAAAAGAACGGAGTAAGACGATTGTACAAACCAACTGAGAAAATATTGAATCCGGGGTCTCCCTGTTCAGCTTCTTAGCGTATAGTCGTGGCGGGGTAAGATGGTTCAACGTAAATTAAAAAAAGAAGCAAATTTACAATTTGGACGATTGATAAATTGCTTATCTTCTATGTTTCGTTATCGATATATTCCACTGAAAGACTTGTTTTTACAGCTGCCTCGAAACACTGAAATAAATCATAAAAAAATATAAACCACTTTGCACATCGACTTCTTCAACTTCTTCCTTGTAAGTTTATAATAATTCCAAGATAAAATCGATTAAAACAAGGATGCCGGACGAAGATAAAAATCAGGATCGTTGAGATCAATCCCTGAGATGGGAATTGAACTGGTCCATTTTCCCTTGTCTGGACTATGGTTATAGACCATTGATACAGTCCTTGTCTACCGGAAAATTTTATTTTCTGAACTTCAGGAAGTGTGTACTCGTGTATGCTAGCACGTTAAAACGACAAGCACAATTGTCCCTCGTTGGGTAACGGAAATTCGACAGAAATTCAGAACCATTGAATCTCGAGAGTTTTCAGAGAGGAAAGGCTGTGCTAGAGTGCTTTTTGCCGAGTGAAGAAAAATCGACACAGCTAAGAGGAGAGAAAATCCAAAGTAAAAATACGGTCGATCAGGTACAATGAAGTAACTGATTAAAAGTTTCTGTATATTATTGGCTCACGGCTATTTTTATTGTATTTAAATACAGTATTCAAGGTTTATTCTTATTCACTAGTTTTCGAGAAAAAAACGTTTTAATTGTTTCCATGTAATTTTTTATTTTTTATAAAGAGAGAAATAAGAATGCGATTAATTATCATTCCCTTCTGCCAATACCAAAACTTTATATAAATTGAATATTCCGTTTTATTTATTCATTACTTTTTTTTATACAATATTGCGGGCTGAATTTTTGCTTGAATTAAAAAGACATTTTCCACTTTTTTTTGTAGCAATTTTGTGCACGTTTATTGAAAAAAAAGTTAAACGTGTTTCACATCATCTTTCGTTGTATGATATTAGAGTCAAAAATGCATCGATATGTTTATGTATGAAGTACGAAAAGCCCTTCCACGTGAGCCTTATCCGAGAGCAACGTTCAGCTCGATATGGATCTTTCTGGGAGCAGAAATTCGCACAGGAAGATTTAATATATGTATATACACACATACATATATGTATATGCTTTTCTCCTGCCTTAAGGAAAGTTTGATTTATCTTCAAATTTGAATAACATGAGATAGGATGCGATGCATTGAATATGTGTGTATATAAAATACACGTGTGCAGTAAAAGTTAGGTGCACCGCACCTCGGCTATTCGATAATGGTCGATAACGTAAGTGTATGGGGCATTTCACGAAAATTGGAATAAATTTAGAGCATTAGCATAGAACATTTTTCAACCCTCCAATCCGAACCCTGGGTGGTTTCCCTCTTGACTGTTTGTACTTTGAATAAAATCGTCATTAAAAATTTACTTTGGATAACATTTTTTATATATTTTATTCAAAATTTATAACAGTTGCGAATTAAAGAATTGTTTTTATCAGCTACTCTTCGTTGCGGTTCACGCGTGCTGAAAATAACATAGGGGCGTTTGCATGAATTATTATGAAAGGTAGAAAAATCTGATTGAGTGGCTTTTCCGAACAGAACGCCCCATATATGTTGCACGAATCTTCGTAAACTCGCATGTGGCCTTGGGAGATAAAATTCCATCCAGAATGTGACGTTTTATACAGTCCATTGAAACAAACACACGCGAATGAAAAAGCAACCCCAATATACATACGAAAATCATTATACGACTGTTTGGAAGGCAAATATAATTTGAATAATAACTCCAGCCTCGAGCTCCATTTGTCGACGCTTGATTAACATTAAAATATCATTTCTGCTAATTATCCTTGAGTCATAGTGAATAATCAGCGGTAAGAAAACGTCTATCGAGTAAATTGTGAATTAATTTGCATTTCATAACGTTCATTCGTAGAAAAATGATGATTATATTTTTACAAAATGTAGAATGCTTGCTGCACAAAAAATTGATGAGATGGGATTGAGACTTTTCGCAAATTTTTTTTGCACTTTTAGTTCTGCGAGCAAACGAAAATTCCATATAAATAATACAGCCGGGAATGTATGAAATCACAATTTTTCAATATTTCTTATTGGAGATACCTGAGGGAAAAGATTCAGCAGAGTTGCAAATTTAAAGAGGGCACGAAGGGTAGAGGGTTGGAGATAGCGTTCCCAGGGTGCTTGGCGTTTTCGCACGTCGCTCAAACCTAGCAACAAGCGAACGTACAGCAGCATTAAAATTACGAGAAACATTAAAGATTTTATAAGGGTTTGCCTTTCCCTCTTCCTCGTGCTGCCTATCGCCCCTTTTTCATGGCATACATCTTTTGCTTTTTTTCTCTCGAAACACATCGGGCATTTCGCGATTAATCAAGGAAATAAATCTCTGATGCTCGTTGCGAATCATCGCTGTCTCTATGAATTATGAAAAAAATTAAAGCAACAACATTTATGAGATTAAAATTGTTCATCATTATTTCGAGACTGGCAAAATTATGCAAGAGGAGTAAATCAAAATATGCATAGGATGAGACAGTTTAGAGCTAAAAACAGATACCATCAATTTTCATTTTTTTTCCATCTCCATTCATCCACTAAAAAATAAATCAGCGAGAACAAAAGTGCGAAGCTCTCCGCGAATGAGAACCGAGTTCGTCGAGGCGCGTCAATATTACCTTCGTGCGCTATGCATATAACAGAACATCCGAACGTATATACCACGTCTGAATGGATATCGAATATGTATGGGACGTTTTGTGCCAAATCGAATTTGAAAGATTCATCTCGAGTCGATGGTTTTTTTAAGGAGTTTTCAAAAAGATGTGGAATAAAGACATTATTTTTTCATCTTTTTCCAGCATCAACTGTGTTAAAATTTCTTTTTATTTATCTTTCGTCGAACATTCCGGCCATTTTGAATGTGAGTCAGGTTGGAAAAATTACTTGGGGAAGTATGACAAAAGCGAAAAAAATCCTTTCGACGTATATATGCAAGTCTCGTCATATAAGCCGCTTAGGAATAACAATTTTTATTCGTTTGCTCGTATGTGCATGCCTGTACGTCGTACATATGTTGCATAACGTTAAAAAATCGTATTTTCCGTTCACCAAGAAAAAAGAGAAAAAATATAGCTTTTACAATGTAATATTAAATAATTTTGCGTCATATAACGTATTAAATCGTATTAATATGTAAATTTTTGCTTTTTTATTTATAGAAAACTAGCTCGATTAATTTCACGTCGCGATTATTTGTGTCAGCCGTGGATTTTCATTTAATATAATCGTGACGATACTCAATGAATATATAAAATACACAAGAGCGATAAATGTACGTGCGTTTATAAATAAAGTGTGCGAGGAAATTTAATGAAGAGATAAACCGAAGGGGAGTAATTGCAAAGAGAAGCGAAAACAATCCCTTTATTCTCAGATATACAAAAGTGTCTTTTTTTATCATGCAACCTCTGAACTTTTTCTTCCCTCGTGTTCCTTTATTTCTCGCATATTCACTCGCTTGTGCATTTTCGCTGAATGCGAATCTCGCTGTATAATAATTGTGGATGCTGGGAGCGCGTCCTCTTTGATTCGCGGCTGCGATATGAAAATAATTACAAAAATTTCCTGGCAGTTACATTCGAGATAGACTGATTGTGAAAGAAGAAAGGCTAGCTTAACGAAAGAGAGGAAAATGTTGAAAAGTGAAAGAAAAATATTTCCTTCTCTATACTTATCTGTTTCTCGATCCTATTTTTATGATTTTTCTCTCCGAATCGGTGCAACTAAAACACTTCATCTGTGACTAATATTGAAAAAAAGTATTTCGATACGTATTGATTAAGAAGAGATGATAACGTTGCTCAATGGTCGTTTATGTTTGGTGCAATACTAATAGTAACGATGGTGATAAATAAAAAAAAACAGTGATTATTATTATTATTATTATTATTAATAGAAGAATTCTTTATAAATTTATATTTTTTATAAGATTAAAGCGTCTCGAGAACTTTAATACTCGTAAAGTTGGTCCATAAATTATGTATAATACTGACGATAACATAATCTGCCTTTAGGAAGCCTCCAAAAACATATTCACTGCTCGCTTAGCCGAGGCGTTATCTCTGTCGAGCCAGACGCTGGCATTAATCACGTTTCCTCAAGCTACATCTAATTCACGAGATCCGAGACTGTAAAGAAAATCTACAGCCGAGAATGACGCCATATTCGAGCATCTCATTTTTTCGTACGCGTGAAACGAGCTTTCGAAACATATTTTCATACTAGAATCATTCGAATTTGCTTTTCATCGACGTCGAAAGGCTTTTGTACGAGATTCGATGTGCATGATTCATTGTTTTTTTTTTGTTGCAAATACCAATTCATTTGGAAACTTGAGACGATTTAATTGCCACGGGTGTGGACTTTGTTTGTGAATCGTTGATTGCGTTGATTATTATTAAATTCACACTTTCTTTTACTTCCTTTTTGTTCCACGTCGACAAAAGCTGATTTATCCTTCGTTTCGAATTTTTACGCAACGTCGTCAGATGCAATTGAATTTATGACGGATATGATACGCGATTTACGCGCTTTAACCGCGCGTGCGGCAAGAAACATCCAAGAAGTGTCTTGTAAATTGATAGAAGGAAGCAGGAACGTTTTCCAGAGATCAAATCCCGAGGTCGTGTGAAACTGAATGCTGGCATAAGAAACTGCGTTATTCGATCGTGTGGACGATGACAATCGTCGTCTAACGGCGAACGCGTCTACGCATATATGGGCTATTTCATTCTGAATTGGCACTTTTTCTAATTTCTCGGTTAACAAATGTTTTTCTCATAAATATCATTGTTGGTGGACCGAAAAACAATTCAAACGAATTATTCTATATTTTTTTACACGATGCACACGTATTTTGCTATAATTTAAATACTTTATCTAGTAAAATTTCATTGATTATATAATGACATCTTTTAATGTATCTATGTATAAAGTAAAGCAATTTCGTAATTATTGAAATAATTTTTGGTACGTGAGCACAAGCTTGGCGGTGTGAATTCAATTTATTTGAGAACCGAGAAGCGCGTGATTTATGTTAAAAGTGGGATTCCTCCAAGCACCTTATCGCAGTGTCAGCGAAAAATGTCAAGTATACGCAGTTTGCGGTTGCAAAAATTACGAGTATAATTCTTGTTTAATTCGAAGGGAGATAAAGTTTAGGATGACGTTGATTTTTATTAGAAATATTAGTTTTTTCGTTGCATCATTCGAGAACGAGTTTCTTCGGCAGCAAACTTTGGCAAACACTGATTACCATGGTCGAAGAGGGTAAAAAAATTCCGAGGACAAGTCTCGATCGTTCCTTGCGCGTTTGCTTTTTAGCTCATTTAACGTATATGGGCACTTCCATGTAATTTTAGCCATACAAAGTTACTTTGTTTTTTATCAATAAAAACTATTGTTTAACCAAGTAGCAATAATATCAATTTTCGAAATACTTTCGATTAAAATTGTGGGACAAGCTTCTGTCCCATTTTTAAAATCAAATTTTGAATTATTTGGTTACAAAACAAATGTCAATTATTAATATTTACAGAAAAATAATAATTCAGGATTTCCGGATTGTGCAAGTTACAAATAAAATTTTTGCGAATATTTCCATTTTAATGATTTCGTCGAGAAAGTAACGGAATTTTTAAGATTTTTGTTGTTAAAAAAATGTGTATTTGCGGAACATTGTTATTATTTTTTTGTCGTTTTAATCTCGAAGACCTCATGGCATGAGTCTTCAGGGAGAATAAAGTTTTCTCACCTCCATATTTCCTGTCGGATGCCGCGAATCCTGTTTTGCTCGTCAATCTCGTTTAGCAGCGAAAACTGCGATCGTTATCGGAAAGGCGAGAATTTTTTTCCCGACGACATTTTAACGTGCGAGTACGATTTTCCAGCGGTAATTTAATGTATATACAGGGCGTCTCAAAATTGAACGTCAATGACACAAGCTTCGTAACTATTGACGGATCGAAAATGTTTGGATACTTTTCGACTCGGAATTTCCTCGTAAATTGTCATTATTGACTTAAAGTTTATGAGACACCCTCCGTGTATAAAATTTGATAAATTCTCACGAATAATATCGTTCGAGAAGACTTTATTTGGACTTTAAATGAATGAAAAGTCCATTTCGATCCCGATTTCGAAAATTGAAACATCGTTTGGAAATGTTTTTCGACACATCACGGAATCGTCTATACATTTTACATTTGTGCGGAAAAAGTTTCCTCCCAATGGTCTTACTTTGCATCGAAAAAAAATTTCTATCGGCCATTTTTTCCTGGCGAAACCAATTTGATCACGTCGAATAATCAAATGCAAATTTTTCTTTGCAAAAACGTGTCCTCGACTGGAATTCGTTCAATGACAATAAAAAAGGGAAAAACACGATCGAGCTTTTCACTCTTCTTTCTTCGCTACCCTCCTTCGTTCCCTTAAGCTCAGCCTCGATGAGCACGCGCCAAAAGCTCGAATATACGTTTCGAGATTTCCGTCTGCATCGACGAACTTCAATTCCACTTCTCTCTCAATTTCTCTCGGTTTCCGGCGAGCGCATCCATTGGGGGTGTCCGGGAGGAGGCGGTGAGGTGAGAGGTTAAGGGGGTCAGAGGAGGCATCAACTACTGCTCAAGCTCAGCTTTTCATCGTGTACTCACTCATTTTCTCTCGTCCTCGTTGAACTCGGAGCTTTACCGATAAAAAAAAAGAAATACGCGGCATTTCACGGCAACGCTATTTTTCCATCCCTCCATTTCTATGATCGGGTCAACGATTTTTTTTTATGTCTCTGTAATTGCCACAAATGTTCATAATTTTTTAAAGATTTTTTCAAAAGCAAGATTCATGCGTACTGAAAAATTCAATTTATTCAAAATATGCATTTTTTTATCTTGCCTTTGAATCTTCAAAATTATTATCTCCTAAGATGTCAAAATGACGATGGATTTTTACGGACGATCCTGATATCGTTACAGGCATCCTTGAGATATTTCGAAAGTTCGCTGACATTTATGGAAATTTGGCTTTAAAAAAATGGCGTCAGCAATTTTTTTTGACGATTTTCGTCTCCGATGACGATCAAGACCCGTACGGAATTTTATCGTCGAGTTAAAGAGCTTAATTTATGCTCGTACGGAATAAGAAAAAATAATAATTCGCAAATAATGTCTCAACTTATCGAGAGTGCGCGAATATCCTGAGGATTTAAACGTTTCCGGGGATTAACGAAAAAAAATGTGACTAAAGCCGTCATGGACCAACGAGGGTGACAAAAATAGGGGAGAGAAAAAAGGCAGGTCTCCAACGAGATGGGTGCGAGAGTGGCACGTGTCTATACTACAATTTTTTTTTCGTTACAACTTTTCGAACCAGACAGTGTGGAACAAAAAAAATCCTCGAGCGTAGTTTTCGAGAGAACTACTCCTGTTCAGAGACGAGAGTGACTCTCGACGATGGCATATATATTGTTCGCTCGTTCGCTTCCTGTTATCGATGTGCTGGACATCATCCCCGCTAACTCGTAAAAGGCAGAAGAGCTAGTATTTTTTTTCTCATTAAAGCAGAAGGGGATGAAAGAACAAAAAAACAAGACGAATGTCCAACGAGGGAAAAAAGTGAACAATTTTTCGCGAATATGTACTGAAGCATTTAATGACTTTTCAGGCCGAACGTGAACTCCACTAAAATCGGTTTTGTAATAATGTGTATGTGTATTTATTTAACTCTCGTTATTGTTAAAATTCTTATCATTCGTGACTTTTCAGGCCGAACGTGCACTCCACTAAAATCGGTTGTGTAATAATGTGTATATGTATTTATTTAACTCACGTTATTGTTAAAATTGTTATCATTCGTGTTAATATTATCGACTTTCTTAAATGCCATGTGTTCGCATGAAGTACGAATAAAAGTTTACACTCAAAAACACCCTCCTATCGATTGCCATTTTTTCAAGCTTCCACGTAGGTGCTTTTTTTTAATATGTGACAATCGAAGGTCAGTTTATTCGAGCGTGTGATCCACTCTCAGCTGGCAGTTTACTTCGTGTTTTTCCCCTCCCTCTGCAGACAAAATAAACGAGCATCGAAAAAAAAAAATCTGCGAAACCCATTCGTAACGATTGTTTTTCCATCATGCATATATGCATTTGAGCCCCTCTGCAAACAGAAACTCTTTTGGGTACATAATAGCTGCGCCGGAGTGAGTGTTTAGCGCAGTTACTTTGTGCAATTAGTGGGCTTTTAGCATTTTTTGTTTTCTGCGATGTTTCTTTTTTTTTTTTTTTTGCGAACGAGAGTAAAACATAAACGCGAGCTTAATGCATTTCGAATAACCCATTTACGCGTTCTACATCCACAAACGTATACGGGGCGTTTCAGTCGCAATGAATCTATAACTTATTTTAACGATTATTTTCCATTCGACAATTTAAAAATAAAGAACCCGTTCAATTCTAAGCTAAAAGCTAAAAAAGCTAGTGAGCGAGAATTTCTATCGCCATACAGGCAGTCTCATGATACAATTTCAAATCACGTCTCTGGATTTTTTCTCATCTTCATGCACTCTCTGCATCTTCAAAAATTCATCATCGATAAAATAGTTCGCAATTGAAATGAAATTAACCAGAGTGGCAACGCGGGGCTCCACAAAGGATAAAAACAACTCGAGAAAAAATAAATCACTGATTTCGAATTCTTCGGAAGATGAAAGACGTCCGATGGAAAAATATGAAATTAGCGATGTTTTTGTGTCCAGAAAGATTTTTTTACGCTGTTCGATCGGAGGACCCCGGCACAGTTTGTTCGGAATGCCCCGTACATAAAATGTACGATCGTGATAACAATTCTGACGGGTATTTTTGTGCCGATTGTCCAGCAATTTCTGCTCAGAAATGTCACAAACGAGTCTACCAGATTCCTCTATTGTCTCGGACGGTCATTTCGCGGTCCGCGCGTTTAGCGTCCGGCTCTCGGGTATTAGGGAAAACTCTCGGCCGGTGAGCGGGCGTTCGCAATTCACTCGGGCGTTCGGAAACGCGACAATGCGTTACGGTAAATGGTTGTATGCGTGAACGGCGTTATATAATGCACACGAATTAAGGTTTTATACACGTTACGTGTACACCTTTCTACTTGTATTAACGTTGTACGCGTTCGTACGGGCTATTCCATGCGAAATCGTCGAAATTTTTAAGACTCGTATGCGTACGCATTCCCCGATCGTTAATACCGTGATTTCCGGTTCTCGAAAAGCTCGCAAATGTTGGACTCGCAAATGGGCGTTAAAATCGTCGGACAATGAATGAATCATCTGAACAAAGCGACCCTCGCTGAGAAAAATCGACATTTCGTGCCTAATTTTTTTTATTTACCCTTTTTTTCGTATAAAAAGCAAAATTTGACGCTTTATACGCTGATAACACAAAACGGTACATCTTTTTTTTCGCTCTCAACGTTATATGGACAAGAAAATTGATGAGGATTACCGAACAATATATGGAGGAGTTTGGAAAAATAAATCGAAGAGGCTTACGGATTTTCATCGATTTTTCGTGGATCGCCCCGTATGTCACGAGGAAAAGTGGATATTTTGGCCATCGCTCGTTGCTTCTCACTGTTTCAGCTGGAAAATTCGTTTGCGTGCGTGTTCGCGGGTGCCTGTGAGAAATTGACGAAGAAAGAGAGAAAATTCGCGAGGGAAGGAGATGAGAGGTAAACTGGGATGCTGCGGCACGAATTGTCGTTTCAACGTGTACCAACTAAATTCGCAACCCTCTCCGCTAGTTTCATTCGCTCAACTCTGTGCGTATGACTCGCGTCGATGGTACGTAACTCTGGTGGGACAGAAGCCGTCCACGAGTGACTGGTAAGTGCCTTCGTGTACTCTGGCACGTACAATGACGTTGTACATATATGTACGAATATACACATATGCATAAACGTGTATACAGTATATTTGCACATAATGTTTTGTACAAAATCCTATACGAGAGTTAATGTTTTCCACCTCGGAGGTATAGATGAACACGAAATCGTCATTTTCACTACAGTACTATAGAACTCTACTGCCTCTCGTTGTTTAATCCAATTAACCTCGATCGGAAAAACGGTATTTATTATTGCTGCGAAATAAAATGAATAAATTATGCGAAAAATGAATATGTATGTACAAAAACGAATGACAATTCGTTCAAGGATACATTTAACGACAAAAGTGGGTAGAGAAATACACGTGAATGATAAAATTTGATGAATTTGAATCATGGATGTGATAAACTGGGAAATTTCGATTCTCACTTTTGGTTCATTGGTTCTGAAGACTGGAATGATTTTAATAATGCGATATTTGAGTATTTTTTAATGGTGACTGAAACCTATGAGCATACATTAATTCGTGTATTATATAATGTACAAGAAACATAGATATATATAGTATAGTTATATTATATGGATTTGAAAATGTTTTTCCTTTGGTTTTTTTTGCGGCCTAAATCGTCGTCCTTGGCCTCCAGTCTGTTCTCCTCGTTCTTTGAGCTCAGGTTTCTGGCACTATACAAGCCTCTCGTACTCGGTACATAACGTGCAACGAGCCGTATTTCATTCGAGACCGAAACTACGAGAGAAGCCGTAAATAACGTGGTACCACGATCGTACCTTTTCTATATAGTGTTTTCTGCACGTACACAGAGCGTTCCTTATATAAATCAAGTCAAACCTTACAGGTCTTTTTTCATACGTACCATACATTCGTAAATTATGAAATTATTTATCCAATTAGCTGAACAGTACGAAATTGGCACACGGCAAGAGTTACGAAATTATCACGATTCAAAGTTGCCCAAAAAGCGACAGATTTCATTTCCCTTTTCTTCCCTAATTTGTGTGATTTAATATGGCGATAATATAAAGCGATAAATAAAAATTCAAGCAATCATTCATACCCTGATGCGTGATTTTCAACTGGAAATATTGTAAAATGAATAAAGTCTCGCAAATATTCCATTCGAATTATAAAAAACAGATAATCGAACGATCAAACAGTTTCTTAAATAATTTGCAACGTGGTGACGTAATCCAACGATGCCTTATATTTTTTTTTTCGCGAAGAATATTTTAGCGAAAAAACGATTGCTCCTGGAATTGCCCATATTCGGGAATAACGTATGCGTTCGTGTATTCGTAGCTTTACACTTTGGTCCGGGCATGAATTTTCCGCATCTACCTTTGCCGCTCGACGTCAGATGGCGTAGCGGTGAAATTTGTGCGAAAATTCGCAATGGCGTGTAATTATAAATCTGCTTAAAATCGTCGCGACCCTTCGTGGTGACACCCACCTTCCACATCTGCCTTGCACTTTTCTCCCTCTTCTCTCTCTCGACAATGCACTTTGTGCCCATCACCCAGCACGAACTTATTCTCTATACCCTCTCTAAACCGCGACGTAAAAGGGTCTTGGATGGAGATCGATACCGAGGTTCGCGTAATAATCGGTCTCGGTAAATAGGATCAAAATTATTTTCCACATTGTCGGATAATTCAGGATTTTTTTCATTCAGTCCACAAAAAACTCCGCAGCGATCGTGAGGTAATACGTACACTTGGAATTTTTCAAAAACCATGTCGTCCCGGCATGGGTCCCGAAGTTGATCCTTTATCGAAAAAATATCGCGTGATTGTTGTCGTTTTATTCGTCTATTTGACTATTTGACTATTTTTTCGCATTTTCTTACTGATATTTCGAGTTTTCGCGAAAAACTCGATGAGTTTCGTGATCAGCGGAAAATTTCCGATCGAATAAGCTCCTGAAATATTGAAAATTTGAAAAAAAAAATTTCGACTCAGTTTTCGCCATTTTTCCAGAATCGTCGAAAAGTCGAAATTTCAAATGATCATAACTTCCTCCCTAATGAAGCTACATAGATTTTTTGGGGGTGTTTTGGAGAGCCCTCGAGTAGACTTAGACAATGGTGAAAGTAAAATGGCGATAGCTCGATTGCTTCACCCCCAAAATCGATGTTGAAAATTGGCGAAAAAAACGCAAAGGGGTATGTATGGGAAAATTGGCGAAAATCGGTGGTCCTACTTTAAAAATCTGCCAAAAATCGAAAAATCAAGATATCTGGACAAACCAAACGGCATTTTGAAGCCTCATCAATTGCCAAGAGAATAAGCACAAGTCGGAGTGTCCATCTCGAACGAAAAAAAAATGGCAAACATTTTAGAGAACCAACTCAATCCGGCAGAAAATGACAAAAAATTTTAAATTTCAAAATTGATTTTTAATGGTCCATATCGATGTATTTTTTCCCGCTGATTACGAAATACATCGGTATTTTATCGAAAACTCAATATTTCGGTCCGAAAATGCGATAATACGAATTTTATCAACTAATTACTATTTCCTCATTAAAATATCGAGTTTTCGAAAAAAAGTCAGTGGATTTCGTAATCAGCGGGAAATTTCCGATCAGATAAGCTCCGGAAATATTGAAAATTTGAAAAAAAAATCTCGTCTCATTTTTCGCCACTTCTCCAGAAACCTAAAAAAGTCGAAATTTCAAAAGCTCGTAACGATTTTTTGCTTTCTGATGCGCGCAAATGTGAGCGCGAGCACCCATCCCTAGTATCGTATCAAAATAGTATAGGCTCGATAATATCAACTCGTTGTACATTCGGCGGTTTGTCAGCCGTGCAAGACACACGTATTGCAATTATAACAATAACGGATAATAATTATCTTGTTTTTAGGTAGACTCGTTAAATATTTCATACGAGGATATTAGCTACGATGGCTTAACAATTTCGGGAAGGAATATTCGTTACAATCAAGCGTTAATTGGTCAATTATTGGAAAACATCGTAATATCCAGTTATTGACAATTATTTGCAGCGCTTTGTATAGTTTATTATTATTAATCGGAACCGCGTCGCGAGATAATATCACGTCAGGTATGCAAGCGCCGAGAGCAAATTCCTGTGGGGCATTGATTTTGCGTTACTTCCACACCCCATTAATTAAGGATCTCTAATTATGTGAAGCTTTTTTTTCATGCGTTTAATTAATTCAATTCATTTTAATTGGCACAAGTACATACTTGCAAAAAAAATCATCGTCTGCAGCAAATTACGTAGCTGAGACAGACTTTTAATAAAATATTAAATAAACCGGTATATGGAACGTCATATATATCGCATACACAACGTGGCGTTAAGTGTTTGCCGATAAAAGTAAAACGAGCTGGGGGTGAGAAAACGGAAAAGCTATGCAGGTTGCGTACAGACGAAATTGAGGTAATTCGGATCGATAAAGAATGTCAATGATGAACGTCCACTTGGGTGAAAAAAAAATGCTGCGTTAACATAATTGCAGAAAAATTAAATAATTATACCTTGATTTTTATTATCGTGAATTTTTTTTTTTGCCAAGTGCCGATGCTGCTTTTGAAAGTACGCTGACGTGTTTTACCGCGATTCTTTTTCAAATACGATGAAAAAAAAATCTTCAAGCGGCGTGTCACCTCAACTTTTTCCTCAGCTGACTCCCATTGCCCCGCACTCGATAAGAAATTCTTTTTCATTGTCCTTTTATCTCTCTAATTCTAGAAACAAAAATTCCACGCTGAAACAGAAAGCAACCATCTACACGTAACGTACAAGTTTTTCTTCGCTGCTTTCGTCCCTCGTTTCACTCACTTTGTCTTGACTTTTGTTCCCTGCCGAGTTTTCCCACTATTAGGTAATACTATTTCATGACCCTACAGTGTTGCTCGGGGTTTTCTCTCTTTATTCTTCACTATTTCCGCCGTGGAATTTCCAGATTACGGGCAAAAATTCTTGCACTCTCGGGATTGCATTTTATCATTGCTGTTATTATTATTTTTTAATATAAGTGGCTCCGATACCTCGCTACGTTGTATAGCCTGGGTAGTGAAGAAAATGAAGAAAAAAAACGTCAGGTGACGTGAAAAAGAATGAGAAGGACGTGAAAAAATTCACGTTGAAACGGAGGATAGAAACTTGCATTGGAAAAGTGTTTTCGGTACAGTATATTCCACCTTTATATATATTTACTGCCTTGTACATATATATCGCGATATATACATACAATGTATGTACACATGCATTAGGGTGCTTCATTTTTCAACATTTTTTTACATCTCAGTTGGAAAGCTAAGAGTATATGGCGAAAGAAAAAATGTTTGGCTTGATTATAGACCGAGCTCATTGGAAAATTCAATTTCTCAGTTGAGTAACATGGATTTTTTTCTCTTTTTTATTATAAAAGAAAAGTTGATTGATTTTAAGAAGAACGCGCCAGAAACGTCACGTTTATTTTCAATCGAAGGTGCCTTCTTTCGATCCCATTTTCAACGTGGTTCTAGTTTATTCAATGGTGTTTTATGTGTCCGTTTTTTTTCTCTGCGCAGTACATTCAGGAATACGATAGTAAACGCGTTAATTTCCTCGTCGTATCCACCCACAGCCCAGCCGTTTACCTTTGAAATACCTTGGCGAAATAGCTCGCATAACTCGGGGTGGAACGATTCAGCCAATGCCACTCGTTGCTGCAGAGCTTTGCCCGATGCCGCAACCGCATCATATCCCTTTTCCATCGAGATATTTCTACGCCGCAGCATCTCAACCGCTTCTTCCAATCTGGATTTACTTTCGAATTTCTCTTAGAGCGAGTTGAAGCGCGGCATCAATTTATCGGAATCCTTTTTTTTTCGTGAGTATTACCATTTTTCCAAACAACCGGATAATTCTTTTTACATCGTGGCTGGATTTCTCATTTTCACGACATTCTCCGTGATTAAAATAACGATGATGATCCACCGATGTGAAAATCATTTTTTCTTCGTTGGAAAAATAAATAAGTGGCCATTCCACATTGATAGGGGAATAAGACACAAAGCTGAGATTAGAACCATTTTGCTCTCGACGTCGATGAGTTCTGAGCGCTTCCCTTATCTTCGAATACCACGGGCTATAGCTTCCGGAAACCCTGAGGCTCCTAGCACACATATATACACGTATATATGTACCGTAATATACACCGTATAACTATAGTTCGTCCAGCACACACCTTTCCAAGGTCCTTCCTTTCTCGAGCTCGCAGCGTCGTCGTCGTCGTCGTCGTCGTTTCTGCAAGCCCGAGGGTAGTAAGCAAATAATCCAATCAAGCTAAAGCAGCGCCCCCTCGCGACGATATACCGTTTTACCACCACCTAGAGCTCTTGAAAAATAGCCGGAGTCAACTCGTTTCGATCAGACTCGAGCGCCCTCTGCCAACCCCGCCGTTCTATTCTCCATTGAACGATGATAAAAGAAATTGGAAAAAAATCGTTGTCCCTTAATCTTTTGTCTCTCCGACATCCACCTGAAAGTAATGCGATCGATCCCTCCGAGTGCTTTATTTGTGTGGAGAAATAATCGAAGCGGCTGAAATGATATTCCCATCGTTTTCCAGCCTGGCTTTTATCCTGTCTCATCCTCAATGATGATGTAGTGCGTTACGGTACGTCCGCTGTTACTCCTAGTTGCTATGTACTTCATTAGCTGTACGGGAGTACATACTGATGGTCTATGTACCATGGATAAACGACACAACATATAACTGCGTCTCGTGTTTATGGATCAACGATCTGGGAATATTGGGGAACACACCTGTAGTGAAATCTCCACGCCCACAGTAGAACCTCCGATAAAACGACGATACGAAGGGACACGGTGATCACGATACACCCCATAGAAGAAAATGGTTGGATATCGATGATGATCGGGACATAAACTCTTGTAAAATGACTGTGATAAAAAAAAACAGTAAAACGAAACAATAAAACCAGTGTTTCGTAAAAAAAGGCTTTGCAATCCTGGAATTGTCAACATTTTTCAAGACTTTCAATGCGGCAATGACCTCTTTTGATTACGGTAGAATTCGATATTGCTCTTTATCGCCGAGCGATTCTTTCATTTTTTATTCTACACGCCTTTTTGGAAAAAACGTGCAAGCTATTTACAATCCCGAAAAGCGTTTTTCGTATTTGCTGCTGGGAAAAAATCGACGTTGAAATTCTCAATCTTCTGGAAATCGTATATTTAAAAGAGTGTCGATCGATTTGACTTTTGTAACGTTTTGTGATTGATCGATACCTTGGAGGAAAATGACAATTTTCTTAACGAAAGACGTCAAAAGTCCCTCAGGAACGTCGAGGTTTCACTTCTAAGATCAAGACAGGCATTTCTACTGTACGTTCAGTTGCTCCTGCAATATCCGATCATACATATTCTCTTGACCTGATACACAATTCGTTCATACACGGATAGAGGAAATCGCTCGGGTGATCGTATATGTTGAATCCTGGTAGGTTTAAAGTTAGGTGATATCCATGTACAAGCTCGGATGACGGTAGATGGCGGTCTTTCATGGGCCTACCCTTCTGGCTCGTTTCATAGGGGGCTTTTCTGGGCTTCCCACTCGGTATAAATGTACATTGTTCCATAGTTGAAGCTCGCTGCCGCCGCACCGAGCCGAGTCTAGTGTACTCGATACGAGGTGCCACGAGTATCGGGATTATCGTCATCGTCGTCGTCGTCGTCGTCGTCGTGAAACGTCGATGGTACTTTCACCGACAATGTTATATGCAACTTAACGTATAGGTGAAACGTGCATGCACGACGTGAGTTCTGTGAAATCCCCGGTATAACGTTGGTGGGCTTCCTTTCCTTCTCGGTGAAGACCATCGCTACCCACAACAGTTCGCTGCAACGTACACCGGGGGTAGGAAGCGTGTAGAGAGATAGTGCAGCAAGATACTGGCGCTACACTACCGTGAGAACGTAGTAGCCATCATTGAACCACTTACGTGTTGAATAGTCGCGCAATTCTAGCGTTATGTAAATCCCTTGGAATCATCGCACGTAGTGAACTCTATATATTGCTGAATCAACGAGTAAGCTTGTACAGGGCGAGTATGAGGGGACATTTGACTACCCGTGTACCTTCGGCAGATTGCAATATCGATTGTGCTGGATGCGACAATTGGTGGATTCAAATTTCAATGAGTTTTCCGATTCTATGGTGGTAAGACATCAATGACTCGCCTACCAGGATCGTGGATGAATGCGAATGAGAAATTCCAACTTGAATAGTGGAATAGCCTGTTTTGATGGAATTCGTGGTCAACCCTCCTGTGGATGTGTTTTGTAATGTTCATCCTGGATCCGATTGTTTGAGGAACCGTGCAGAGGATTGTTCTGAATTTTCGGCACAACTGATAAGGCGCCTAAGGTCCGGACGTAAGATTTAACCTACTGACCGAGGTCATTCGCCCGAAAGGGTATACGGAATCTCAGTGGCTTTTTCCCAGTAGGCGATGATTCCATTACAACGTTTTTGCGATAAAAATGGTACGAGGTTCGCGTCGAAGTTGGGTATAGGAGAGTAGATGCGATCTGAGAGTAGGACGAAGAGATTCGGGCAAGAGTAACAGAGACTGCACCACGTACCAGTTTGCAGAGTGCCGTCGGAATAAGATTGCTGGATCGTTGGTAAAACCTGGGAGGCAAGATCAGAGACGGTTAGGAGTCTTGGAAGACGCGAGAGGGAAAAACGTTCCGAGTGTGTGTGCGGATACGGGTTGCGTTTAAGTTGGCCCCGGTGTGAGTAGATTGGGCATGAAGATCTGGAGGCTGGCCAGGTTTCTCAGCAAGGCGAGATTTTAACCGTGTGCTCCGTGCAGAAAAAAAACGTCCCCAGGACTGTCAGGGGCCAAAGCAATACAAGAAAGAGAGCGAGCCCAATCCCCCGATGGGTTCTCGTGCTACGGTGAGAAAAAGACACGTAGTCGTCTGGAAAGGCGACAGCTCCCGCTACAGGAAACGATTTAAAAGGTTTAGCATGGGGGGTATATCTCCCGGGCGCGTTGAAAAGCGGAAATTCGTGCGGTGTGGAAGATGGCCCAGAAATGGCAGGCCAAAAGCATCAGTATGTTGGCCCACCGCCCAGATATCTCAACCAGAGTTCCGTATGGAAAAGCAGCAACAACGTTATCCACCCGGACTCACACATAGACGAGCATCTAGCAAAAAGTACATTCAACCTTCTTCGCTCCCGTCCCAAAATCTTATATCCCAAAAATGTCGAGCTGTCCAGGAGATGCAGCGATAGAAAAATTCAAGGGAACATACGAGTTACCTTTACGGTCTCTATCCGAGACTTCTTCTCATCGATTGTCATTGAATTGCTTGAGATGGAGATTGAAATTTCTTGGCTGCGGATTCTTAATCCAATATCGGGAGCACAAAGCTAGTTGGGATGTTATCGACAGTTCTCGGAGTTTGCGGCTATGAGGGTGGCCGTGGAGATATTTTGGTGGGTCCACGAGGTTCAACACTCTTGAGGGCATATGACGGATGAATGGACCGTTTATCTCAGCTAGAGATCATGGTGCCTTGATGGGGGCATTGGCTCTACTGGAATGGTCCAGACTTGTTGCACTTCTTGAGAATTAGAAGACGGCTTGGAACTCGTCGTGGATCGGGCGACCTAAAAACCGGAAGCTAACATCTGCTCCATGTTATTTCAGTCTACCATAAACTGTTTGAACTACGATTCCTCGACCGTACGCATAAAAACATTTACAGCGTTTACAGCGCTGTGTTTTTCTGCTTCCCGGTGCATATGAAAGTTGAACATCTCGATTCGTGCCACCAAGCGTTTCACGACTTCGAGTACAAGCCAGATGCAAAGTACGAAACACAAATGAATGGGGAAAGAGCTTATATACGTGTACGCAAAGCGTTATAAGAATACGAAGATGATTGGTGAAGCCACATGGCGGAGCAGGCCATATACTTTCTTCTCTCTCTCTCGCACATTTCATCCCATCTCTTTGAATAATCTTCCATCGCATCTCATCGCTTTTCCCTGTGCTTGTGTAAACTTCGCTTCTGGGTTATTAACCGGAGACTGCGAGGTTGGCTTGTACCGAGCTTCACTCGATTCTTCCCTCGGCCAGTCATCTCGACCTACTTTTGCATCGTTCGACAGCACGAAAGAGCGAACGATAAAGCAGAAACGTGAAGTGCACTTTTAAACTGACGGATGCACACGCGACGCACAAATCGCTTGGGAAATTACGAATTTTATCATATTTTTCCACGTTCGCGAATGAAGCAAAAAAAAACGATAATCGTAATAGAGGTGAAAGCTACAATAATGGTAACATGGGCCAATGGGTAAATTTGTGCTTTCCCATCTGATTGAATGACTGTGGCAATTCACGTGGCTGTGATTGGATTTTCCCATCGGGCAAATATTGTTCCCGAGGGAATCGGTAATCGATGGCAAATTTTAATATTTCGAAATGGAAAATTGCCGTTCGATCTATTCCGCAAATTAGAGTATCGTTGGATCGAACCGACAAAACGACGATTTTTCGGTATGACGAAAATGCGATTGAAAATTCATCCCGGAGGGGTGAAAGACACCGGGGCTAGCAAATTATTCCTGAGTGTTTTTTTTTTGTGATCCAACGATGTTCCGTTAATAACGACGTACAGGGACGTCCGGAATGTCCCAGATGAGATCTCATGAGTCTCGTATGTGATTCTCGTAAAAATCGTTCGTGTGGGAAGCGAAAATCGAAACGCTTTACACTCTGTTTTCACTGTACTTTCGTCTCGCTCTCTCTCTATCTTTCTCCTCCGGAATATCTCCATTCATCTATATATACTATCTCACGTTTCCATTGGACAGATATCCTTTATCATACCCCTTCCAAAGCTCGTTCCATCGCAGACTTCGGCACATTTTCAGTGAAAATAAGAGCGCACGTTTTCGTGTAGCACATTCTTATTGAACGTTCTTTTTACTCCTTTCCCTTACTCCTATACACGAATACCTTTTCTGCCTCATTCTGTTTCACATTGCCCTCTCTCTCTCTCTCTCTTTCTCTCTGTTTCTCAAACTCACTCGGGCTTTCGCCGACCGAACTTTTCTCATACCGAAAGCTCGTTGTACAGATAGAAGCGAGTTAAACACATAGATACAAACACATCCATCGTATCGAATGTATGTGAGGCTGAAACGAATAGAAAACTATGCCGGAGAGTACGTACAAACAAATACATTCCGGTAAAACGATTCGAGCGAGAAAACGATTTTCTTCGCAAGAGAAGCTTCCACTTGCATTGACAAAGCTCTCCTCTCTCTCCCTCTCTTTTTCGTGTTTCTCTTTCTCTCGTCATTTCGACAACGACAGGGCGTAACATCGAGTACGGTACCACGTGACTTGGGACTTTTCGTTTCACAAAATTTGACGTATATATGTATCCACACAGTACGTGGGACAGTTGGCCTTAAGGTTGATGGAAACAAAAAATGGAGCGGAAGATACGTCGCAGTAACGAAGGAAAAGTATCGTCTTCGATTTGTATCCATCCTCATTGACTTATCGACGTTGTGAATGGTTCGCCACCGATCCTCGATAACGCCAGACAAACCTCGGCGATATTTCTCGATGATCCGGGCGAGAAAAAAAAATGGGAAGAAATAGGAATGGATTGAGAGAGGAATAGTGAAAGATTGCTCGGTGATTTATCACCCTAAAATCATCATCGGTAACACGGCACAGTATCATTTATTTTATCGTCGAAGAGGAAAATTTCAAGTACCTGAAGCTATCAAAATTTATTAGAAAAAAGTTTACGCGATAATTATCTTTGGCATGAAAATGAAATAATCGTAATAATAATTTATTTGTTTTAAGGTTTTTCGTGGTCGTAATATTTTACCGTGATTACCGTGGAAAAAATAATCGTAAAAATTGTTATAATTTTTTTGTTTCGTTCTCACTGTACGAGTAGAGAATGATCGTTTAGTTGGGATAAAGCAACGGTTTTCTGGACCCGGGATACGTTTTAGTGGCTCGGATATGTTTTTTTAGGATTGTCGGGTGAATGAAAATGAGTCCCCTGGCGCTCTTGTATAGAAACGAGAGAATACAGTGGATTTTTCTTGCACGTACATTACCGGAGACCCGAGGGTCTCTTTTTCTCAATATTCCAAGAGCTTCATTCATGTATTTCTCTTCAGCGTTGCAGGATCCTTTTATTTGTTGTCATCAGAATAAGACAACTTTGGCGAGGAAATATGGGACGTTACGACAGATGTCCTCTGGATTATTCAACGTATTTTTCGTCGTCGTAGTCCAGTAAAAATAAGTTTTTAAAAAGGCCTGGGGGATAAAAAAGCTCCTTCCTGTATCCCATTTTTTAACGAAGAAAGTAGCAAAGTCGCGACCATCATTAATTCGCCAGTTCTGTACAGTTTTTCAACCCATTTAGCTGCTCCACTCCGATAACGCTTGACTTCGATTTACGTATTTTAATCGTATTACGTATTTTCGATTCACATAGGAACGAAGCTTAGATCCATTTTTGCTCAGTGGTAAAAAAGACATTGTTAAATAAGGGATGATTCGAGCTTTTTCCAACCCCTTATTCTAAAAATGGAATTACTTGCCGATTTTTGTCTTGTCTGATGACTCGGAAAATCTTGCGAAATCTTCCACGAAGAATTCATCATATTTTTCAACGATCAAACATTCTGTCGTTCCGGACCTTCGTTCTACGAGTTCTGTTGAACGACTTGCAACAATTTTTTCCCGAATTTTCAAAGTAATTCGCGACAGTAAAAGAGACTTTCTGCTTACAAACTTCGTAGGCAAGAATATTTTTGTCGTAAGTTTTCGAAGGATTTGCTTCGCAGAGTACAAGGTTACACAGTACACCGGCAGTACGTGGTAAACGAACGAAAGTGGATGGAAAATAGGATAAAGTCCCGTGAGAGTTTAAGACAGTGAGAAAAAAGAGGTTCACAGGGCAGAGGGTGCCATGGGCGTGCGAGTCTGAAGAAAAGAGATGAAAAAAGGGCTTTTTCGTTATCTCGCGGGTATCAACCCTCCATGTTTATGTAAATTGTGGCAAAATCCTTTGTCTCCCCGATACAACCCTCGTTTATACCACGGCAATTTTACCTATGACGAATCGCTCCACTGTGGTGTGTTTACGAGCCTCAGAAAAAAAATACATGATAAACTCTCGTAATGAAATTATGATTCATTTATATTTATTTCGTACCATTTTTTCATTCGTCACAGAGCAACGAAAAAATACTTGAAAGAGAATTTGCATGCTTTATTATCACGTGGATGAACAGAGACTTATGTGTGACAGTCCATTTTTTTTCACAAAATATAAACAAATTTTCTCTCGACGTGAAAAATATATCGCAAATTATTCCCGTATTTTTGTGTGATACTATTGTAAGTCAATAAAATTATCATTTTATCTCCTACGCAAATAAGACGTATTATATAATTGATTTCAGCTGGTATTTGTCGTTTTCAAATATATTTTTCGCTTTATATTAGAAGGATTATTCAATTTCTTTTCGACTTTTTTGTGCATAAAAAAGTGTTATTACCTTTGAATACTCCGCATTGCGAAAAATACGATAGGATTTTTGTGTAATATTTTTCTATACCTTTCGCGTTTCACGATAAAATTGAATTCTTCGTGGGAATTGTCAGCGGAGCTTCTCGCGTTGCTCTTGTCAGGTTATCGAGGTCATCCCCCCTTGCCCCTCGGGGACTTTTCCCGCTCGTCTTATTCCCGCTCGCTTTCTTCATCCTCTCGCTGAGAGAGGACTTGGAAAAGCCTCATTGTCGCGCGTAATTAGTTCCCGCGGTAGCTCTTTTCCTCGAGACACCAACCGAATTGGTCCTCCCGTCTCTCTAGCTCCGTCTGCCTCTGCCTCTCTCTCTTTTTCTCACGCAGACACGTTTCCTCTGGAGACAGCATCGTCTGTACCTTCTTACACCCCTTGAGAGAACTCTCGTCAACTCGTCGACCAAGTTTTACGAATTAAAAGCGAATCTTCCACACTTTGAAAGAAGCATGGGTCACCTCTGCGGAAAACTTTGATTATCGAACGTGGTCCGTTCGTACAAATAAGATTTTCATCCCTTAAAGTGCCGCGTGACGAAAAAAAATGTAGGGACATTTTTATAGTGTGAAAAAAATCAGGGATAAAAATGATAAGAATTTTAAAATAAGAGAAACGAATTTCTCGGTGTTTTTTTTTTAGCTTGTTAAATGGTCATTTTTTTTCTAGCTATTCCGACTGAACTTGTTATCGCACAATGTGGGGTCTGGATCTGCTCGGACCTGTTGAAGAATGAGCGAGAATTTATGAAAATCGATCAAAGTTCTCGTTGCATCGAAATTCCTCGTTAAATCAACATAATGTTCAATCATGAAAATTACATTTTCTAAGCACGTTTGGTAATTAAATAAACCATTGAATATACGTTGATTCGGCAATCGTTGGATAATTAATGAGAGCTTTAATGATGGTCAACTCAGCTAGGTGAGGTGGATGATTTTGTTGATTGAACTGGGAAAGGGAAACGCGGAGTCAGCGGTCAATTATATACCTGCTGGATGATAGTGTGCGCCATTATCTCAAATATTTCCTGTATATTATCATTGTTGATCATTTCAGCCGGAAAATTGCTTTCAGATGCGACAACGTTCATTTCAACGCAATGCAAACGTTGCGTACTACAAGTGCAACTGCCGTCTGATAATTACGGTCATGTTCTACTAGAAGATTGCCCGATAAACACCTGCTACCATTCGCAGAGATTTCATTTTATTTTTTCAACTTTATCATCACTTGTGTTTTTTTTTTCAATTTTCTTTCGTCCGTTTGCGCATTTTCAAACATCCGACCATCTCATTTTTATTGCTCTATTTATTTCTTGTCGAATATAAACATTAAAAAAGTCCTTTTTATTTGTGACCACTGACAGCAATACTGCATAGTTGCTTTAGCTTCTATTCTATGTTTACATTTATCCGATATCAAAGACAGCATCTTGGCATTTAAAAACTACATTTATAGAAATATAATAAATGTTTCAAATGACTCGCACGATTGATAAAATCTTCGATTCGTTTGTTTCAAACGCCGCTGCTGAAATCGCAAATTCGACGAATTCATTTAGAAGCGACTACCAATTCCGTGGATTCTCTTCTTAGGAAACTTTCATTCTCCCGTCGGTGCTGGTAACCGCAGTTTTGGTAAGAGGGTTGCACTCGGAGAGAGTGATAAGTTTTCGTTTCTGTCACGAAAATAAGTTTTACAGTGAATCCATTCATTGGTGAAGTCGACAAGGTAAGATTTACCAGTTGACGGAGAAAGAGGGAAAGGAACATTTCTTAACCAGTAAGAGGGTGAAATTCGCGAAGAAGAGAAAGAGAGAGAGGGAGGACAAGTTTGCCAGGCAGTCGGAGCTAACCATAATTAAAAGATCCAACCGTTGGTAAGACGAGTTTTGAATCTATGAGCTTCGTGGGGAACATTTCCCAGGAAGCTCGGTTCTCCATTCATTCATCGGGTCTGGCACGCTTTAACAAGGATTACAACAACTCCTTACAACTCTCCTTATGCCTGGAGGATCCCAAAATATCTCTACGCTCTTCCATAATCTTAGTCTCCTCTCCAACTCGAATCCAGACCATCCAAGTGCACTCACTCTCACAGTTGGCACGTGCGGTATTGAAGTAGAACGCTCGTGGATCCCAAACAATCTCTACCTCTAGGGTCACGCGGGAATTTTCACAAGTGTGGTGATGCGGAGGCTGCATACGCCCTCCTCAACGAGTCTTCAAATCAACTTCCTGGCTCACGCTGAGGGAGAACATTCGGAGGTTCAAGTTTGGCCGTTTCATGTTTGCGGCTCACTCCGTTCAATGGTCATCAACGCGGTTGGGTGACTTCAATCGGCTCTTCGAGTACCCGTCTTCTTAATCGCCTGATTAGATTCGGATCCTGCTTTCCAATTTCCATCTATTCATTGTTTTATCCAACCACACTTTATTGTCCGGACTTCCGGCGAAAGACTGGCCCTCGACTGTCTCACGAGCCATACTGAGCAGGGTTTATCAATAAATAACCTTGGCAGGAGTTCACCGGAAGTATCAACTGTTGTCTCATATCTTTCGTTAATCTGGTCTCAAAACTTTGCAGCCAACCGAATCCATGAATGCACAGAAGCTGGCGTTGCGGGACTGCAACTCAGAAACATGGAAAAGGGAAGGCAAGAACCCAAAATGTGTCCATCCAAATTTCCACTGTCGTGATCCAAGTTCTGCAATCACAGCAATATATCATCATCATCTTGATCAGGGATTGGTCAAGTCGAATTGACACTGTCGGAGAGAGGATATGGTCCGGAAGTTTCTTTGGACTCTTGTCTAGTGGGGTTATATTTTTGTTTAGTGAGATTGGGACGTTTTTTTCTTATTAGCCGTCAGACAGGTTCGCCAACCTCTGAACAGACAAATATTTGTCTCCTCCGTTCACAGCGTACTTTCCGCGCGTAATTCCGCGACTTTTCGCCTCGATCAACAGTGGAACTATATGTTCCGAAGTAAGATTTCCTTCGTGTGCACCCCCGTCTCCTCTCTCCCTTTTTATGTTGAACAACAAACCAGGATCGTGGTTAAAAATTCGTTGGACAAAGTTTTGCGAACGAAAACTCTTGTGATGGACGATATAACAGGGTCTTATGGGATTCAAGGTACGACCGCGAAGCAGAGATTGAACGGAAATCGGATTTATATATTTCGCCGCATACTCCGATGACTCGTGCATGAATGCCAATACGGAAACTGGGAGCCCCGCTTAACGAGACGAGCCGTGAACTTTCCTCGTAAATTTCATGCGATCTCATAGATGGATGCAAGCTTTTGCGGATGGAGAATATTCCATCCTCGCTGTGTATCCAACGTTTGACAAGACTTTCCTCGAGCAGGGCTTTGGATCAATCTCTAATGACTTCGGGACAAATCGTATTTCACCAAATTGGCGAGCGTTTGTAGCTCTAAAACCGCACGCATTCGAATAACTAGCGGTAATCCAACGAGTAGCTGATGAAAACTATATTTCCATGAAAATTATGTTTCAGCAGTTTTTATCTCATCGAACCTTGACGTGCTATTGTTTGCCAAATTTAACACCAATCGTCAATAACGCAACAGTCGTTCGTGAGGTCCAAAAGTCTGTACAAAAAATGTATAAATTTTCCAACTCCGTTTTTCATCCCGAATCCAGCTGCAAATGATCGACATGCAGTTCTCTGGGACACCCTGCATATGTACGTGACATCTTCAGCGGCCTTTCGACCTCGTTACGCTCTGCCACCATTAGACGAAAATTGATGGCGACTTTCAAGCTACCTCTACATAGTAAAAGTCTCCTCCGAATTTTTTTTACTCTCTCTCTCTTATCCTGGGCTTGATGAATCCACATGCACTGCAGGTTGTCGAATCCAAAGATGCAGATAGACCGATGCTTTGCATGCCTGCGTTTTGCTTCATTTTCGATATCTCCAGGCATTATTATTACCATTATTATTATTAATATATCGAGATTATTATTTCTATATAGATTTCTTCTCATTATTATTTCTGTCGAATGTTCTATTATCACGCAAATATAGTATTATACTTTGACCGGAGGATATAAAGAGGGCAACCGACGATAAATCAATCTTTTCCTCTCTCCTTACCTCTTTCGCAGATTCATCCCTTTTCTGACCCACCCCTAAGCATCCACTCTTTCTTTATCGCCATTATAACGCGCACACGTCGTAGAGATAGAAATTGCGCGAGAGAAATTGCGGACTATCAAAGACTACTGACGTGAAAATTAACGAGACCGCGAGGAAAAACCAGATCGAGATGGCATTAGCCAGAGAGAACGAAGAGCGCGGGACGGAAATTGCGAGGATTTTTATTCTTCGTTATTTTCCACCGACGCGGAAGATGGGGGTGAGAAATGGCTTCGATAAGAAATTAAAGTCGATTCAGAATCGTTTCTCCTCTCGAGTTCTTGTCCTCCGCTAGACCGTCTCGCCCCTTTGTTCTTTCCGTTTTATCATGTGACTATATATACACCCTTATCCCTTATTTATTCCTTTTGCCACAGGATTTATCGACTGGAATGTAATCCTCGACAATTTTTACAATACTCCGCGGAAGCAGAGGGGTAGTTATCGAATTATTTATCGATGTGTTTATTGCTGTATGTCTACGACAAATGGGGAAAACGTTGAGTGACGAAAAAATATATACAACAAGGTTTCATCTACCTTGATAGTTCATTTATAAATTTTTTTTATTTTTCTTAGAAATTTTACTATTTTCTTCATACGCATTTTTCAAAACTGCCTCTCCTTTTCGTTTTACGATGTTTCTCTCATTTTTTTTTCCATTCAATCTCCATCGCGAAGTCATAAAAGTAACGCTCGCGCATATTCAAGCTGCGGCGCATAAAAAAAGAAATTACGACCAGCTTGTACCCGACTTGTTTGCAGTATCATTTTTTTATGCTTCTCCACTTCTTTCTCTTCATCCCCTTCTCTCTTCTCTTTGCGTTATTCAGGCGTACGAAGAATTGCTTGTCACGCGATACCTTCATCCCTCTTATATTTTCGCAGACTCTAGCGCCATCGTGTACCACCTTGAGGGTTACTTTTTTCAAAGGGGTGTCTTTATACGGTTTCCATGCTTTCAAACGATTCAAAGAACGCATTTTTCTGCTGCGTTTTTCTCAAGTACTTTTATGCATCTACCGCAATAAGAGCAATCATCGATTTATCGACTTTTTTCATTGTTAATAATGTTTCGCTGTAATTATAGTAGTTTGATATTGCTAATAGCAGAGAGATCTCATGATACATCCTTATGGACAGCTGAATGACGTAAGAATAATTATTGGAGGCGAGCAATAAAACGAAAAATGACGAGATTGCAAAAAAGCTGCGATTGAATTTTTTTCAAGGCTCTTTCTAGTCGATTTTCGGAAGTAAGAGAAAATTTCACATTTTTGTTAGAAGATTGTTTGTTTTTTATCGACGAGAAATGGATATATAAAAGAGGAGAGAAATACCGAGAGGGGGAGATGAAAATGAAGAAAAAAAAGTCGTTCAACTATCGTACATCTATGGGACATTCTGTGTAACGTCGAGAAATAGAGTCTTTGATTTTATGTCAATTTCTGAAAATATTTTCATAGACAAATATACAAAAAGGGGAATCTTTCCATGTTGAATTATTTCCACACGTTCATATTATTGTTTTTTTTTCTTAATAACAGAAAAAGCAATGATTTTCGTGTAATTATTTTTGTATCCCTTAAGAAATTCAAAGTGCTGTATTAGTTATTGTTTTTCCAGTCTAATAATTGATCTGCTCGGGTATCCGAAAATGGTTGAGGATTTTCATTTTAACAATATCCTTGATTCGAAATATACAAAGTACTCCGAGTTACTAATAACCGAAATCTGAAGAAACGCGGATCAGACCCTTGGTTTAATTAACGTGGAATTGCCCATGTATGGTCAGAGAGTAGAGTTTCGAAGTCATCTTCTTCTTTCTACATGTTTCCTCGCATTCTTACTCTTATCCGTCGTCGTTTCGCCAAGGCACACTCTCGGAACACCGGAGACTCGGTGGGCTTGGCTTTCCGGTTGCACAGGCACTTCCGGGTTTCCTTCATGCCTGCTTTCACCATATCCGCACGAGCTTGCGAGAATCACAGAGGAAAGAGCAGAAAGAGAGCGAGAGAGAAACGCGAGAAAAGACACATACATGGTTCACTTTGTAAAAAATTTTCTAAACTATTTACTTTTCAATTTCATTGATGATTTATCAAACTGTTCTTAAGACTTTAAAATTATGAAAGTTATGATGAAAAAAAAATCTTTGATAGCAAAATTGCTCATTTTGAATTCTGTATGAAAATTTGCATTATAACGTGAGTATAAGAATTTTCAAAAAAAAAATCGTAAACAAAAAATGATGAAATAAAAATAAAAATACGAATTTAAAAATATTCCGATTGTTAGTACGACTGAAAGAAAAGAGATTCTCCGATGAAATTGAATGAATATAATTTTTTAAATGCTTATCAGAATAGCCCGTATGTTGAGAGTCTGTTTGAGAGATAAAGCGAGAAAGTCTTATGTCACCGGAAATTCGGCACATCCAGGGTAGACCAGATTTTCTCGTTGCTGGTTACTGTCTCTTGTTGAAACTCACCCGAGAGGGTAAAGCGAACTGAAGAGAAATTTCGAGAAGTAAAAGGAGTCAAGGAAGGAAAAAAAGCTCGGCTTCCTGTGATATGACGAGAAGACGACGAGGGGATGAAGAAATCTCTGGTCCGTACAGGAGACACGCTGCAGGCCGAGAAAAAAAATACTGGTAGGATAAAACAACAGAGGTTGAAGCTAAGTTATTTTTCTCGCAACTCTCTCGCATCTCTGTCTCTCCCTCGTTTTTGTCTGTAGCTTTCTTTTCGTATTTTTTCATGAAAAGCTTTTGTATAATGTTCACTTTGTGCACAATTTGTACATAATTTCTATCGACATTCTCAAGGAATTTTACAAAGCTCGGTAAAAATTCAAACGAGCGAAAAAAATGTGTCAGAGCAATGTGAAAAGAGTGGAAGAATCAACAGGGATAAATTTTAATGACTTTTCTTTTTATTTATTTTTTTATAGAAAGGTGAATGTTGAGGGTAAAATAGAATAAAGACCGAACTTTTGTGAGAATTTGACGCACTTAGCGATGGTCTAAATAATCTATGATATTTTGTTTGATGTATATAATTAAATCATTGCGAATTTTAAAACGCAATTTTCAAGCAAATACGAAAATTCGTGTAAAAAAATCATACGCATTGAAAAACAATTAGCCATCGAAGTTCGAAACAATGATTAATAAAAAATATAAACAATCATCTAATGATATGTACACGTAATTTTGACAATTGAAAAAAGTTTTACTAAGTATATTGATTTGAATATCCATTCTTTTAACATGAATTAATATCACGGATTCTTTGAAATTCCGAAATTACGTTGGAGCGACAGTATTAATTTTTCACTTTTTCCCATCTTTTTTTTCATCTCAATTCCGACTCCTTTGCTTTTTGCAAACTCGACGGTTTTTCTTCAACGAAAATTTTATAGTGAATGAGGGGAGAAGAAAATTCATAGTGTACGATGGCATGAGAATGCAGAAAGTCCTGCCTCAGGGGGTTGTTTCAACCCTTCCAGATATATACCCTCTCGCACGCCTGGTGGAGTAACTCTCTCCTGACTCTTTTCTCCATTCCAGGCTCTCTCCCTTGAGGATTCCAGCCAGAGGCCATGCAACTGCATCCTCTATGCATTTCGCACATTTATATATATATATATACATATATGTTTAGTTTACTCGCTATCCCGTTCTCATTTCCTTTTCACCTCTCGAGTTACAACCCCTTCTCTGATTGTCGTCCTGTACCATGCATACATACACAAACACAATAGTAAGAAACAATAATTATTATTATTTTAATATCATTACAATACCATAATATGAAAATATAGTAAAACATAGTACAACTATGCAATCGTATGAAATCAATAGTATTATTCATTTATATTGAATTTTACGCCAATATTTTCGCATGACAATATAAGAATTGAAATAAAAGTCATACAAAAAATTCCCATTAAATTAGGAATAATTAATTGCTACCCGGATTCCCTATACGCATATGATACAAGTGAATCGCAGCCTTTTCCACTGTCTGACGAAAAAGAATGTTGTTTTTTCGCTCGAGAAATAATCGGACCGAAATATTGGGTTTTCGATGAAATACCGTTGTGTTTCGTAATCAGCGGGAAAAAGTACATCGATATGGACCATTGAAAATCATTTTTGAAATCCAAAATTTTTTGTCATCCTCTGCCGGATTGAGTTGGTTCATTAAAATGTTTGCCATTTTTTTTTCGTTCGAGATGGACACCCTGACTTGTGCTCATTCTCTTTGGAATTGATGAGACTTCAAAATGCCGTTTGGTTTATCCAGATATCTTAATTTTTCGATTTTTGGCAGATTTTTAAAGTAGGACCACCGATTTTCGCCAATTTTCCCATACATACCCCTTTGCGTTTTTTTCGCCGATTTTCAACACCGATTTTGAAGGTGAAGCAATAGAGCTATCGACATTTAACTTTCACCATTGTTTAAGTCTACTCGAGGGCTTTTCAAAACACCCCCAAAAAATCTATGTAGCTTCATTAGGGAGGAAGTTATGATCATTTGAAATTTCGACTTTTCGACGATTCTGGAAAAGTGGCGAAAAATGAGGCGAAATTTTTTTTTTCAAATTTTCAATATTTCAGAAGCTTATTCGATCGGAAATTTTCCGCTGATCACGAAACCGACCGACTTTTTCCCGAGAACTCGATATTTCAATGAAAAAATAGTAATTGATCGATAAAATTCGTATTATCGCATTTTCGGACGGAAATGTTGGGTTTTCGATGAAATGTCGGTGTATTTCGTAATCAGCGGGAAAAAATAATTAAAAATGTCTATTCAAAATAATAAAATTTAAAATGTCTTCGAATTTGAAATTTTGAATTCTCGATGCAACTTTTTCGACGGAACATTTTTCATGTCATTTTTTTCGTCTATTTTGTTTTCTCGAGACATTCGGTTTCTTCGGCCAAAATGGAACGACAGAGCGAAGACAAGATATCCACAACTTTTCTCAACGTATTATCCGGCGAACTTAAGTTCCCCTTGGTGACGTATAGGAGTAACGGAGCAAGGATTTGCACGTCCTGGATGAAGAAAAGTTCGATTGTCTCTGCAAGTTATATCGCGTATAGCCTTTGCCATGCAGTAATAGTCAAGTATCCAGTGTATATTTTGAAGAGAAAAGGTCCATGCAGTGGACAACGTGAAAGTTGGATTAAAGAAAAGAATAAATTATTCATGAGAGAATAAAATTTGTCTCGAACCGTACTTTTATTTTATTTACTATCTTGGCCTATTTTTTCCATCAGAAAAATCAATATACACCCTGCATTTTTTATAAAGCCTCCGACGAATTTTTGGATTTTTTCATACAACAAAAATTCACGACCCGACTATCGTTACGAAGATTGGCTGCATAAATATGTAAAAAAAATCTCACTAGCCTGCTAAACTATATTGAATAATGTCTGAATTATAAAAAAAATGGTTCATTAATAAATTTGAAGAATTTCGAATTTCGAAAAAAACGACCCATACCTACACGTATATGAGGCGTTCTCCGTTATTTTGCATCATCTGTGTACGTACCCAGGGATTGTCGAGGGGTCTTGAATCTCTCTGTGACGTGTACGTGACAAAGAAACTAACGTGGACATACGGCGTGACATCATACACCAGTAAGCAACTCCAGCATATGCAATGGAGTACGGGTACGATGACACTAGCAAGTAGAAACGGACATGTATAGTCAGACAGATGAGAATCGTACAGAGCTTCAAAGGAGGGCGCAACGGTGATACGGGGCCCAGCACGTAACGATAGACAAGGGTATACCGACTCATTAAAATACATCTATCGTACAAAATACGTATACAGGGAATTTCATGTAAAATCGTCAAATCTACAACGTCAAACATGAAATTCGTCAACTTTGTCAAAAAAAGAATATCATCCATGTTCTCCAACGATAATATTGCGAAATTCACTGGAAATTCCATTACGAAAAAATTCCAATTTCGTGAATAGGAATTTCACACTGCCAAAGAAAAATATATCGTACCTTCGAAATTATGAATCCGTCGTCTAGTTATTGAGAAAGAACTTCATGAAAGCTTCATTCCCGAAACTCTTATAGACCTTATTGCAGAACGACGCAGAACGACGCAAACGCTATTGTAGCGACGATTCGTATGTTTTTTTAAATAGATTTTTCCAATTTTGAGTAACCAAAAACGAACATACGAAAATAGAACACGAATAAAGTGAAACGATGTATTTGTAAAGCCTTGTTAACGTCGAAAATAACGACGAAGAAGACGAAGAAAGACTTTTCACTTATGTCTCGCTTTTACTTCGCAAGAATTTTGAATATATTATGTTTTTTTAAAATTCTTTATAAAAATCAAATAATCTAGACTCTCGATTCGTTTTTGACGATCAAAAGAGCAAAAAATTCGGTTGTCTTATTAAGGGGTAAGTTACGTGCGAACTTCCTCAAGTTTAAGTGTTATTTCATTTGTTTTTACGTACATATTTCATTATCGCCCATATTACTTTGTGCAATCACGTTTATTCAACGATATTGTTGATGTATCTTCAAATTGACGAGGAGCAAATGAGAAAATAGCACGGTGATCGCTGCGGAATTTCCCACACAGAGGGTGGAGAAGATTAGAATGAGAGAGCACATCCGGTAATGCTTCGGGGACCACAGGACCGAGCCAAAGGACTCAAAGGGAACAAACGCAAACGTATACGCAAACAGCAATGGCCGGAGGACACAATTTCCGGTTGTGGCACAAAATCCTCTACCCTGTCCCGACGAAACGGCCCTCGCACGGCTGACAAGATCGTCCTTCAACGACGAAACTCGGTAAACGTTCGATTTATCCATTCTCACTGTTCATCCATTATGAATAATGTACAGGGCGTTCGAGTCTGAAATCTCCCTGCTGGCGGAACAGCCCTGATGTTGCGGAATATTTTTACATCGTGAGTCATCAAATTAAGTGACACTACGAATTTGTTATTCAATCATTTACCGTGTAATATAATTTACATCGAATTGAAACGACTATAGCGTATATTATGGAAAATGGTATGTAATATAAAATTATTTTAACCCTAAAATAAGGGTTTGATGCTCGTAGCATAAATGGAATCGATTGTCAATTTCAGTGGAAATTCGTATCACGCTGTGGCGCATTTTCCAGCTCAAGCGAATAGGGGATGTTCACCCTCATTTGACAAACCTGCGGCTGCTTTTGTTCAATTTATCAAGTTCATTATCGAATAATAATTCCGTGATCCAGTTGATCATAAACCCTCCGGAGTAAAATGTCTTTCTATAAAAATTCTTCGCATTGCGGATCGAGGGATGTTTTCATACATTTTTTTAACAAACATTGAAAAATGCCCGGTAACTATGTACGATCGTAATGTGAGAATTGAGCAGAGGCATACATTTTTCTCCGTTCGTAATTTTAAACTCGCCACCTACTAATGAGGATTTGTACGTCACAAAAAAAACTGGAATATTCTCCAACTCCATATTTTTTTGCACCTGAAAATATAATCCAGTCAGCCTTTCGCCATATTTCTCATTCACTGCTGTTTTATTTTTTTTTCCGAATCCTTTATATGCTTCCCCGTACCAGAAACATTCCCGCCCCTAATAAGAGATGACGAGGTGCAGTAAAAATCGAGAAATAAATTTATATGTTTTTTGACCGAAAAAATTTGCATTAACTTTGTCAGTGTGCTTCGCGTGATATTTATTCATTATTTCATATTTCGTGGGGTTATAAAACTGTTCAACCCCCAACGAGAAGTACCGTGAAATTGATAGCTCACATAGTTGTTGGATTAATTTGGAATTTGAACAAACTACTTGAACCAAAAACAAGAGCTCTTGTTGCTCGAAATACGAGATTATTTACTACATTTTCCCCCACGAAAAATGCATCACAAGAGTAGTCAATACTCATTGAAAAATGTTTTACAGTCATAAGCTTTCTGCGAATTGAAAATTATTGAAAAAAAAAACGTTGACAACCCTTAACGAAGTTTGTTTCAACAATAACGACCTCCATAACTTTTTTCTCCTCGAAATGTATGTCGAACGTAATTTATAAAAAAATGTCCACTGTTCGTATCATCCCCTGAATTAATTAAAGCGTTTCAACTTCCAACGAGGGCCAGCACGATGCAAAACCCTGTCAGCATGTTTGTTACATCGTTCAGTCTCATAACCACAAACTTCTCCGATGCAATCAGAGCTCGTTATTTTCTAATTTCCCTTCTCAGTTCAGTTACAACCCCTTACTCCCCAACCCCAAAAAACTCGTCACATAAATTTTTCAAAGTGCAATTCTTACCTCCGAAAATATTCTCTTCAGCCTGATTCTTCTTCTCTCGTCGAAAAAAAAAGACACTTCAATCCCCGCCCTCCACACACAATTTCACACTCACGTATTCGAATGAATTATTTCATTATCGATGGAAAAAAAATCAGCACTAAAATGTACTCGAGTTCCCTGTGAATTTTGACAACCGCGACGAAAGGAATTTTCGCGCCACGAGAGATACCGAACGAATCATTTGACAAAGAGAGATAGCGTTGCCGTTTGTGCTTTTGATTATTCAAATTTACCGTCAAAAAAAGAGACTCTTTTTTTTCTTGATCGCTAATGGATCTTGATCGAGGGACAAACGATTGTCTGAGACCAGAGAGTGAGAGAGAGAGTACACGTGCGTCCGGTTAGCGGTCGCCGCGTGCACTGGACGACTGCGGCGACGACCGAGAGACCGACGTGAAGAGCTGGAATAAACCGAACCAAAGGGGAAACTATACATATATTTATGTATACGCGATATAACGACGATGGAGAACGTGGGGCGGCCTGACGCGCGCCTCTGCTACAGTCTCTGCACCTTTCTCTCTTTCTCCCTTCCTTGCCCAATCCTCTTTTCCCCTTCACAGCTCTGTATTTTTATATCGAACAATTTGGTGTGAATATGAACCACCAATCCAATTGCGTTACACTGGAGAGGTTTATGGTCACTTCGAGGGCCAGGAAAATTACTTTATAACGAAATGATGGCGAGCACCGAAAGTGAAAAAAAATCGCTTTTGAAATGCGACAAAAAAAAATGTATCTTCCTTACCTTTAGTTTCCGCCGTTTTATCGTTCTTTTCGTTTTTTGCTTCAATTATGAGGACTACATAAACTCGAAAATGTAACTGAATTTAATCACCACGAAATCTTATTTATCGGGAGCGAAAAATACGCAAGTACATCCGGCTAAAACAATTATTTCGAATGAAGTATTAAAAAAGACGTTAATGTTGGTAGAAACAATATCACGAAAAAGTGTCATCATCAATAATGATTATGAAATTACGATAAGTGATCAATCGGCTTATTGGCAATAAAACCTCGCGCGAAGATTTCTTTTTGCCCACAGAATACTCTGTGATAACGATAAACAGACAAACTTTGGTATCGTTTATGAAAATGTAAAATATGAAGTTAATGCAGATTTAAACAAGACTAAAACGAGAGTTAAAATGTATTTTAAGTTTCAATGTAGTTCGATACGAGAAGAAAGTTTAATTAAGCGGGACGGAATTTTTTTAATCGCAAGATTGAAATGAGGGTGAGAATGAGCATTCCCATTTAAGCACCTGGTCCATTTTCCCACCAATAGCTATTTATATTGGTTCAGATATATGTACTGCATACATGTTTATATCGATGCATGTGCTGGTTGCTATGACGATCGTGGAATGCATCAACGAGAGAGCGCAGGCGTGAAAAACCGTCGAGAAGAAGGGGATATAGATATAAAGAGCAGAAAGGAAGTGGGGCAGGAAAAGCGGTAGAGAAAAAAGCAATAAACTTTATTTCATGTTAAATTACGTTTGTAGTATTTTCATATTCGTTTTTAAATTGAAAAAAAAAAGTAGGAAAAGGAGGATTTATTCAAAATATTTTTCTCCCCTCGCTCAAAGTGAACTTTCTAAAACATACTCCTTTGTTAAAAATCATCAATTTCATTAAAATGTCGCAAAGTATAATATATAATATAGATATTGATGCGATACTGCGGTGACGCGACGATACTCCGCTCGAAGCCATCTAGCGCATGTTTGCCGAAACATTGAAATCAGCTCACTGGAGGTGAAGCGTTCGATCGAAACATAATTCGTTTTTATTAGTATTTCGTCGTAAAAGAAACAGTTATGCGGTCCCCTCCGTTTTGAATTTTGAATTTAGCTCTTTTTTTAAACAGAGGAAGTTTTTCGCAAAAAGAATGGAAAGTCAGATAATTTCGGAAGAGTACCCCGACACATTTCGCAGACTGTTTTTGTCTTTTTTTTTCTTTCTTAAAACCTAAACCTTTCGCATTGATTTTCCGCGAGTAAAGTGCACTCGAGGGAATCGGGTCTCGGAAGAGTATATTCATCTCGAGCACGAAAACCCAAAGATATCACGAGATGAAACATTACATCGGTAAAAGCTAGACGTAAATAAAACAACCCCTCTTCTCCGACGAAAACTTGTCATGTTGTAATACATCGTCTGAAACGTCGCGGATGGTATGACTTTTTTCAAACGTCCCTTCTCTCGTGATTGTGTCTCACAGTCAATGTACAATCCGTAACAGTCACCCCTTTTCATCGAGCCAGACTCCACTCATACCTCCTTCCACTCCACATTTCAATTGTTGCAATCGCATTACGGAGTCTGTGCGGATCGAAAAATCGTGGAAAAATCATCCACACACAGACCGTGTAAGGCCTTAAGCAACGCTTCTATTGACGGTTCATGATCGGTAACGTATCAAACGTATGGGGCGTTCAGCTCCAAATGAATACGGATGCCGCATTTTTTTATTAAATATTCACAACAAATACTAGTATAATTATTTAATAATGAAAATTGTCGAAACTTTACAATATTTTGTGTAATTTAATCGAAAAATTCATGACTAGATTGACAATCAAGATGAATGCAAGAAGTTTGATATTTTTCATTGTCGAATGCTTATCATGTGTATCCTTTTCTAACAAAGTGTTCGCCAGTCTTATGGAAGGGTATTCGCACATCAAAGTACAAACAAAAATATCTTTTAAGAAAATTGAATTTTCCATCGAGAATGTCAATGACTCGTTTTCTCTTGTGGATCAGGGTGAAAAGGAAAGTCAATTCTGACACAAAATGTGAGAATTATTATGCATTGTAAAATTCTGCGAAACAAAATTAGAAAAGTTGTGTGCAGTTGGGTTTTACAAAGACCACGTCGTATATAGATTTTTTCATTATATGTACACACATATGTACAGATATATAATTTTATAAATGAGAGGATGGAACTCTGGGGATGATACTATCCAATATGAGCGATCTCTGTGACGATTCCAATAGTCTGAATGTCTCTCGTAATGTTCACACACACACGCACGTATGTTTTATATATAGTATATAATATGCGATAGTACATGTGTATAGTAATGTATATGGAAGCTTCTGGCATGCAGCCGCAGCTTTAAAATTCTTCCATCATTACTTTGCAGATAAAATACCAGCAGAGCTGAAAGAAAGGAGCTGTTTTAACATACAGGTAATAGCAGATAAAATCAATCTTCCATTAATTTTTTTCTTTCCCATTTTCGACCCGAAACGAAAATACACCCTAGACAGTAATTTGTAATTTTTCGAAAACAACACGATTTGTTCTGAAAGTTCGAAGAAAAATCGAAAAACGTCGATACTCTTCAACAACCATATATTCTAATATAAAAATAATCATACCTGTTAGCTGCTATTTTTCGAATTTTTGGAAACTTAAATATTAAATATATTTTTGTGTACATGAGCATCATTTTCTCGTCAACTTGTGCTGAATGGCCCTGTACATATATTTTAATACGCCAGCCAGAAGATATATGTTATCCAGACACGAAAATGAGGCAGAAGGATATAAAGACGTTGGCTCGAACAAACAAAAGAAATATACAGGCAACGACTACATACATATGTATATAAACATATTATAAGATATGAAAAAATCATCATAAACGTTCGAATGTGAAAATAGAAAATCCTTTCGTCTCATAAAACTCGTGAACGATCTTCCCCTACAGATATATCGACAAACTTACGGACGATGTTTTCATTAAGTTAATGCCCTCATATTCTTTTCTTCATCTCAAAAATTTTTATATGTAATTAATTAATTACTTGATAAAATTCGTATTATTGCTTTTGCGAAACGAAATATTGAGTTTTCGATAAAATAGCGGTGATTTTTGTAATCAGCGAGAAAAAATATATCAATATGGACCATTACAAATAATTTTTGAGATAAAAAAATGTTCGTCACTTTTCACCGGATTGACTTGATTCACTAAAACAGTTGCCATTTTTTTCCCCATTGAGGTAGATACTTCAACTTGTGCTTATTCTCTTGTGAATTGTTGAGGCTTCAAAATGCCATTTGGTTCATCGAGATATCTTTATTTTTTCATTTTTGGCAGAATTTTAAAGACAGACCTTCGATTTTTGCCGATTTTCCCATACATACCCCTTTGCGTTTTTTTCGCGAATTTTCGACATCGATTTTCAGGGTGAAGCAATTTAGCTGTCGACATTTAACTTTCACCATTTTTTAAGTCTACTCAAGGCCTTTTCAAAATACCCCCGACGAATCTACGTAGCATGATTTAAAAGGTAGTTATGGCCTTTTGAAATTTGGGCTTTTCGATGATTCTGGAAAAGTAGCCCGAAATTACCTCAGTCTCAGCCTTTTTTTTGTGTTTTTATTGTTGTTGCAGTATGAGGATAACAAATATGGCAATGCTTTTAATTCTTTCGAGGAGACAATATTCAATTCACCTTTTTTTTATTCAAGTGGCGAAAACTCTAAAAGACACGCGCGTATTACGTGAAGGAACAACCGAGAGACAGAGAAATTGTCATTGATGGACGACTGTTCTGAGCTCAATTTCCGTTTGGTTTTTCATCCGTCTCCCCTATCGGAGGTGTTGGATGGGACGTTTACTCGACGCTCGATGACAAACGGGATACGCTTTGTGAGTCAAATAACTCGGACGAATAAAAAATCGAAAATTTGGCAATTGCTCGTATAATACAGGACTCCGACCACATGTATCGTACTTTGAGGAGCCTTCGAGCGAAACGTTGCCTCTATTTCGAAAGGTTTTTTCTCCTTGCTGTACAAAGTTGTCGCAACGCCGCGTTTTATACGAGCCTTGGCAAGTTACGCACGGAATGCCCCATAGACACGTAGCCTTCTCTTTTATTTCAAAAGCGCCGGGAGATAGTCTTTAAAATTGCCACACTCCTTTGGTCGATCGCGGCGAACGCGTTCCTGGCGAACGCGACTTTTCTTACCCTAATCTTCTTCTTTTCACCTCGAGATAAAATTCACTATCGACCTATACCATACAGGGTGTTCCGAAGCTCGATGCCAATAATTTAACGCGCGATTCAGGATGATATTCCGAATCGGAAAAAGGATTTTAGTAACTTTTCGTGCTACTAAAATCCGAGGGGTTCGACGGATCAAAAAATGCTCAAAAACTTTTCGACTTGGAATTTCATCCCCAATGCAGCATTAAATCGTCAGCATCCCATTTTGGCATACCCTCTATGTGCTTCGGATCGGTTACTTAAATAAAATCATCTCGAAGCTGATGCGTTTGACCCTTCTTTTATCCTCCCTCTGACTCTCAAAATCCGCAGAGGCGTTCGATCATGAACGATCGATTTTTGTGACGTTAAAGCGTGCTGGCTCGCTTCATATCATTAAACAGCACGAAATTCGAAAGTTGCATCGTATATATTCAGCTTTTCCCCTTCTGGAAACAAAAAGAACCAAGATAAACGTATTTTTCCATCCAGGTGAACAAACCAACCCCGTTCTCGCCCCCAACCGTCCGGCGTAATGCTTCCGTCGTAAATGCTCGCGTGTGCTATGCCTGCGCCCTTATCTCGTCCAAAAGTACATTACGGAAGTAAGAACGTCTTTTTTGCCCGCTTCAACGATAAAACTAACCGACTCGCTTTATCCACCCTTCCACACTCTTGTTTTCATTTGTACCACTTTTTTTCTCATTTTTCAATTCCTATTTGTCCGTCCTCATGAATTTCTCAAAAAGTTTTTCATTCCACTTTATACCGAGATAGATTGGTGAAAGTCGGAGTTGATAACTGACGATTAAAAAATGAACGAAAATTTTTTTTGCGTAAAAATAACGATATTCATCGGTTTCATGCTGTTTATTGCAATCGTGATAGAGATACTCATTTTTTATTGCTGCTACTGCTTTTATTATCATTATCGCAGTTGGGGAGAGAAAGAAAAATGGATGGATGAAGCTGGCTCGTTAAACGTGATTTGACGATTTACAGGGAACGAGGAATATTCTCGGACCAAACGGAGAAAAAGCCGTGACGCGAAAAGGAAAAAGAGAGAAAAGTAGAAGCGAAACGAGGGCACAGGCCGGAATAGGAAAAGGGGGTAATCGCGCTTCTCTATGGACCACGGTGGTATGACGTTAACGCGATATATTTCGCCAGAGGGTCCGGTTCAATCGTTTCGTCCAATGGTAAATATCCTCCATGGGACTTTTCATGGGGACGTGACGATCGTTGAAAAAACCAAATCGCCCGAGATACGTCTACGATTTATTCCATCATCCCTCTCCTTCTTCCATCGGTTCCTTGATTAAAATCTTTTTTTTTCACCAAAAAAAAAGGTTTTTTTACATTTTTTTTCCCCTCACGATTGTTGAATTGAGATTTTTTTTCCGTTCGAAAAAAGCACGGTTAAACGATTGGCCCGTGCAGCGAATAGCGATCGAATTGACGCTCGATCTTTCGAAAAGGATATTGATCAAAATATTTCAAGGTTTCTTCAAGGATGCGCGCATCAAATTAGTATGTGAATTTCGCATTTAATCGAAAATCACGGGTTTCCAACGTCCGATTATTCAAACGGAATGCCCCGTGTATATACAAATAGGGAGCAGTATCTCCAACTCCTGGGAGTAGAATTGGCTCGTCTGTGCGTTGTCCATTTTCGCAAACGATCTCGAAGCGTTTTCCACGGGACGATGGAGCATGTTGTATCAAAAAAATCCATGTACGTATGTACCATGTGCACATGCATAAATTTGAATCAAGCAGAAATGGAAAACCGCCGCGGGTACACGTGCGTTTTACGTCAAACGCCGCAGGAGCGATACATGATTTTTGTTTATTTCTAACAGATACTATAATGAAGAGATTTTCGTTCCATTGAGACCGTAATTCATGGCGATTTATTATTTTTCATTTTAACGTAATTCCACAAAATACACTAAATATACAACCATTTTGAAAAATAGATGATTAATTACATTCTTCGAAAATTAAGAAAAATCCAAACAAAGTTGTGGGAAGTCGTAAAAAACACGTATTAAAAGTATACTGATAAAATAACAAGTGGGCTAATGTTACGTTTAGAAAAGAGAGAAAATATTCCGAAAAAAGTGTGTACGTAAATGGTACAGTTGGAAATACGGAGCAATATTCGACTGGTCAACCGAATTCACGTATCTTTTTGTAATTGTCATTCGCGTGGAATTGAAATCGCATCAGTCTCGTGGACAGGAAATGAAGTAGAATAGAGTTGCGAGGAGGTGAGGGGATTTTGATGGCGACGAAAGCTTTTTCGTATGGAATAACTATGCGATTTTATAATGGGACGATAACTATGATGCGCAAGGGATGACGACGGGGTGAAAAGGATGTGGTGGTAGCAGTCGGGGCTGGTATGTTTCAAATGAAGAGCAGCGAGCCCGAGAACTGCGGAGCTAACTTATTGGTCACGAGGAGAATGTACGATTAACCACAGGAACGTCGGATTCTACCACCGGAGGAACCCCATCTACGGCACAAGCAGCAAAAATCCTTCGGAAAACGCGGAAAAGCGATATATAGTCCCGCCGGATATTAAAGGTCGCATTCCGGTTACCATTCGCTCCAGTTTCATCCACCGAATCGACCCAAAGCCATTTTCTTTTTATTTTCTTTCATTTTCCCCTGGCCGTTTACTCCCCTACAATTTCTAAACCACCCCCCGACGTTCACGGCACTTTTACCCCTTTTTCAAAATTAAAAAAAAAATGAAAAAAAACAAGGATCGTCAGATCCTCATAATAATTCAATCATGATTATTTTTTAGTCGATTTTTTTCGTAACAAGCCTCCCGCGAATTTCTCCAAGTACTCCAAATGTTGCGCGTACGAAACGGCGAAAAATAATCCATTTTTAGTTATGGTTATTTCAGCAATATTATGATAATAAAAACAACAAATGTAAAAAACGTGTGAAATATTTTATAAGACGCTGGAGGATGCGAATAGTTGGCCACCAAAGAAAGTGTGAAAACGTCTCAATTTATTACCGGAAATTCGTTCATTGACGCGTTTTTAGTCGAAGGAAAAAAGGAGAAACAGATGGAGGAAGCATTTTTAAAAAACTGATGGAAACGCTTGTGTGCTTTCGTTTGCAGCCAATTTCCCAGAGAGCGAACCGTCCTCTTTGATATATACCTCAATATAGGATTACATATATGTACATATACATATCCATGTACGCATATATATATTAACAAGTATACACAACGTTATAACAAATACAAGAGGTATTCAATGTCAAATGGAGAAACGTCGCAGCCTTAAGAATCAGAGAATGATTTGTCATCATCGTCTCCTTCGAAACCAACAAGCCTTGGGTAACTTTTTAATATCTATTAATTGAATAGACATTAATGGTAATTAATGAATCTATAAAAGCATTATAATAAAGAAAAAAAACATCATTCCTCGGCGTATCTTGCAAATTATTATAAAAGATTTCCCAACATTTACATCGTTAATCTCGCAGATGAATAAAATAAATAAATAAACATGAAAATTTGCAATAACACTATCTTTGGTCCAGCAGACTATCGAAGGTAGTATTTTCGAAAAATTATCCGAGTCTCGTCGAATAAAAGTTTCCAGTGCTATAAGAGAGTCGTGCGGTGGCCGATAAAGCGTGAAACGCCCCATGTACATATATCGTTGCAAACGAGTTGGGTGTATCGCGTGACGTTATTGCCCCTGCTTCCGCTCCCGACGAAAAAGCTCACCCGAATTTTCCAACCCCTATCCAAACCCACCCACAAAACCCTTTTACTCGTTTGCCCACACCTTTCTCGTTTTTCTCTCTCTCTGTCCACCTTCCTTTTCGAGCATTCTCGGATGCTGACCTCATCGTTCATCTCTTCATTCCAACTTTCATCAGTGTTTTTTTTCGCTTATGGACCAATAGCATCCGCGAATCGTTCGAGAATATAAGCGAGGGGGATCTCGATTCTCCTCTCGTTTTCCAATCCATAATTCTCTCTGCTATTTATATTCTGGCGATCTAGAAAATTTCTCGTTTCGTTCCTTCCTTCTTGTTCCACCCTCAGGGCCTTCTATGCACAATTAAACCCTTTTAGAAAAATATTTGAAAAATAATCGAAAAGTTACGTGCTTCATTATTTTTCAAATATTTCTCTACGAGTACTGAAATAATAAGTCATTACTGAAAATGAAAAAATGGACAATTTCTCGAGGCCTTGTATTCGATCAACACCATTCGTTCGGGTGAAGTGTTAATTTAATCACCACTTCGGAGAACTTTTGACATCGTCAAAAATTTTTGACAAGTTTTTACGATACCGTTCATTCGATGTTTTTCGTTTTCCGAAAAAAATACTTGCGAATTTCCTTGTCAAATAGGCAAGCCAAAATTATTATCATTCTTGTTTTAATTGGTAGATTTTTCTATGGTAGTGCACCCTTTGACGACGTCTCTCAATTTTTCAGATGATTTTTCTCGATCGTATATATATTTTCCTTTAACATATGTTTGTTGTCGCGACAAGTGTTTATTTAGCTGGAATTTCCAAATACGTTCATGCACTCCACATGTGATATTTGACGTTCTACGATTCGGCCCAGAGGGGCTGAAAAAATGAGAGAAATATCGTCGGTAAATCCATCAGATATTTTAACCCTCCACCCCGTACGGTGAGTTACCTTCAAGCTTGTAAATCTATCTCCGTTGCGATATTTCATCGGACCCCAAATTCCTATACATAAATCTTGTATAAACTGATTCGTTGACTTGGAAAAATGGAAAACAAAAATTGTTGAAAATTAATAATTGGGTAATTATGGCTCAAGTCCTGCAATACATTTTTTTCTCCTATGAGAAAAAAATATTTGATAACAAAAATAGATATTATATTATTGTTATTATTTTTCATCTGTTTTTCGAGCAATGATAAAAAAAGTTCGCAACGTTTGGGAAATAAAATGGCGTGATTTCACGATAAATTACGATCTTTGGAAGAAAATATAAAATTGTCTTGGCCCAACGCGTTCATTCGTTAGATACCGACCATTTGTATTTGAAGTATCACCCCAATCTTTCACATCGAAAAAATGTTTTTTTCATCTCTGGATGCTGCAGAAATAGCGATGCCCATTATCGCTTTATCGTTCATCCAATGTTTTTCATCATCGTGTACCATTTCATTCGCTTTATAAGCATCCACAGGAGCTTGAAAAGCAAACTCGTGCCCACCATTCGATTTTTTTCCTCTTTTTTTCGAGCCTCAGTTTTTTCTTTAATAAATATCCAATGGTTGCAGATCTTTCGTTGTTGAAAAAGATTTTTTCTTTCATCCACTGGAAATGATTACTTTTTTTGCCAACAAAGCTTCTTTGTTGTTTATCTCGTGTTTGTGTAGTAGCGAATGATTGATCATTGCTTTTTATCTCCTGAAAAACATTTCGCTGGGTTTCTCGATTCATTCTTCGACTTTATTCATTAATAAAATGAACCTTCGCAACATTGCGAATATGAAAAAAAAAATTGATGCAATAGAAATATAAAAAATTCAAAAAATATGTTGTTTTTAATCTTTTTTCAATTTTGCGAAAAGTAATTAGTTTTATGGAATAATGCCTCTCGATACGTTTTACACGTGGGTGAATGTATAAAATATTATTCAACCCTGTTTTTCTTTGTAGTTATAACTGTTGGCTGAGATATTCCGAGAGTTGAAGAACACGACGGTGGTACGTTTTGTCGTTCTTACAAATTAAACGAGAATAATATGAGAGGTGCAGTTTCTCGTTTTCTCTCGGGTTAAACGACGGCACGAGAGTTGATAGCGGGCTGATATAAACGACGTTTTCCATCCCCATCCTCTATATTTCGCGTATAGTATATGTAAACGTAATATCGGTATACACACATATGGGGCTTTCAATGTTAAATTGACAGTACGATCATTTTCCGATCGCCTCGACTCTTTTTTATTTAATTATTCAAAGGTTGTGCCACGTTACATGAATTTTACAAACCACTCGGATGAACCGCGAGACAGTTTTTTTCATTTCGTGGCTATTAAAAAAAATTGGACTCGATGAGTGATTTTTTTTTTAATTTGTATAAAACCAAAAAATAATAAAACCAGCTTCGGCGTAAAACGATTGATTAAACTTTGACGGCGTATTAATTATTGACAGTTTCATTCGACCCTAGTATTCCCGATGAATCTCTAACGGTAACAATTACGTAACAATTACGATAACGAATGTGTCGAATTAAGAAAGTTTGATTCATATTTCTAATAACGATGTCGAAACTTCTCGAGGGATCATGTAAACATTGATCGCCGAGACTCACATTCATATACTCGAGTGCAGCAAGTTTCGTACCGACGAAACTTTTGAAATGTTTTTTGGTTTCGTCTGGAACGCCCTCTATATACCTTATATCATATTTCTCGTTGGCTGGTCGTTCAGAAACGTTATTTGAAATTCATCCGTTGAACTTTGCGCACTTACGAGCTTTTATGCGCCGGAGTTCGGTGGCGCGACCCCTCCTTCGACTCCCCAGCCACGAAACCTCAACCCCTAACCATCCAGCTTGGTTTTCATCATAGCCGTCAACGAGATCTTGCCCCGGAGTCTCTTCGAATCTTTGCTAATGAATAATAAACGTTTCGACACTCGGGGAAAAATCGTTTCACCCCGTTTATCCACGAGCGAATTTTTTTTTCCACCCCCGCATTTCTTTCAACCCTTCCGCGGCTCTCCGTTGATAAAACTCGAAAGTCCACGGTTATTTTTTCGCGAAACAAAACAATATTCCCTCAATTTTTTCCATTCCACGAAATATTTACGAGGATGAAAAGAAAAGCCACTTGCATAAATGAATAATAATTTATGTATACAGTCGGCCAATAAAAATTTTCTAACGATAAAAACCTCGTTGAACGTTGAATTTAAATCCATCCCGTACGATATATAACTTCGGCATCGCTGGCGATAATAAAAAACAAAAAATGAAGGAAATCCAGGATCACAAAGAATTTTTTGCCCCTATGAAAATGGAGATGAGACAGAGGGGTCGAAGAACGTACCTCGTTCGCTATGAAATGCTGCGGGAACTGACGACTGAAAAAAAAAGCAAAACAAAAAAAAAACGAAAGAAACCAAAAAAAAGTTCTCACCAAAGGATGGGAGGAAGCTGAGGACACTTTTTCATGCTAAAAAATGGACGATGCGAACAAAAAAAGAAACGTTGTTTCGTATGTATGTACTTCGTACCGGAAGCTGCTTTGTACGGTGCGTCCTGTGTGTGTGTGTGTGTGTGTGGGCGCAGGAGCGAAATTGGTAAGGGTGAAAACGAATGAAAGAAAAAGTACAGTAGATTATTCGTGACTGCGAGCTTTCTGGTTCGTTCGTTTTACCATGCACGAGAAATACATAGAGTCTGTCACGTGGGCGCACGCGCGTCACGAGTGACAGAAAACGGAAGGATATTAGCCTGAACGCGTCACTCCTTGCAGTGTCGAAGTATTTCCAAATGGAATGCCACAGATGGTGCCTCGTTTCATTTCTATTGCAACGATATTCATGGTTGAACGAAAACATACCCTAATTTCGTGAAATTTCAAAGTGATGGAAAAACAAAAGGAAAATAATAAAATAAACGACCAGTCAGGAAAATCGCGATTATGAGAGTCGTAATTTCGCATAGAATGTCCCATACACGCATGAAATTCTGTTTTCAAAAGTGAGAGAGATGGGAGGCAGAAATGCTGTGAGTCAAGTCTGAAAACCACGTCTGTGTTGGGTGTATACAGAGCCATCTAGCGGAAAAGACCATCGTCCAGACGAGTAGTGGAACTTTGACATTCGGCTAAACTCCTGTAACGAGATTCTGTAATTTCTACGTCGTCTTTCTCTCCTCATCCCTTTCCTTATCTCTCTCTCTCTCTCTATCTTATACACACATACGCTCATACACGCAAGAACGCTTCCTGAGCAACACGCATGGACCACAAGAGAGAAGGGACTCACTGTATTAGATAGGTTGCAGCCACAGCAGCCTTGATGGGCTTCTGCATTGGGTTTTCCATTCAGAAGTGCCTGACATCCTCACTACCGCAATTTTTTCACGATATGCTTCAAAGTTATGAATTTTGTCGAAGAAAAAAAGCTGAAAATCTCCGTTCTTCACATCGCGATCTTTTCCAGTGGTACATTGAATAATCCTTTAATTCATGGAAATACGAAAAAAGAGTAATTGCACCGAATAATTATAAAGCAAATGTAATATATGATTATATAATAATTATAACGCAATATTTTTCGGTGGCACTCTTTTGGGCAGTTTTGAAAAATACTTTTTTCAAAAAAATACGTCGTTTTGGATTTATTCGCTAGATTGTGCGGGGGTTGATGAAAAATATCGTGGACCGAATTTCGGAAGCTGCGATTAAAATATCTGTCGAGTTGACACCAAATTTCCTGTACACATGTACACATGTAATATCTATGTATATGGCTATATACATAAGTATATAAGTTCATGTGGCAAGTGGAGGACTCGAGAGCAAAGTGCTTGGGTGACTGCGCGACTCCTCGAGTTCTCTTGCTCCTCGGTCTTCTCTTCCTCGGCGATCTATACGCCCGACTCCGTACAACCGCGTTATCTCAATTTGTCAAGAGGCCGCGAGCAACCCAAGACAGCCTCTTCCCGAGGCTCTGCTCAGCATGGACGTTTCCTGACGACTCTTGGAAAAAAAATCCCTCTCGCGAGAAACTCTCCAATCTCTCGGCCACACACGAGTTTCTTCATCTCTGCTGATTTCATTATGATTTTCGTTAAAAAAAAAAACCATCTCATTACATTAATATAATTTTACAAACGGAGAATCGAATTTCGATCCAGAAATCAAATTACTCGAATCTCGAACTGCATTGACGAGGAAAAATGGAATCACTGGAGCTCGATTTGTTAAACAAATAAAATCAAACAATTATTCCTCAAAATCGTCATTGAATTAATCGATATTTCATGTTAAATCTCGCTTAAAAAATTCTTCACAAATTTCATGTAATAATCTAAAGAAAACTAAATTCCGGCATTTTTTGTTTTACGGAAACGACATTTGTACATCATTTTTTAACAACGCAAACAAACATTACGATAAAATTTTCTATATTTCGTTTCAACGAGTAGAAAAAATGAAGAAAATCGATTTTCTACGATTATTTCGAAAATTCGTTGTTTATTGTTTCATCGAGTTTTTCTTCACCTCTGTTCATCGACAATTTTCTCGCAACCGTGTATACCAACGTTATCGACCCTGACTGTTTTCATTCCAGCTGGACAATCGTTCAAATTTTATTTCGAGTATCAAGTAACGTAAGTGGCATTGGTAGCGTATCTTGGACGTGACAAACATGAAAATTACAGCGTGTACACACAAAAGCATCGACTCCTTTTAATCCCACGTTTTTCTCTCTTCCTCCCAATCCCTCTCTATATTCCATTCTCGTCGTCGTAGGTTCGACGGAATCGATTTCCAATTAATATCGCAATAACCTTCTGCCCACATCCATCCTCCCCCCCCCCCCTTCTCTATCTCCTGCTGAATATACGTATACAAATTTCTATGCAGAAAAGACAGCAGTGAATTTGCATGTACTGTGTGTCTAGCGGTATATACTCACACCGGTATTTGCAGTCAAAACAAAAGTGATTTAATTGCTGATTTATAGGAATAATTCATGAAATCAAAATTCATGAACTATGAAGATTAAAGTTTTCTCAGCAAAGATGACAGAGAAGTGAAAAATGAACTCGAGGACAACAATTAATGGTCGAAATATTTCCTTGAGTACAAGACTCGTTGTCATCTCCTTCTTATCCTCAGACTTGACCTTGATTACAATTTTGATAAACTTTGTCACCAAAAAGTAGAATTTTTGGTCCATGACTGTTCGAGTGTTTGAGACACTTTTACGTCCAACGTTAAAAGAAAAATGAAATGAAAACTTTTTTTGCTTCTTCGCAAGATCGATACTTGCTGGAACCGAAAAAGTTCTAGGCATCGATCCGTACGTACCTGATACGGTTGAAGGTGGTAGCCCCTTTTCGAACGACATCGATGTAAGACTCGCCAACGTTTCCGGTGTTTGCAATTAATCTGCAGCTGAGTCCAAATCACACTCTCCATCCCTCTTACCGAGGACCGTCTGGACCTCTGCTCTCCTCTGATCCTGTTCATGAGATGCGGGTTATATTCCCAGCTATTCGATCAACATTGTCCCATCTGGGCAAACGGTATCGGATCCGAATGTGCGACATACACATCTCTATATTTACTGTCCTCCCTTCGCATCACGCCTGCATGTTATCTCGCTGTTTCGCCCGTCTGTTTCACTTACCCGTCTGTCCCTCTCGCCTCTTAACTCTCGTCTCGAACTGACCACATAATCAGATCATGTTTACTCATCGAGAGACACCCGTGAAGCTTGATGTTCGGTGTAAAACGTAGCCAAAGCAAGATTCCCTCTGCCACGTGTCACGACATCAATAAACTGTCAATTAAATTCGACCTTGGTGACATTATTAACGACCTTTGGCACCTCTCTCGCCTTTCACGTTTCGTCACTTGCTAAAAACAAATTCTCCTCTCCCATCCATCGACGACGTTCTATTTCTCGACTGTTGTCGAGCTCTTGACCTTCATCTCTTACAGACATCTTCACTTTGACCTTTTCCCTCTTATTCGCCATCTTATAACTTGTATTTTATTCGCAACCCCTGAAGTTCACTTTAACGTTTGATTGTCCATTGATTGTCACCTTAATCCGTCCACTTTTGGCTACTACTTTTGTCGTTATCAATCTCTCTTTATCTTGTACTCATTACCTTTCCCATTTATCTTCCGTTAACATTTTTTCCTTCAACACTTTTTTTTGTTGGCATTTTTCATATTACCCATTTGGAAACGAAAAAAAAAGTATGTAAATAAATAGAAACTATGGCAAACATCGTATAGTTGTAATTACAATTTTTTTTTATTACATCGCGATCGGAAGAGCTTTATAATGGGATATAAAGCGTTTTATATTCGTTATTATATTGAACGGTATATGTATGAATATACATTTCCCATGAATATATCGAACGATGAAACTTCGCTAAGCCGGCCCTTCCACCCTTCTCGTTTTCTCTTAGGAAAGCAATTACAATATCGAATTATTCTTCTCGCTGAAACTGTCGATGATATAATTTTTTTTTTCACCTCTCTCTCTCTCCACCTTAAAAATAAAAAAGTGGGAATAAACCCACCGGTTGATCAATTCCGTTGGGATTTTTTTACTTTCCTCGTTCTTCCACGAGCTATAGCTTTGATCACTGATCCAACTTGTATACCGTACTGTACATCCGTCATGCTGTAACGTCTCTAGATTACAAAATCTAAATTCCGCTTTATATCGATTTTCCTTCCTAGTTTTTCCTCTTTTTTTGCACGTATATTCGATTCGTCGTTTCGGTGCATATCAGAGTGAACAGAAAGAGGGGGAGAGAGAGATGTAATCATGATGCAAATTATCGTGTTACGTGGAGCGTCCGATTGGCATCTCGCGCGATCCCCTGGGCTCATTCTCGAGTATTTTTCCGGAGCGAATAATTAATCTCGTTTATTGGAACGTATCGGCATGATCGATGTATGTTTTTTTTCCTGAAGAGATGATGATTGCGTTGTTTTTTTTCGTTTTTGAGATCAAACGTTTCACCTGCTTACGAACGGTGGTGACATTCCGCTGAAGAGAATCATCATTTTTTTTTGTAATATCCAGCCTCGCATTCTAATTTATTTGCTCTCTTTCTTCGAGTATGAAACTTTGAGTTTCTTGCATCTTTGGAGTTACGTAAAATGTTTGAATAAAAGTGTTTCTTCGATTTATCGTGAGATGGCACACATGTTACTTCCGTTTAGTTCCGGAAAATGCAGCTGCTCCGAACCAGCTGGCCTTCAGAGATTTTCCAACCCGCCTGTCTCACTCATCTCCGTCCTTCCGAAACAAGAGTTTCAATCGAACCTCCAAATCGAGGAAAACGAGAATATAGCGGGTTAAAGTTGAGTGAGAATGATTATACATATGTACGGCGGCTTCCATGTCAAATTAGCTGTACCGAAGCCTTCACGAATGGTCATTTTTCTCACACGATATTACCGCATCACGAGCGACGGAAATTAGAGAGAATTAAACATAAATGACGCATTAAAATCGTATTTGAACCTCGAGGATTCATACACTTTGAGAAGCAAAAATAAAGATCGAGATCAACTGAATTTTTCACGACTCCTTGCGTTAATTGTATAGAAACACTTGGACGAATGTGGAAATCATTTGTTTCGAGTATCAAATAAAAAAAGTCGATGAGATTGTGAGAAAACGTGTCTAATCACCCCTCACATTCTCCCTTTTAGCTTTAGGTTGGTGTAAAAGAATCGTCAAAATAAATAATCCGATAATTGTCAAATCGGAAGCTGAGAAAATTAATTTTATTTTCAAATCATTATGCGAATAGGTGTTTTTTTTAACATCAGTTTATTGGATTACTCCGAAAAAAATGAAATCAACTTCAAGGGAGAAGGGTGAGTGTACGATTTCAATGAGAATGCCTTATACAGTCCTATACATTAAATCGTACGATCGAGATTCGTAAAAGCTTTCAAGCGTCACGAAAACCTCTTCCTTCCTCCCTTACACTCTTAATCTTTAATTAACCCCGATTTTACTTTGTTCCTGTTGGACGCGGATATATCGTCGAGGAGTGAATTTAATTAATCTGAATTTAAAAAGGAATACCAGAGTAGGCTTTTTCAAAATCCAATCACTCATCCATCGACTTCATCGATATTCTCAACTTGCATTAAATTTATTTTTTTAAATGCCGTTAGATTCTTGACACCCGAATTTTTGTGTTTTCCTATTTTTATACTATTGCGAAAAAAATCCGATCTTTTTTTTCAACACACTTCTGCCTCGGTACTGACGTACCATGATTAATTCATCGTTAATTTCCACTAACGAATGATCGAATACACGTCCATCGCCTTTTCGGATGCCCGACATTACCGTACTTCATGTTTTACTTCCGGAAAATACACTGTGAACGTTTAAAGTCATCCACAATTGAGAATTAACACGAATCGGTACGTGAACTTTAATGAAGTTACTCCCATCTATCTCGGATATTTATTCACACACATTTGGGGTACTTTGCAGTTAACTGACGCTGAATTAAAGGTGAATCGGACACGTAGACTCTGGGTCTGAATTGATAACTCGTCGAGACCGTGTCAAAAAAAAAAGAGACGAAATATTTTTCGACTCGTAATTTCACGAATCGATCCTATAAATTAGTCCATTTCTAATACCCCGTCGACGTACTTCGTTAGTTCTTTATTTCGAAGTAACCCTCCATATGCGGTTGTGCATTTGAGTTTCAAATATAATTGCACGTGTGAAAACACATCGAAAATTGAATATATGGACACTAATGTGTGTTGTATAATACAGTTTGGCGAGCCTGGTGAATATAGCGTGTCATGAGAAAATCGAGTCATGAGAACTAATCCAATCGATTATCCCATACGTAGCCCCGACTAAATGAAAGGGGATGTAGGGCTCTCGCCCCGACGTGAGTGCATATTGCAGCCATATCCTCTGTCGTGGCTTTTCACGATACAAAAAATATTACCAGCGTACGCTCCCAAACAGTTCTCATGTGCACAATACACACGCACGTACGAATACAAAATACCCATTTACGAATATACATTACTGTATAAAAGTAATTCGAAGTGAAACTTTTTTTTTCACCCTCACCCTCCTCGATTTAATCTCCATTTAATCGCCAACCCTCGGATAACTCTGACGGCTAGTTAGTACATTATTTCGTAACAAACAGGATCATTAATTGATTATGAAGCATCTATCGAACTCGTGACCTCATCAAATATATTTACCATTCAATTCGTTCTTGCGGGAATAATATCATTGCTGGAAAAATGATTGGAAAGTATCCGAACGAATGTTGATGACAATGAATAATTATTTTTCCAAAATTCGGTGATAAATGGGATTTAAATTTGAAGAATTTAAATCGCATTTTTTCTTGCACCGCCCTCGTATTCGCTCTGCAGCTTCATCCGATTCGTTCTTTTTGTTCAACAAAGAGATCGCGGGCTTTCTCACTCGCAATCACAAGGTTATTTATTTCTCATCACACGCCTTCGTCATTCTTATTTCGTTATAATTATTATTGTTATTTCACTCATCCGTTGAAATTATTCTTCCTATCTCTTTTTCACCGCCATTTGTGCCATTCGCGCTTATCTCTTCGCCCTTTGTAGTTGCGTCACGTATCTTCTCGTCCAGCACCAGTTTTATCCTTTTCCTACTTCTCTTTGCACCATGTTTTTTGTTCCTGGACTTTTACGCTCATGAGAGCTTGCTTCGAAATTCGCCACAGAATTCTCAATATTACAATGATAAAAAAAAATATATCCTTCTGATAAAAAATTGATGGGGTCCCGGAGTTGATGCTTTATCGAAAAAATATCACGCGATTGTTGCCGTTTTATTCGTCCCTTGATTGGTCGGTGGAAAAAGAACGAATTTTGTGGCAAAATTCCGTTTGCTTTCTGATGCGCCCGTGTGTTTTGTTTTTGCTTGAATTTGACGGTTTTTTTGCATTTTCTGACTGATATTTTGAGTTTTCGCGAAAAACTCGATGAGCTTCGTGATCGGTGGAAAATTTGCGATCGAATAAGATCCTGAAATATTGAAAATTTGAAGAAAAAAAATTCGACTCATTTTTCGCCACTTTTCCAGAATCGTCGAAAAGTCGAAATTTCAAATGGTCGTAACTTCATCCCTAATGAAGCTACATAGATTTTTTAGGGGTGTTTTGAAAAGCCCTCGAGTAGACTTAAGCAATGGTGAAAGTTAAATGTTGATAGGTACATTGCTTCACCCTTAAAATCGATGTTGAAAATCGGCGAAAAAAACGCAAAGGGGTATGTATGGGAAAATTGGCGAAAATCGGTGGTCCTACTTTAAAAATCTGCCAAAAATCGAAAAATTGAGATATCTGGATAAACCAAACGGCATTTTGAAGCCTCATCAATTCCAAAGAGAATGAGCACAAGTCAGAGTGTCCATCTCAAACGAAAAAAAAATGGCAAACATTTTAGTGAACCAACTCAATCCGGCAGAAAATGTCGAAAAATTTTGGATTTCAAAAATGGTTTCTAATGGTCCATATCGATGTATTTTTTCCCGCTGATTACGAAACACACCCGTATTTGATCAAAAACCCAATATTTCCGTCCGAAAATGCGATAATACGACCTTTGTCGATTAATTACTATTTTTTTATTGAAATATCGAGTTTTCGGGAAAAAATCAGTTAGTCTCATGATCAGCGGAAAATTTCCGATCGGATAAGCTCCGGAAAGATTAAAAATGATTTTAAAAAAATCTCGACTCATTTTTCGCCACTTCTCCAGAACCTCAAAAAGTCGAAATTTCGAAGTCTCGTAACTACCTTTTGCTTTCTTCCAATTATTACATGCGTATGATAAAATTACGTAAAAAATGAAGGCGCTGCAGCGCAATCGTGCGATCGCGCGTATGAGCGCGAGCACCCATCCCTAGTGCATGTGTGTATTTAATTCTTTTGTGCTTCTACATTATATACGTTTGTATATATATACAAACAAAATCCTAGGGGTCGGTGATCCTCCTCGACTCATTCAACTTACACTCCACTCTTACCCCTGGCCTAAGCCCCCCGTTTCCGTTACCAAGTACCGGAAGTCGAGAGTCCAGCTTTTCTGCCATTGAAAAAAAAATCCCTCTCTCCGTCGAGAGTCAAGTGCTCCCATCGTACCTGCGCCACTTCCGATTGCCCGAGACGCCATTCTGTTTCGCTTTTCATCGCAACGAAGACACGATGAAATTGAACGATTATTCATCTGCAGCCTCGACATTAGCCTCCATGTTATGGTCCATCGATGAAACACAAAGAAGAAAATTCCTGCAGCGTAATTTCGGGTATTACGGGTGAAATACGGATCACCATCTCAATTGATTATTTCCGAATTTCTCGTTGCGCTACTATTTTTTATTCCTCTAAACCCGAGTTTCCAAATCCTCACGAGCCAACTTTAAAACCGAAATTTTAATTAAATTGCCATTTCTTTCCAGCACATGTACGCATTGATCTCTTTTTTAGAAAGGATACCTTGACCATCATTAGCGTCTTGATATCTCACTTTTTAGAAAATTCAAATGTACACTTCTTTTTTATCAAAAGTTTCGTGATCTTTCTCTTCCAAGTCGTCTTGTTACTTCAAGACGATATGGGAATTTTCTTTTTAATCGCATTTCTACCACCATCGTGTTCTACCCTGTTTAAAAGAGCAAAATCTCACTCGCTCGGTGCCCCTGCAGAATCGCAAAAAGGGAGGAAAGAGAAAGTTGGCTTAATGAGGCAAATACACGTATACTTCGTTTATCGCTTATCCAACGACTCAGAGTACACCGTCCAATAACGCTCAGGATACCTTCCTCTGGTGCGGTTTGGAGCTCTGCTGGAAAATGTTTGCCCGAAAATTCGATTAAAGGAAAAGTTTACGAACGTAAAAACGATCATGATTATTTCAAACACGAACGTCGCTAACGCGGTACAGAATTTTCTTATCGCGTTATTAATAAAGTCTTGTATTTATTTCCTTTGTCTTCGATGTACCTGGGTAAAACTTCATTTCGAAGAGGCAGAAGGGTTACAAGGTAATGTTTGCCAAATTTTGTTAGTTTCGAATAACTTTTTGGTCTTTCTCCTTTTGTTAAATAAATTAAGAAAGAAACGTCAACATTGAGCACGACTTTGAGTGGTCCGTACTGTACATCGAGATACGACATGGAGATAAATTACACGTATGATTCCACTAATTGAGCGAACCGGATGGTAGCACCTCTGGACTATAATACAAAGGAACGAACATCGTACGAACAGTGAGGGCATTTGCATATGCCCGTGTGAAATGTTCGTTTGAAGAGCAAAGAGCAGGACATTGAGCCACGAGGAATGACCCCCAATTTTCCAACGACGAAAAAGGTCAAAACAAAAGTTAGTACAATAACGGTATTAATTATATTTTTTATATTTACTTGAAAACGATGAATCCATTTGACGGTAAAATTCGATCAGACCTATTCCTATTGATCCTGTCGTCGTTCACGCCAATTCCTCGATTTTTAGCATGATTTTGTTGACCAAATGTTCCGCACCACTCGAAGTTTTTGCCAATTTCAAGGTGTGACTTTGGGATATCACAGTCGAGACATAAACGATGTGTACCGACTTATGGTGACGGCCCAGAGTCATTAAACATTGCGGAAACACGAGCTGATCAAACTTTTCGAATATATATAAGCAGTGAAAATGGGAAACTCGGACACGAGTGTGTTGGTCACGTGGTAAAACTTGGAATAATTAATATTCAGTCAGTGGGAAGCTTTCCTTGCCCATCTCCTCGTCTCACCCATTTCCGTTCGCTGTCTCGCTTCTCGTCGTAGCGAAACTAAGTCAATATGTAACGCAATTACTGGACAAGTGCTGGGAGCTCCAGGTTGAGAGTCCAGTCATGGGAAGCCACGTGACTTTATAGATGGCCTGATGGCCGGTAGTCTTAGATTCTACCCTCAACATACACCCTTTGGTGCGGCCATCCACCAACCCGAAACTCTCATTTGACTTCTTCGTTCCAAAGTTTCTAGGAACGTCTATATTTCTGTGCTCGGAGTCCATCCGCAGTAGCACCTGAAACTTTTGCACCCAAGCTGGTTTGAAAGTTCCAATAGGAACGAAATCGATGATCGCGAAATTCAACTGGGCCCGATGAAAATCATTGAATTTGCCGAGAATGTAACGAACGTTACAATGTGCCAAATAATGTGTCTTCGGCCAGCCGGAAATAACTGCAGTTGATGGTAGTGCAGCAACAATTCCCACGAGTTTCTCCAGCTTGGGGAGCTGCTTCCAGGCCTTTTCAATTGGTCCATGTCACTCAATTACCACCAAAGATGTTCTCCAGTGGGTAGGAGCCTCCCGGTGGTTGTTCATTGTACATGAACACCCCGGGAGGACCTCCAGCAGGGCTTGGAATATTAGGGGTGGTCTCGTCAGGACTAAACCTCATCCAAATTGTTGTTGTACCACAGTGGGCTGCACATGACCAGTCTCTATATCTCCATATCCCATTACACGTTTCATCAAGAAACCTCGAGACCCGCTATTAGCCCTTCCTCGTGCAATCAACTCCCACAAGGTTCTCTCTGGACTTCACGTGCCTTTTCGAATTTCCTATCAAGTTTCCGAGAGCCTGAGGACGTTGAGAAGTTATCGAATCAATTGTCGATGGTGATTATTCCGATCTGAGAAATTGTTCGACTGAATAATCATGAATTCAATTTAATGACGCACTGAGATTGAATGTAATGCAGGATCGATGGGTCAACATCATACTGCTTTGTCGTTTTATCGCAAATATTTCGATACTGATCCGCGTTTATTTCCCACGAAGTCTCGGATGCCTGGTCGTGCTAAGGTACAAAATACGAAGCTTGGGACGTCGACGACCTGCTCTAAAGTAGCCAACTATGTAATGCCCGTGCTGGTAAATCCGAATGCATACATATGGGATATTGATTTCAACAGCGTGGTTGGTACAAAACACATCAGGCCAGGAGGAAAGTTTCGGATAACTTTGGCTGTTCGGAATATCATAGGCCATTGTTCGGGAAAGCTCATTTCGGTACTTCATGGAAGTTAGGGTTGTGTACAGATATCTCAGCTGGTTAGCGTGTTACGATCATTTAAAGATAAGAGTAATCCTTGGGTTTCTGACGATCCTCCGATCCGACATCTACCCTGGCAATGTTGTAATTTGATCCAGGATATTGCGTTGAGGGTCGTTTTGCTGCCACGAGCAGCGTGTATTCGCCCAGCACCATAAATCATTTTGTTCCCCGTCATTCGTTCTGACGAAATTTCAAACGACACAGAGACATCCGACAAACGTTCCAACGGTTGCTTCGGATTATGCCTCGTTATCACAGTAATCCAGAATTACAGAAAATACGATAACGCATTAACCTTGAGATTGGACTCCTCAAACGTCTTTTGAATCTTTGTAATCGACGTACGGGGGTGTCAGGCAGTTTCCGATTACCCCATGACACCCCCCAGATCATATTCCGCAATCTTTCACCGTGAATGTATATTTCCAATTCCGATGTATATAAAATAATACATTTATTATAAATTGAAGACGTTGAATACGATATTTTATTGCTGGGTTATTCTTACTTTTTCGTTCATAAATTCCCTCTTTCGTACGTAGCATATTTCTGAATGTCGTTGCGTCATTTTTTTTCCCATCAACGAAAATGATGAAGGTAGACGTTTGAAAGTGTCCTCGATGGAGAATATCAGCGAAACGTCCCAGGCTATTTAATGAGGAAGATGTTGCATTTATACGTCATATATGCGTTTGCACATCGTCATACGTTTTTCTTTCGTCCTATTTTTCATTCTCACTGTACTTTGCGCTCTGGTATGATGATCCTGCATAGGTCAAATTCACGTTGGCTTTGAAGAGCCGCCGTCGTAGTCGCGGAAATGTTGCATACACACGGGGTGCCTCAAAATTCAATGTCAAAAATTAAAGGTCGGGACGCAAGTATAGGGAGCGAAAGGTGTGCGAGATCTTTTTAATCCCATGACGTCTTGACAAGTTCATTAATCGTCGCTGTTGAACCAATGAAACGCGTGCGTAGACGCTCGACGATGACACGTCCGGCTTAGAATTTCGACCAAGATCTAATTACGTAACTCCCATTCAATTCTGACACGACCTGTATGTGATGTATAGAGGAAGGAAAGAGGACCAGGAAGGTCGAAGCAGCAAGAGCAGCTTTAGGGTAAATTGAAATTGGATGCAGTCACGCGAATTATTATAATCCTCTGCAGTTCGCGCTGGTGTGCCATCCAGTTCATACGACATTATACCCGGGGCGTCGGGATTCGTGGAGCTCTTATTTCTCACATCAATTTCATATATTATTATTATGGTTATGCACCTACATATAATTCTTTAGGAAATTCCTATCTCCACACAAAAAAGCAACCGACTTTTCCGTCTACACTTGGGATTTATTCTTATTTCTTGGCACGTTAATTGGTTCGATTTTTTTTCCTCATTCAATGAATGGATATTTCGCTGATTTTTGCAGCTGACGTCTTTGACGTCTTATATTTAGCATTCCATGTTGTTTTTAATTGGTGACAAAAAAAATTTCCATGCAATGGCAATTTGACATTAAAAACGACGTGGAATTCTTTTCGGATGTATCTTCAAGGAAGGAAAAACGTCGACGTTTCGAACAACCTTAATATGCCGAACTTTGTCGAATTTGAATTTGTAGCAACGGGGCAAATTTGAACCAGTGAAAAATAAAAATGAGCGATGGATGAAAATGCAACGATCTAATTAATTTCTATAAAAAATAAGAAATCACTCTCGAACCTCAAAATATATTATTTCCATCCCCTGAATAGACAGTTAAAGTTGGGTTTTGTGAAAGAATATTATGACGAATGAGAAAAAAATTATCAACTAATTATAAATATTATCATTTTTCAGTGAGTCTACAATTTCTGTTCGGAATGTTCTCAAAACTTGTGTTAAAAAAAGCTTCAGTAAAAGATGCTCCGGAATGTTTGTAGTCCAAAGATATTCTCAAGAGGGCTGTGGGGAAAAGAAATACGGTGGATATTTTAGCGAAAACATCCCGCATCAATTTCAATGACGATAATCCCCGAGGACAATTTTTTTCGAGCTGTTCCGCAATTGTACAGACCTTTTTCCCGTAAAAATTTCCCTCAAGAATGATGCAAATGGCAAAAGAGAGAGAAAGAGTCGTGAAGAGCGAAAAAATGTGGACGTCTCGTCGTCGTGCAAGCTATTCTTTATCCCTCACGGTTTATTTTTTTTTTTTCCTCAAAAGCTCATCGATATCAATTTCACTTTTACAACACGACAGGAGAATCGTACGTAGAGACGTATTTTCGATGCTATCAAATTGTGTACCATATTTTACCCTTTTATTTTTATCACAAAAAATAGAAATTGATTCGACATTTATTCATTTGCGAGCTTCGGGGCTCTCTGCAGGCCGCCTTCGCCATGTGTTTGATATTCGTGCTTTCGATCAAACGGAATACGATGACGATAAATAAAAAATATCGGCATCGGAACTGCGAGAAAAAAAATTGGAAACTGGATTATTTACATTTTCGGTTTTCAAATTGAAATTTCGGCGGAAAATTCTTTTAAAATAAAAAATAAATGAGAAACGTTTGAAATGATTACGAAACTTTATTTCTTTTTATCGAATCCAGCTGGAAACACGACGATTCCTCCATTTCGGGATCCGCTCTGAGCGACCCTTGAAAATAAAAAAAAAATTATCGTTCGTTGGAAAGTTGGTCGAAAAATTTCGAAGAAAAAATTCGACTCCCTGCTCGACGTATCGAGGATTATTTTGACAAGCCACGAGTGAAAAAAAAAAGACACCAATCTAAACTTTACAGTCTGTCTTATCGTTAATCAAAAATATACAATTATTTTTGTCGCAGCAATCGGTTTCGCTTTTAAATATCCTGCATGCGAAACGATCAGACACGTCGTCCTCTTTTCAGACCTTTTTTCGTAAAACTCGTTCGCGTACACGCTATACGCGGGCAATCTCCTAAGCATTTTTTCCATTTCTTCCGGACCTTTCGTGCCTCTCGTGTCTTCTTTTTAATTCTTTTGTTTCTCGTTCGGTCTTTGCTCTTGCGGTCGTCGAGCGAAAAATGAATTTCAAACGAACGAAGTTGGGGATGGAAAGATTGCGAGAGAGGCTGAAAGAATAAAAGCAGCTCCAAGTGGTACAGTGTATGCATGGACAGAGAAAAAAAAATGGTGGATGGGACCAAGGGAGGAGGGATGAAAAAAAAATCCTGGAAAAAGTTTCCATTGGCCTGCGGAAAAAGGGTCTTCGTCCCCCGAGTATGTGTATTCAGCACTCGAAATTTTCTTTCTATTCGATTAACCGTTTCTATCCACTTCCTCCTTCACCCTCCATCTCCTCTCTCTCACTCTCTCCCTCTCCCTCTCTTTCGATCTTGATGAAGAATTTAATTTAGATTCATTGGAGTTTGAAGCGAGCTCGAAGACCATTTGAACGTTTTAAAATGTCTCGTGTCATCCGTCCTTCAAAATGAGAGTACCCAAGAGAAAGTCCATGTCCCGAACATTCTTTTTTTTAACCTGTCTTCTAAAACAAGAGCTTCATTCTCTCTCCGCTCGTCTCATTTTCGTTTCTCGTATTATTATCATTATTATTATTATTATTGGTCAAATTGTTATTATCGTGACTACGATTTCATTATTGTTTCGTGTTGACAAAAAACAACATTAATTTTCACCTCGTAAACTTTCGACATCAAGCAGATCAGGCTTAATTTACAAGTGTATCCCGAAAAGCAGATGAGAAAAAACACACGCGAGCGGTCCATCATGTGGGTAAAAATTTACGATCCCTCTCGTCTGCCTATGGAATTCTATTTTCGTTTTCAGGTCGGAGATGCAATCCGTCCCCCTCACCTTGCTCGTCTCTCCTCTTCCTTTTCTACTCAATCTCCCATTCTCGAGTACCATTTTTTATTTACTCATCAGGCAATACAGGAATTTGTTGAATAATACAGTAATGTCAAAAGTTGCATGAAACGAATAAAGTAAATGAATAAACGTTAATTTGCTTCTTCTTGTACAGTTTTTTTTATTTTTTATTTGACGTGTTTCGATCTTTTTTATGCCTCGATGCTAGCATATATGTGCGTGTATTTATTTATATACGTTTATTTATTCAAGTGCCTAGTTTTGTTTCGAGTTTTTCGGCAAAGCTGGACGTTTCTCGAACGACCTCGGAGAGCAATCAATTTCAAAGACGCGTCGGGTGTAAACTCAAACCCCTTTTCAACCCCTCGTAACAGCCGCCGAAAAATAACGATCGAGAATACACGTCACACTTGTGTCGAATTTTTCGTACAACATCGGCGACCTCCTTACGCCGAGAGCCTCGGATTTCTCTACCTAAACCCTCTCTTCTTCTCTCTTCTAAACTGCTTGATTTTTGGAAGCACGAAGATTTCTCTAAAAAAATAATAACAATATAAGTGCGAACGGTTAGGATCGTGATTGACAAGGGCAAAAAAAATCTGGATTCTTCTCGTTTTTGCCGCAATTTTAAGCACAAATTGCCTCAACCGACGGTTATTTGATTGAAAATGTATTTATCCCGAGTGATATTTTGAAAAAGAAAAATGTACGAGGTTTGAAAGAATTGATGATAATTCCGAACGGAACAGCCCGTACAATCTATTGAGCCGTGGAATCGAATGGATGGACTGATAGTTCCCTCACAGGAGTGCGAGGGTCGTCCTCGTGCGAGTCCTGAAACGTACATGAAGATCGTACAATATTATAGAAGAGAGGAAAAATCGTTGATTTTTCTCGACCGGAAAGTCGAACCCGAAAGCGGATCAACTTGTCAGATGTATAAGAAAAAGGAGAAGAACTCGAATAGGTGGATATTGAAAAATAAAAAACGAAGAACCCGAACCGATCGTCAGATTTCTTTTTTGTTGTGAAAAAACGAAAAAGATCAAGACTCATCTTCCGCCTACGCTTTTCATCCTCGAAGCTGTAATTACGCTCATCAACAAAAAAGTAAAAATCAATTTATTTTTCACCGGGAAAAGTAAAATAAACAACCATTACCGAGATCTTGGAAAATCTGGACAAACGAGTGTTCTGTACAGCCTGTTATTCGACGATAACGCATAAAAGCACATTGTAATTGTTATCAATTAATCCAATCAGCCAATTAGAAACTGGCACTCCGATAACTCGATTTAATTTTGATAGTAAGAATTTATTAACAAAATTAGCTTCAGGATTCAGAATTCGGTACAAGACTCCAGATTGAAAGTGATAGAGGCACGTTTTGGTCCGACGGTTCCCCGGCGAGGTATATTCATTAATTAATAAAGTGAAGTAAATGATTGGTCCAACTTTATTTCAATTAAAATCATCAAGAGACAATTCTGACACACCATGTAGGCAAATACACGTGCACACGTGTGTTAAAATCCTCGTAAACAGTCTGTCGGAATTTCACCCTTTCCTTTCGATCCTTGACGTGCCAATAATTCCCTGTGGATAATCTCGAAACAGACGAGTGGCAGAGAGAAAGGAGGAAACACGCGAGCTTCGAGAGTCTCTCCTAGATCGGATACACGAGGTGGCAATTAATTCGCACATGTACAACAAGATAGACGTTAACGAGACGTCGAGAAATCACAAACGTCTCGCTTGGCATGGATTTGCAAACGTATCTCGAAAAAAAAAAAAAAAACACGATCTTTTCCCCATATCAGAAAAGAATTCGATGCATTCAGAGATTAAAATCCTTGCGGGAAATTTCGCCACAGAATCGAATCTCTGAATCCAAGACGTCTAAAAGCCGAAACGTTTTTTTCAAAAAATCCGAAATTTTTCATTTTCATCAAACGATCGCTTCTCGCCGAGATAGAGTATCTCAAAAATCGCGAAAAATTGTATATTCTCGTTATTTTTGCGCTGTGGCGATGATTCTTCGATTCAAACAGACGAGCGTAAAAAGTTTGCGTGCTCGCTGCTGTTCAAGGGCTTGGCACTTCCGGTTCAAAGACCTCTCGTCCATCCGACGTAAATGCTTAACAAAGGTGTGGCAATTTGACCGCGGAGAAAAAAAAACAGGAAGCGAGAGATGATGGAGAGAGACTGGGAAATTATTATAGATCGTATGGATTTATTTGTGTTTGCATGTACATAATAATATAATAAAACTAGGAAAAAGAGAAGCATCAAGATTACTCGAAATAAAAAAAAAACTTCCCATCGGACCCAGCCTCCATAAAATTGAAAAGCCTCTGAACGATTCTCCTGTTTTGTCTCATTCATTGAATCGCACAGTGGGTTCGAGGAAGACATCATTTTTATTGATTCAAAACGCGCTTATAACCCCACAAAGCCTACCTGAACCCGAAAAAAATGTTAAAGATATTTATATATTTTAAGATATTAGATAGATTAGATATTAGATTAGATATTTTTAAAAAATACTCAGTGCATTTTACAGTGTGTTTTTTTCTCGAAAATACGTCAAAAAGTGTTCAACAACGATTTCCACCAATCTGGAAAAAATGTAACTCAAAAATGTGTTTTTTTTTTCAATAAAGGCAACGATTAATTTTTGTCGAAAAACTTTGTCGAATTTCGTAATTCTGTTGAGGAATTTCACGAGAAGCTTCGGTCGCGGATAAATTTGTCGCTTGACGCTTTTCAATTTTATTTTTCCAATTACGAGGAATTACGATTTTCCAATTACGTTTTTTTTTGTGTCCACAAACATCAGGCGCGAGTTTAAACGAATTAAAACAGAGTACTTTGAGGCACAAAATAAACACACGGTTGTTCTCGTGGTCTCCGATTTTTGGAGCATTTGAATATTTCATGGAAAAAATTACGATTATTTTCTATGGGTAAAAAAGCGCACCATTGTGCTTAGATTCGAGAAAAAGTTGAGCGTAGGAAGAAGGCTTAAAATACATATAGCGAAAAGTATAATCGTTCGTCAAAATGCATGGTTTTGACGAACCAATTTCATGTGTTTTTGAAATTTCTCTAATCTCCGTTGTAGCGACCAGAAAAGATTGTAACAGATTCCCCCTTCAAATCTGTTGTTGTAATGTAGAACAAGAAAGGGCGATCCGCTTTGATTTCGATTGGTGAGCTCCACATTCTGTCTTCTACTACACCGACTGGAAAATTTTTTAATTGTTTTTTCATCGTTGAAACGGCCATTCGTAATCAATTGAACTATGTACGAGAACAAGTATTACGTTCAATCATTGATTAATTTATTTTTGCAAAAAATATTCCGCGAGATTTGAACGATAAAGCTCGTTGAGTAATTTTTTTCCGTCGAATTGTTTCAATTTCGCAAAAATCGCAAATACGTCGATGCTCAGTTTTCATCGAGCAATTTCAATCCCCCTCAATGACATTAAAATATTTTCATTTAAAACTTTTTGTGTGCAGATAGAGCATAGAAAAAAGCATCAAGATTTCCGAAGGATTAAAAAGTGGCCTTACCACTTGCGGCACTCGCTGTGCTTCCAAATTCGTTGACTTCGATGAAAGCCATGTGTACAATTTTACTGAGTTTCACTGTAGAATCCGACATGTGCGAGAAGTCTGGATTATAGAATATCGCAGTGAGACCCATCTACAAAAAATCATAACAAAAAAAGTACGCATCGTGATATTTTTTAATCGAACTACATTTTGCAAACGATCCGAACGATGACGATCGTAATTTCAACGTTTTCGTTTTCCTCAACGATATGCGGATTTGTACGTGTTTTTATGGGCTAACTTACATTTTTGAGAATTTCTACGAGGTCGAATGTACTTCGAATTGTGAATTTCGGCAAATAAAGGTCGACTTCAGAAGGTTCGCCAGTTTCGAAAAATCTTTGCGGCGGAAATTCTTCCAGTCGTTTTGCCACATAATCTAAATGGACGCCCGGATCTGGTAGCACGATGAACATACTTATTGACACTCCCTGTGGAAATGTTACGATTTGTTGAATGATTCAGCTTTGTTTAATTGTCTTGATTAGATTGATTGTTTTTAACGCATTGCACTATCCGCAATGATCGGGTTTACCGCATACGGAAGTTCGATGAATCTAGCATTCATGTCCCGCAGATATCCGGTGTAAAATGTGGACTGCCGATACATAAATGAGATTGTCTTTATTCCTGTAGGACTGTAAAATCTATCAAATTCCGTATATCGGGGATCAAACTTATTTTGCCAGCTGCCTTTGAAGTACACTGCACTGGCGACGACGAGACTCGTGTACGAAGAGAAGTCACCTATATGGCAAAAAATATATATTTTCCCTTATGTTATGCTCAATATGCGTTGCCGTACCATGAAAGCTATTGTAGGTTAGTCAATTGTATTCCATGTGATATAATCCTGATGAGTATTTTTCCAAACGAATAATAATCTACAATAGACGAGTAGTGTAGGAAAAGGACATTTTTTCATCGATAAATTCTTGAATTCGACACAAGAATTTATACATACACAATATATATATTTATATATATATATAATTAATGGTTTTGTTACAGCAGTTACAGCATGTTACAGCAGGTTAGTTCTCTTCTAACAACCCCCGTTGCCACCTGCAAACCCAAATTCCTTGCGATGTGTTGACCTCCGTCTCTCTCCCTCCACAAAAGGACAGAAGGTGGGGACAAAAGGAAACCATAACAAACACGGCCGAAGGGCGGCCTGGACGGTTAAAACATGAGAGCGTCGACTGTATATCAACAGCGATTGGGCAATTTTTCGACGTTTGCAAACTCTGACATTCCATATATCTATCGGACTATAAGTGATATATATATATATCACACAAAATGTTTTACATATAGGCATGAAATCTTTTTAGCTTCGCTCGGCGATACGTATTATTTCGCGAATACGCGAGCGGAATGAAAGGGAGATGGGAACGAAAGGAAAACTGGGAAATACAAGTGAAAAAAGAATGTAAAAGTGAAGAGAGGAAATGGCAACTTATTCTTACCTGCATTAACGATATTTCTGATATGACCGTTGGTCTCGCTCGCGCACCAATTATTGATGACGTCACTCGCACACCTAGAATTCAAAAAATCGAGCGCCTGCGGGTCCGAACGGAAGGTTTGGGTTACCGCGGTTAGATAAGTGTCCTTCAGACTGTCACGAGTCCATGGAAAAAAAAGTTTTTGCGCCAATCGCAGGTCCGTTGTTCGGGATGTCTGCGATAAATTATAAATGTCGAATATTCAATTATATTTTTCCGGTAATATAGAAGGAGAGGGGGGGAGAGGGGACGGTGTTTCGGTTTACACATTGTTTATTCGTGTATTCCGGTAACGAATTTCACGTACAAAATGCAAATATAATAAACGTTTCTTTTTTAATTACAAAAAATCATATTCAACTGTGTCATGGCACTAGCACGATGTTGATCGCGAGATTCGAGATTCATTCCATTATTCGGTCTGCCTTTGTTATTAAAATATACCATCTTTCATTTCCCGAATACGAGATTGTTTTTCTTTGATATCGCGTTGTTTATCCATCGTGCAGATTTCGACAACTTCTGAGAGGCATTATCTCACGTACATCGAAATCACCCGTCACAGAGTTCTCTCGAAACGAATGCGAAAGATATTTATGTAAGAGAAAAGTGACTCGAGTCGAACGACATATATTTTTTTCATTTGCAGTGCTGATGGAGGAAAAAGGAAGATGGAAGAGGGGGAGATGAAGTTCAATGTATGTGGTGACAGATTGGAAAGGAAAAAAGTTGTGTTTCAATGAAGGTTCTCGTTGTATGCTTTATCGCCATTTATTAACCTATAATATTCATGGGTGATGAGGCGATCGCAGTGATAAATACGTTATTGTTATATATATATCAATGCTGTTCCGAACGATACGTAAAACGTGATAATATTCCGAAGTACTGAAATACGATTAATTGATAATATACGGTAAACTTGTTTCATATAGACTCACCTTGATGAAACTATCGACGAGAGTCTGGATACCGATGGGCGTCCGGTTATCGACTGGGAATTGAAGAGTGTTATGAAACTGCCGGTAGGTTTCGCCACGGGCGCCAAAAGCCAACATCGCTAGAATCAACCAAACACTGAGTGGGGAAGAAATGAAACTCTTCGCGTCATTGGTACTAGCCTCCTAGGGGATTGATAAAAAAAAGCAATCGAATTGTACAATTTATGATTTTTCACTTTCCATCTCTCGCTCTTTCGACTGTACCTTCATGAAATTCGCGGTGAATCCGTTTATACCGCCTTTAACGCTATTCACAGACATATCTCTCCACTGATTATTACTTGGAATAATTGTAGGTTGCACTCGTTTCAAAGGAGCCAAGCATTCCTGTGACGCTGTCAAGCTCGCCACGAGCAGCGCAATGAACCCCAAGAAGAAGGCTGAAAAATTTCATTTATACGCAACTCTGGCTAGTTTTCGATCTGATCAGATTAATCGCAGCTCAAATTTGCGCAGCATGTAGAATAAAGAGACAACAAATAATAATAGGAAAAAGAATTACTCCAAGAGAAAAATAAAGATTCAACTTGAAAGTTCGAAACAAAAGAATAGGTTATTTTAGCGAAAGATCTTAACCTAAGAAAGGAATGTTGCGTTTAGTTACAAAAGTGCGTATTCATTTTAAAGAATCAGATTAAAAGGTGCAAGTTGTAACCCCTTCTTGCTTTGATTCCAAGTCCCTATTCAAAATGTGCATATTTTTGCGAGCAAATATCTCATTTCGCCAAGATCACAAATCCGCAATAATTCAATTCTCAAAGGTCGTTAAATCTTTTTTCTTCAACTTAGACTCATCACTTTTATTCCAGACTCATAAAATCATCGAATTACGCCTTTTCGTATTGAAGAAGGCCGACGTAATATGCCGACGTGGCGATATTTTCAATCTACATTATTCTGCATTTGGCATCTTTATCGAGATGGGGTCGTTTTCTCGAAGGAATATTATACACTTTAAGATCGATTAAGATCAAACGCATTGTTAGTTGAAATTAAAATAATGCAGATGAGGAACGTTTGAGAACGCGAAAATGAAGAAGAGAGTCATTGGCCAGCTAATGTGAAGAATGGATTAGTGTATTGGTACATTAGTATCAGTATTGATGAATTCATTTTCGAAATGAGTCGATATGAAAATTTTGGTTTAGAGATACAGCTTCGATCTCAAAGTTTCATCTCAATGTTATCCATCAGAATAATTGTATATAATGTAAAATGTATTAATACGAAAGTGCGAGTTTGTGTTACTTACGTGAAGCCATTATGGAGAATTTTGGAACGAAACTGTAGAAAAAACGTTCGGGTAATTGAAATTAATTTTCCTGAGAGTCTCCCAACGTACTGGCGTCGCAAGCGTTGTTCGTAAGGCTTTTTAATCTTCTCCCACTATTTCGTCGCTTTTAATTACAACCAATGAAATTCACGAACGACAGCAATGACAACGAATTGATGCAATTTGAAAAGTCGTGTCTGGTGCGTCGTTGCGTTTATCCGAGAGATAATGGATTCTGTCCATTGGAAGGCAAAAATACGGTCTCCGACATTTTTTCGAATACGTAAATGCATATAAATGTGCCATAACACAAAAAGATACCTCTCTGTGGCGAAACGTGATTGAAGCAAAGAAAATGTCGGGTTATCAATGACACGTACAGTGGAAAAAACATCGATTAAATTACCTCAAGTTTATAGTTATTGAGCGTTTTAATAGATTAATTGTGATTATTAATGCCTTTATATCAAGTATTTTTTTTTAATTAATTCGCCTCGAAGAACACGCAATCGACTGAAAGAAAAAGAATATCAAACTGTCTCTATATACTTAACCAACGTGGCGATTAAATGAAATATCAATCCTCGTCGATTCTGTAGTCGTTGCTTATTGAAATTCGGATATATTTGAGTATTATTATTAATCTATTTATCGTATTATTCATTGCACTAAGGCATAAAATCTTGGAATTTAAGTATTCTCCTTCAAAACCATTTTCTTTACATCTCGGTCGAAAGTACGTCCTTTCGACCCTAATGTCACAGCCGAAAGCGTCAAATTTGTGCATTGGTTTCGCGCCAACTTCGCCCGTGTTACAGCGGGAGAGAAAATTTTTTGCATCTATAAGACTATCGCGACTGCTGTCAGTCAATTATCATTAACCTTGGTTATTCTATACATAAACAAAGTGTATTGTTCAAACTTTATCGATGTTTCAATTGTCTCAAATGTATATCTTTCTTATAAAAAGTTGATGAGGAGATATAGATCGAAATTATCGAAATATCGAAATATCGCATGCTTTGTTTGTCGTTTTATTCGTTTCGTGATTGGTCTGTGATGAGCGTAGCCGCGAAATTCATGCGAGACTGTATTCGCGTCGTTTTTTATGCTGTTTTTGACAGTTGTCAACTTGTGACATTAATCGCGGTTAGCAAAGGTTATAGTTCTACGATAATTCATTCTGTGAAAAAGAAATCATCCATATCAAGCAAGCAAGAGTGCTATATTTCACAGTTGAATTTATATTGTACTGAGTGAAAATGAGGGATAGTCCGGGAGAATGAGAGTGAATAACCTAAACTAGCATTTCTTGCACATTTTTTCAAGCGAAAATTTTTCTCCCTTTCTCCCTTGCACATTAATGTTTCATAAAATTTACAAGAAATGACTCTTCGATCGGACGATCCTGCGAGAAGCGTTTTCCTTCAACGTAGTGGCAGATGAAAAGAACGATCGACAACTCCATGAAAATTTAACCACGCGCAGAGGCAGCGACTCTGAGCAAGTTGCTTCATTTCCGGTTTTCGGAAATGTTTGTTCTACAGCAATGTTGGGCGGGTAAACAGTATCGCAGGCGCAATACTACCGCTCGACGCTGGCCCGGAGAGGCTATCTTTCCGCTCTACAGCAATGTCAGGCGGGTAAACAGTCTCGCAGGCGCAGTACTACCGCTCGACGCTGGCCCGGAGAGGCTATCTTTCCGCTCTACAGCAATGTCGGGCGAGTAGCAGTCTCGCAGGCGCAGTGTTACTGCTCGACGCTGGCCCGGAGAGGCTATCTTTCCGCTCTACAGCAATGTCGAGCGGGTAAGCAGTCTCGCAGGCGCAGTACTACCGCTCGACGCTGTAGTACTCGACAGTAGTAGCAGATGAAAAGAACGATCGACAACTCGATCAAAATTAAACCACGCATAGAGGAAACGACTCTGAACAAGATGCTTCATATCCGGTTGTCGGTTATTTAGTTTCAGTTTTTCCCCTTAAGGGTAGCGGCAGACGGAAAGAACGATCGACAACTCGATCAAAATTTAACCACGCATAGAGGAAACGACTCTGAACAAGATGCTTCATATCCGGTTGTCGGTTATTTAGTTTCAGTTTTTCCCCTTAAGGGTAGCGGCAGACGGAAAGAACGATCGACAACTCGATCAAAATTTAACCACGCATAGAGGAAACGACTCTGAACAAGATGCTTCATATCCGGTTGTCGGTTATTTAGTTTCAGTTTTTCCCCTTAAGGGTAGCGGCAGACGGAAAGAACGATCGACAACTCGATCAAAATTTAACCACGCATAAGGGAAACGACCCCGAACAAGATGCTTCATGTCCGGCTGTCGGTTATTTAGTTTCAGTTTTTCCCCTTAAGGGTAGCGGCAGACGGAAAGAACGATCGACAACTCGATCAAAATTTAACCACGCATAGGGGAAACGACCCCGAACAAGATGCTTCATGTCCGGTTGTCGGTTATTTAGTTTCAGTTCTTCCCCTTAAGGGTAGCGGCAGACGGAAAGAACGATCGACAACTCGATCAAAATTTAACCACGCATAGGGGAAACGACCCCGAACAAGATGCTTCATGTCCGGTTGTCGGTTATTTAGTTTCAGTTTTTCCCCTTAAGGGTAGCGGCAGACGGAAAGAACGATCGACAACTCGATCAAAATTTAACCACGCATAGGGGAAACGACCCCGAACAAGATGCTTCATGTCCGGTTGTCGGTTATTTAGTTTCAGTTTTTCCCCTTAAGGGTAGCGGCAGACGGAAAGAACGATCGACAACTCGATCAAAATTTAACCACGCATAGGGGAAACGACCCCGAACAAGATGCTTCATGTCCGGTTGTCGGTTATTTAGTTTCAGTTTTTCCCCTTAAGGGTAGCGGCAGACGGAAAGAACGATCGACAACTCGATCAAAATTTAACCACGCATAAGGGAAACGACCCCGAACAAGATGCTTCATGTCCGGTTGTCGGTTATTTAGTTTCAGTTTTTCCCCTTAAGGGTAGCGACAGACGGAAAGAACGATCGACAACTCGATCAAAATTTAACCACGCATAGGGGAAACGACCCCGAACAAGATGCTTCATGTCCGGTTGTCGGTTATTTAGTTTCAGTTTTTCCCCTTAAGGGTAGCGGCAGACGGAAAGAACGATCGACAACTCGATCAAAATTTAACCACGCACAGGGGAAACGACCCCGAACAAGATGCTTCATATCCAGTTTCCGAAAATTTTTGTTCTACAGCCATGTCGGCACAGTACTACCGCTCGATGCTGGCCCGGAGAGGCTATCTTTCCGCTCTACAGCAATGTCGGACGGGTAAACAGTCTCGCAGGCGCAGTACTAACGGTCGACGCTGTAGTACTCGAAAGTAGTGGCAGATGAAAAGAACGATCGACAACTCCATCAACGTTGAACCACGCATAGAGGAAACAACTCTGAACAAGTTGCTCCATGCCCGGTTTTCGGAAATTTTTGTTCAGTTTTTTAAAAATTCCTTGCTTTCCACAATTTGCTATTTATGCCGAATTATAATGTGTTCTCTAGGGGTCTATACTTAATTCAAGACGGAGCGCCGCAGGCCTAAAACGCAGACGGTCGCGCGCGTGAGCGCGCGTCTCTTGTCCCTAGTATATTAAAAATTGCCTTGAATGAAAGAGTAAAAGTGAGTGTAATTGTAATAAGCGAAAAAAAATGAGTGAAATGACATCAAGAGACGAATCAATCGATGAAGAAGCGATGTTACATATACATTTCCAAAGAAGTCTGCGAATCGGTACAATTTACACTATCAAGTTCAGAAGCAGCAAATTTTTATTATTCATGATCAAACAAATAATTTGCGATAAGATTTAGCATAATAATTATAATTTTATTCCTTCATCAGTTAATAGTAAACAATATGAATGCTCTTTAATGATTTTGGGTAAAATAAAAGTAAATATACTTTTATAAGTTTTAATTCATTTCTTTCTGCAAATGGAATTAGATTTGCTTTGTGTCGAGGCAGGCATCGAAACCGATGGCACTCGCTTCGCTCGTGCCGTGATCGTCGTGTCCGAAATCGAAACGTGTACCTATCGTACTTTCGACCGGATATAAAGAAAAATAGTATACACCACACGGGCAGAAGTCTGACAGCCCTGAACTGCGTGTTATAATGCCCTCGGCTCGCCTCGGGCGTCATCACGCGCAGTGCAGGAATGTCAAACTTTCTACCCTTGTGGTGTAATATACTATTCTTGCGTATCGGCATGGAACGAATATTTATCTCGAGAGGCTAAAAAGCTTTGGCTAAATCGTGCCTTCATTTTTGCTGAAATTAGCTTCCAACGCGAATAAAGTTTCTTCTTACATTCGACAGAGACGAAAAAAAACACATATTTTCCAATGTATAAGCGAAAATCATAATTCGACTGTACGCGTGCGTCGATAAAACACTTGATTTTTTTCATCGACGAACAGGCGAGAAGAATGTGTGTAAACTGCATTGCCGAATGCTGGTTAGCTGGAAGAAAAGAAACGGTTAATTACCTAAGATTTCTCTACATTACTCCCCCTGCTTGCAATATCATCTGTTATATATTTTTTGTTTTTGTATTTACCGCAGAGAACTTATCCAGCGCGATATTCGATTCCTTTCTTTTTTACCGACAGAGTATACACCGCGAGCTACACGCGCAAAACAGAGAAAGCGCGCCAGCACGCAAAGGTCTCCATCTGTATATAAAAATGACAACTATACCGTACACACATTGAGGTTACATACCGAAGCGAGTCTACGTGACACGAAAATTTTACTCCACAATTATAATGCTTACACAGAGTGCGCTCTGTGTAAGCACTAGCGGGGTGTAGACAGTAGAAATATAGAATAAGTATTTTAAGAGAATAAAAGAAATATCATTTTTTGTATTTCCTTATCATCCCAGTGATATGCGACAAGGGTAAATACGCGTTTTTGCTACTATCCAAGCATAGGGGAGTGAAAGTCGCGTTAAGCAGCGCATATCGTTACGAACGAGGCTCATAGGTTATATGTTCGTAAAACAATGTAGACTCCAGGATGTCCGTAAGGTGCGGTGCAAAATGTGTTTGAAAGGGCGATACAGAGCTGGCAGAGTTGAATAAAATGTCATTCTTCCAGCGAAAATTCGACGGTCGTTCATCAATCGTTGAAGAATTTACAAAATCCTAATACACAGCTCAGAAATCGCAAAGTGCAACTGTCAAACGCGAGAAAAAGAAATTTCAGTGTGGCAAAATTCGATCGAGATAAATCATCGAACGATCATCGATCATAGAACTTGTGAAAAACCGACATAAATATCGGGACGCAAAAATAAATTATAATTGCGAATTACGTGGTGGGGAACGCGGGGAGAGGGGGGAGAGGAAAGTCCGGCGCGACACAAAATTGTTCACGTTCGACGTTCGACGACGACGTCGGTCAGCGTGACGATGATGCGAGGCTGTGTGAAACGACGCCGTGTCGTTCATCTAATTATCCTCGAGTACTCATGATTATTTAATCATGGCCAATTCGCGAATTACAACCCGTCATTAAACGTAAGAACGTTTTTGTGATTAAAAAGAGAAAATAAACGACGGATGATTCGTTGATTCGAGAGAGCGATGCAAGTGCGATAAAATTGAACTACGAGAAAGGGTCGGAGGGGAGTTTTCTTTGTCAATTTTTTCTCCATCGTGAAAGTGACTGAAACACCCACCTACGCGGGTATTTCACGCGGATCGTGTGTGTGGCTCAAGTTTCGCGTACTTGCGGTGACTTATCAATTGTCGCGAATTACCGTGTGTGTGTGTATATACATATATATATATTATACACACTGTATAGCAATTATTATTATATATGTGTGTATACAGTGTCTGGTGTCGTTTATATACATACATACGCGTTATACGAAAGATTCCGGGCGAGTTTTCACGCCCAGGTGTGACAAATATGAGGTGATTGGTCTACGCCTCCACGCCGTGTATTTCATTGCGACCCACTGACGTTTCTTTCATTTGCGAACAGTTTTTTGTTCATCTCTCCTCTTCGTTAAACGGCAATAGGAGAAGTATCAATTTTCGTTTCATAATCGGTCATTTCCGGCCAGCGGGGAAAAAGGAAAACAACAAAAGGTTCATTGTGTTTTGAGGTTAGGTGTCGAAGAGTCCTTCTCGGGCTGCGCCGTCGACGAGCATCGACGACGGCGCGGGGACGAAAAGTTTACAAATTTTCTTGCCGAATTGTTTAGCAACAATAAAAAAGAAATCGTTTTCGCGTTGCCGAGTGGGGGGAGGACGGAGTTGGGGCGGAAAAATAATCAAGATGGCGGGTTCATTAACGTGGTCGTGCACTTGTTGCCTGAGATTCAAATTCAGCCCTGAGGAAATCGAGCAGCGTTACAAGAGTCAGGAAATCGACAGGATGCTGGAGAAAGATAGGCAGACTTTCAGGCGACAGGTGAAACTTTTGTTGCTCGGTGCTGGCGAAAGTGGAAAATCAACGTTTCTCAAACAGATGCGAATTATTCACGGTATCAAATTTGAGGTTGGTACGAGATTCGCGATCCTTTTTCATTTTCGCTATTTTCCGACATGTACCGTGTGAGATTGTTCTTCCCTTTTTTCTCTTTCATCTCCGGTATATTTCCGAATTTTCATTGATTCCTTGTGTTTTCAAAATTTTCCCCACTTTGCTCGCATTTTCTGTTGTTTCGCCGTCGGCGTCAATTGCTGATCGAGGAATTTATCGTACACATTCAGCGTTACTTTTTTTCTGAATTTTTCAATCATTTGAACAGTTTATTCGTCGATGAAAAAATATTCAGAGTATTGAAACTTTGATAACTTCTTTCAGCCGGAATTGATAAAGGAGTATCAACACGTCATCTACCAGAATATCATCAAAGGTATGAAAGTTTTGGTGGACGCCAGGGACAAGCTCAACATACCCTGGGAAAATCCAAAGAATTACGACATTGGTTATCAATTGTTGAAATTCGAAAATACAATGATTTTGGACGCAAGATCGTTCTTGCATTACGTACCTTCGCTCCAGAGCTTATGGAGGGACGCGTCCATAAGAAAGGCCTTCGACAGAAGAAGAGAATTTCAGCTGGTAATATGTTTTTCGAATATTAGGATGAAAGTCCCGAAAATTACAAAACGTGAAAGAAAATCGTAAAACGCGACCAGTGAGGGAGAAAGATTAAATAGACGGAAAAAAAAATAACAGGCGAGGGTGAAATGTGTCGTGGATTCGTACGCGTGGAATTTTCAAACGTCTTTACGTTGTCGTGTGTAAACGTCATTTCTGCCACGATCATTCTCGCCCTTGGTGCCGTAGAATCCATCAATTTCGATTCGATACAGTGCATATCGCAGCTTGGCGTTGATTGTCAATGCCCTTGTTGCTCTTTAAACAGACTTTTTTGAAATAGTTTGATTTTTTCTCAGAGTTTTCGAATTTTCAAAAATAGTCAAGCAAAGATAGCGAATGACGAAGAAAAATTAAACTACAGTTCGTAACAGCCCGAAATGACACTGAATGTTTCGAAATGTTGATATTTCTGTATTTTTTATCGAAAAAATATTCCACAAAAATTCTTTAACAAGAAAAAGACGTTGAGATACAGTTTATAAAGAATTCGATGTAAAAAGAAACATTCCAACTATTTGTTTAAAAATTCCATTTCCGTTCTCTTTTCGTTTTATTGCTCAATAAACAACGGCTAATCCCGCGCAATTGCGTTTATCTCGGAACTTTTCGTTTCTTCCGTTTGCACAATGATTTGCTCGTTTAACTCTTCGGGAATTGAGAAATTTCGTCTATCATTGCAGAGTGACTCGGTGCAATATTTTTTGGACAGCCTCGACAGGATCGCAAGAGTCGTGAGTATAACTCGTTCATCTATTTTCTTTGCCTCATGAGTATATGCTTACGAAAAAAAGACCATTTTCCTTGAGAATTTATCTTCCGCGGAGTTGAAATAAACAAACGTAGCGAAATAGCGAAACTAATTGTAAGATTTTCCTCCCTGCTTTCGTTTTTAGGAGTACGTTCCGACGCATCAGGACATATTGCACTGTAGAAAAGCGACCAAGGGAATATCAGAATTCGTCATACCGATAAACAATATACCATTTTTGTTCGTTGACGTCGGCGGTCAGAGATCCCAGCGGCAAAAGTGGTATCAGTGCTTCGATTGCGTAACCTCCATATTGTTTCTCGTCTCGTCCTCCGAATTCGATCAAGTTTTACTCGAAGACAGGTGAAAAATTGAAAAAATGTATCACTCGTTCGGCGATTTATTCAAAAAGCAACTAACTTTGCGGTAGAAAAAAATTCAATTTCCATTTTCAATTACGAGATATAATAATACCAATTCAATTATGACTAACGAGGTAGCAAATGTGCTATTAATATAGGAATAATAACGATGTAATCGACTATAGTTAATAACAAATTTCGTCATTCTCGAATTTGAATGAAAACACTGATTCGATAATAATTTTGTTCGTTTGTGTTTATACATATATTTTTTCCAACAGAAGAACCAACAGACTCGAGGAATCGCGAAACATCTTCGATACGATAGTGAACAATATGATATTCGGCGGTGTTTCGATAATACTTTTCCTCAACAAGACGGATTTGTTGGAGAAAAAGGTGTGTTCGTCGGACACGAGCGTAAGCTGGTATTTTCCGCAATTCACGGGCGATTCACATTCCATGAAGGACGTACAGAGCTTCATACTCGATATGTTCGTATCGGTGAAGAGGGATCCGAGAAAGCCGCTCTTTCATCATTTTACAACGGCGGTCGACACGGAAAACATCAAAGTCGTGTTTAACGCGGTTAAAGACACGATATTACATCGAAATTTGGAGTCACTGATGCTCCAGTGAGGAGAGGGACAAAGGGGAACGGTAGGCAAAGGCTCTCGAGGGGAGATAAGGAGAGAAAAAACATCTTCGAGAAACGACGCAAAGAAAGGTGCGAAGTTTGCAATATTGCGGCGTAGATGATGACGAGTGAGGCCCGGGCGAGGAGCGGCGGGGTGGAGGGGGGGGGGGGCGGATGCAGCGTCGAACAAAAGTCTCCCGATGATGAACTTTTTTTTTCTTCTTCTAAAGAGTAGAAATTTTATTTCGTTGAAAAAACGCGCGCGACAAAAAATCGTCGCCGTTTTTCCTACAGACACTCGCCGGAAGGAAAACAGATTGAAAAGAAGAAACAAAAGGGATCAGGATCGACGAGAATATTGATCGCTAGCGAACGAATGTTGTTCCCCCCCCCCCCCCCTCTCGCCCCCCTGAGTGCGAGGGAGGAAAAAAATTAACTGCCAAGACTTTTTTTTGAAGATTGGAGGGATAGAACGATTTTCAAACTGAGTCTTTTTTATAAAAATATTGATCACGTTGTGAGATTTCTAAATTATACACACAATAATAATAATATATCGTGTAAATAGCGACTTGTATTCTATACATATATATTTATATATATATATATGTATGTATATACACACGATTTACGTGTGTATATATATAATATGTACGTATGTATGTATATAATTAAGGATTTATATTTATGCGTTGTCCATAATTTCTACGATGATGAATTTATATATTTATATAAAAGAAACGAAAAATTCGAAAAAAAAAAACGAAAGAAGGTATAATTATATTATGAAAAAAAAAAAAAAAAGAAAACAAAACGTTATGCACGCCAATGAAAATGTCGCGTAGAGTTTTTTTTAATGCATTGTACAGATTATTATAGCTTGTTTTTTTCTACATTATTATTATTATTATTATTATTATTATCATTGAATATTAAAATATGAGATAATCTGGCGATGCTGAGATTACCGTTTTTACACGTCGATAATTTATTTTCATTGAACACGAAGCCACCGTCTGCGCAAGCTGGCCAAATTGACAAAGCGGCTATGAGGGGAGAAGAGCTTTTTTTCGCACGCACGGATCGCAGGAATGTTGCGTGAGTTTAACAGTCTGAACGTGCGAAGGGGATGTCAAATTCGTTTTTTCTTGTTTTTTACGCTAGAATCGAATGTTCGATCAAATTTGATGTTATTTCGAACGAACGAACGAGTCTTGTTTTTCGAGCACTTTTGAGCGGGGCGGGGGGAGGAGATGACGCCGCCATTTTGTTATCACATCGACGCGAACGTAAAATAGCGATGATCGAATTGTCGGGAGAATCTTATTTTTCGATAAAAATTTTTCAACGCAAGGACGCACATTCGCCACGGACTAATTACGATATATTAATATTCACGCGGTATTCGTCGAAATTGCGGTTGAATGAGAATTCGTTGAGCAACGCGCGACATAGCTGCGAAATGTACATCGCGATTTTTTCAAAGCTTCAACGACTTGGAAGCAAAACAAAATGTTGTGAAATACTCACGCGCTCTTAGCAACAAAATTCCACGTTTGTTGAGTCATAATTTGTTGGATTGTAATTTCGTGAAGATTGGCTTTCATGCCACGGTGAAATTACGTATCGCATTTCGGAAGTATCGTTGACGCGAGTGTGAGATATATGACAATATAGTTCCAAATACGGCCGTATGTATTGGCGTCAGTGCGGCGCTGCAATAAATATTATCTAAGTTTTTCCAAAAAATCGTTGTTAATCCGACTGATTTGCGTATTTAATTTTCAACGTATATTTATACATATATAATACACACACACACGTGATCCAGCAACTGCTCGAATGTCCGTTATATGGGGATAAAATGGATAATCCTTTCGCACATAAGCTACGCTGGACCTAATATTCAGGGCGTCGCAAAACTGCGATATCAATATTTTGAGGTTAGACGAAAAATCCTTCATCACTTTTCGAATCCAATTCAACAGCTGCATGTTTCTGACGATATTCTGAGCAAAGTGCTTTGTCATGTATCGTTCAGAACAGTTTTTGCATAAGAAGCAAAGGAAATTCAAAATGACAAGAAAATCATATGCTAAAATTTCCTATGTCGAGGAACGAAAGAATAACTCTTTTCGTTTCAACCGGGCCAAGGAGCAATTGGAGGAAAAAAATTTGGCCTAAAGTTTTAGAATTTTTACGCAGATTCATGTTTATTGTGAATCACTATGCATTTACATAAATATCCTCAGACACTCGTATAAAAATACTTTAGAATATAATGAGAAAAAAAAGAGGTTAAACCAAATACCAAATCCATGCCATAAGAACCAAATGAAACTTTGAACCATTTTGTGTTCAAGTTGTGTGGTGGACGAGGAAAAAAATTAAGTTTGATAGATTATTCGCCTGGATCGTATATTACGTACGTGTCAGTAAATAAGAAAATACGAAAAAACAAGAATAAGACCGTCGAATTTGCCAGAGATCAAAGCTCAAATGTGTTCGATATATGTATACGTTTCCTTTTCAATCCTTTTCTTCTTCAATCGTTAATGACCTGAAATTTCGCGACAAAAGTCGTAGCGAAAACGCCTTCGCCATTGATTTTAGTTCTTGATTCGACCGCTAGGCGTCTTTTGGTCGTCGATCTTTTTTCCCCAAAGATTGTTATTATGATTTCTGTCTTCCGGTCATTCTTTCAAAGAAAATCAGTATTACGCTACTTTTTTCTTCGTCTCTGAATTTCATACCTTGATTTGCGTTTTTGCGACATCCCCCCCCTCTCGCTCTTTTCTTTCAAACCCGAGTTTGTGACGAAAAAAATGCTTACACGGTTCTACCTTTGTCGGTACACCTGGCAGAGAAGGTTTTTTCGAAAAACTTTACAGTGCCAAAAAAGTTTTCATTGATGAAACTTTCGATCGACGATATCCATCGTTGCTACTTTATTTCTCGGTTATATATTTCGTATCTTTTCTTCGGTTTTCGTACTGTGAAAAATTATCGCCAAATTGCAACGAGATGCCCAAGTGTGTGTTTGTGAAACGAATGTTGCGCATTTTTTTCATTGCCTCATTATTCCTGTACCGTTCGTCACGTCGCTTCGGAATACGACTGAAGTTTTTCACATTCCTATACATTTTATTTGCAGCTTTTCGACCGTCGTTATGTTTCTGTCCGAATTTGCGAAATTCTTTTTTTTGTGCTTTTGTTTTTTTTACGAACGTGATACGGGATCACCGCGAAATGGCGAATGGGTTTATAGATTTTACGTTGATTAAAAGGCAGTTGTGAACGGAAAAAAGAATAAAATACTCAAGACTGTTTATTTCTCTCTCAATTTTAATGACCAATTTTCCAACAGCCGCGACATTCAAACTTATTCTTCGAAACAAAAACGGAGAAATGATAATATCGCAGACGAAATATTTTTGGACGCGACGGCGAATTTTCTTCTTCCGCCGAATGTATCACTAGAAATTGTTTATGTAAAAAATGACAAAACAAAATAATGACTGCACGGCGATTGGTCAGTTTTTTTGTATTTCATTTAGATTTAAGATTTAAGAAAAAACCTCAAGAAAATTATCGCAGAGTCGAGCAATCCGAAATCGTATACTAAATGTTTAAAGGAATGCTACAATTGTTGTATATGTATGAAAACGCATTGTACTGCTCGGGCCGTCCCTCTCCACGAAGCCTTCGGGAGCAAGAAAAATGAATAAAAACTTTTTCTCCATTAAAATAAGCGATATCTGAGAGATACTTTTTGGGGCTCAAATGCCGATAATCGTCAACGGCTGGTCAGATGGAAAAGTGTTTGAAATTGAGCTTCAAGAAAACCCACATTTTGAACAGTCTCGAAAACAGCTTGAAATTTCGAACGATGTCGATCCTTGCACGAACAATTCACACACTATTTCATACAACACCTCGTCCGAGCCCTGGCGCATTAAAAAAGGTTCGGATCAATCGGAAATTGTCGAATTTCGCATAAAATTAGTTTATCGAAATCCACTGTTACCCCTGACTGATAAAGGAGACTCGGAGGAGGTTTGAAAAGTTCACGCTGTATTATTCCACGCGATGACAGCGAGAAGCTTCTCGTAGTATCACAGACGGAATGTAGAAAATGATATAATTTTTCTTGGAGATAATAATAATAAAAATAACGATAATAAGAATAACCGAGAGAAAGCGATAAGAAATTCGTTTTGCGAGACGAAGCAATAAACGCACAATTATTCAATTAATCATACAGAAGCTTCGAGCGAAACGACATTTTTCGGCTCTTTGGGAATGAAAATCTTTTGTACGCGACATTTTTTCGTAAGTCTTTATTACAACGGATAGAAATAATAAGTTTTTTTTTCAATAATCTATATGTTATATTTTAATAACGCTTTAGGCATTTTTTTCCGTAAACGAACTGAAGTGTGTAGATATCCCGTGCCTTTTTGTATATTGTATATATTTTGTATATAAAAATATTTTACACGAACTGTAGTAGCAATGTAGAATTTCCAAACTGAACGATTTAATAAAATATGAAGAAAAATAATACAACGAAAACAATGAGATTCACCGACGACAAATTCGCCTTGACAACGTTCCCTCCGTCTAAATAAATGTGATATCCGAAAAATCATCGTTACCTGGCGTACTTAATTGCGTTTCAATCCGAAATGCATTCCCAACGTAAAACAAAAAATCCCGAAATTTCAAAGTCAGCAACGACACCGAAAATCGCCATCTCGCACTTTATTTTCGCTCTTTTCCTGCCGGTGGGGTTTCTCCTCGGCGTATTTGAACACGAAATCTTGTATCATCGATTATTTATTGGCAATTGGCGATTGGCACGATTCAGTGGCAATCTGTGTGTATATTTTTCTTTTCGTTTGTGTACAAATGTGAGAAATATTTTCCTCCTCCTCAATCTTAAATCCTATTTTTTCTTGGTTGTTTATTTTCTAATATATACAAAGTTGGCGACGAAATTCAATTCGTAATATATATATATATATATATTTATGAAATTTTTGTTTAATGATTAAATCGTAATGAATTATCATTGAAACGACGGACATTGAATATTGGATACATCGCTGAGTTTTATCAAGGGTGAACTGGAAGCGAATATCAATGATTTGAAGCAAGGTTCGGGATGAAATTATCGGTCGAAAATCATACGAGCAATTTTTTTATACGACAAGCCCCTGGGCCCTTCGACCCACCGGCTCATTGGATGGAAAAGCTCCCCATATGTGATTTTCAAGTGCCATTTTCATTCTTGGCCAAACTTTACTTCCTCAAACATCAATTTCCAAGCCACCCTGCACGTTTTCTCCTCGGACCGCTGTTATTCATATTTCCATCCATTTTATCCTCCCATAGTGATACTTTCCACGTTTCTTTTCTTTCGTACTGTTTGTTTTGTTTTTTTTTTATCTAAACATCACATTGGCAAATTATGAACGTTAAACACGATAAATGTTAAAAATAATAACGTAATAACAATAATAATTATTATACGCTATTCTATAATCGTTCAAACGTGTCTCGGATATACTACAAAATATTTACACAAGTCTTTGTCATTTCTCGCTTCGTAGTTTTTCCCTCAACCTCGTCTCCGTCCATCGATCATTTTGTTTCTCCTCTTACGCTACTTTGCCGGTAAGCTTTATGACTATCGTATCGAAGGAGACGTATAAAAAGTGAAAAAAATTTTCGGCTCATACTCGAATAATTTTCTTTCATACCGTCGCGTTGTGAACGCGCGCACACACACACACACACACACGAGGATGTGGGACAAAGTTTTAATTTCGATAATTTGTTCGAAAAAAAAAAAAAAAAGAAGAGAAAATCACGTTCTGTGAATTTTCACGGACTAAGTTATCAAAGAAAAAACTTCACGAAGGAATGTAGCGTTCTCTTTTCTCTCGATATGGCAGCAATTACGTTCTCACAGTGAGAAGGCAAAATTACACTCGTTCCCTGCTTGTTTTAAATGCTAAATTCTCATTTATCGTATATATATATATATATATATATGTATTTATCTCTATATACAGGGTGAGCCAGAAATCAACGATTGTCCAAAGTTAATTCCAGCGTGAAGTTCCATGTTGAAAAGCGTCCGACCATTTTTTCAACGGACCTTTCGTCATTCGTTCAACAAAGCTTATCGACGAGTCATCCAGTGATTCGTCGGGTGAAAAAACGCCCGAGTACTCTTCGACGCTCAACTTGATTTCGCATGGAAATTAGCAATAATCGACACTTACCACCGAGTCACCCTGTACACGGGCGACAATGAACGCGGCGGAACATTCTTTTTTTTTCTTATCGTCTTTTCCAAGCTCGCGGTATTTCGTTATCTCGGTTTCGTCTCACCGTTTAAAAGAAAAAAAAAAAAAGAATCGAGAAACAGTCACGAAAATTAGGGAATCGACAAAAAAAAAATAAAAACAAATGGCGATGTCAGGATACTGAGCAAAAAAAAGTCGGGGAAGGGGGGGGGGGGGGGGATTCAATTCCTTCATTTTTTCGTCATGAATAATCAGAATTTACTCCCCTCGTTGGTTCTCTTAGCACCAATGACGCTCTTTGCGATTTTGTGAAAGAATGAAGAAAAGGAAAAAAATAACAAAAAAAAAACGGACCCCAATTTTCGACCAGGATGACGTTTTGTTTTTTTTTCTCGGCAGTTTTGTATCGCGGCTATTTACGCATTGATGTGGGAAAAATAAATGAATCGCGCAGCTTTTTTTCGACGATCTGTCGAATTTTCAGTCGTGCTGGGGAAGGGGGGAGGGTGTTTAAGGAATATTTCACAGTTCGAGCTCTTCGGCGGTCCGCGATAAGCGATGATTGTCTATTCTACGACGTTGGCTGCGTCTCACGGCGTCGGCGCGACGATAAGGCTCCGATCTGAGCCCCAGCAAAATATCCTCGAGGGCACCGTTATAAACCTCGTCTTGTTGCAGCAACTTTTTCTCCTGGACCATACGAGTTTTGTTCTTCAATTCGTTTATCACCGCGTCCTTGACGTTTAAAATCGAAATTCCGAGGGGAAGAAGAAGGAGAAAAAAAGTAGAGGGAGAAGGACAAAAGAAAACAAAAATAATTAATGAAATCAATAAAATATTAATAAAGTAAATTACGCGTAGAGTGAGAAAAAAAAATGAATTTCGCGATGGGCGATTAAATAATATCATTGAAATTGATTATCGACAATTGGTGGGATACTGTTTGGAGATGTTAGATCGATAAAATCGTTGAGGAAGTGTCGGATAACACGATAATTGATTGAAAAAATAATTGCGTTCGATGCTCGATTGGGGATGAACGAAAAATAATCGATGATTGATAGTTTAATTAATGTGGGATAACATCGATTGGGAAAAAAAAATTGATCGGTTATTGATCGAGCAAATGGTAAACGTAACTAAGTGGAATCGAACGTCAATTGTTTTCCAATAAATTTCATGTGATCGTTTCAAATTTATCGATGAGAAAAAGAAAAAAAAGCACAATTGATCGAAACGAGTGAATGTTTCGCGAATAACAGGCAAAATAAATAATATGCAAACTGTTTGTGATTCTCTGAGAACAAAGCGATGAGGAATTATCGATCGGGAAGAAGAATAATCGAGAGGCTGATGAATGAAATAATAACGAAAATTCATCGAGGGACCTTAGAAATTGACATCCTAATTACAAATAAATCGAATGACATTTATCGATCAATGCGATACTTTTCGTGAATTTATCATTCTCAATTGACTCGATGATGTAACGTATCGGCAAGACGATGAAAATATTTGAAAATACGAGTGACTTTCTCTCAAGCAACATCAACGCAAGCTTCAACATTCCATAGCGTTTTGTCGTTCGCTAGGCGCATTTTTTCGTGTCAAATAAAATTTAATTCTAATTTCCACACAGGCTTCGAATTTTCCACTGTATTTTTTTCTTTTTTTTTTTTGCGAAAATATATTTTTTCCGTCATTCTGAAGCTCCAAAGCTTTTTTCTCTCATTGTCGTTTCGAGCTGCAATAACGGAGATTCGATACTGATCGATCGAATGAAGAAATCATGGAAATTGAAATCGTGAGAAAATCCAACCGACTTTTACGTTCGTTTTATCGTCGCATAACGACAATTTTGGAATTACCGTGCGATTTATTGTTGTTATTATTACTATTATTAATTCGAAATTCATTCCTCAGAGTATCCAACCTCCGGTGTGAAAAAAAGAAGAAGTAATTGAAGACGGAAAAAAAGAAGTATGCCAAGAGAAAGGACGAGTTGAGTGAGGGATGGAAAACTTACATGTTGCGAGCGAATCGGTATTTTGTTTGTTTCTTTGTTTTTTTGTTTTTTTTTTGTTTCTCTAACAATCGTTACGTTCTGAGCTCCAGTTCGTTAAGATGCCGGTGTAACAACAGGCTCTTGTTCGTGTTACAGCAAAATTTCGGTGTCTTTTTAATCCCCAAATAAATATGTAACAAATAAGAGAAAAAAAGAAGATGAAATGATTTTTTTTTTGCTTTTCTTTCTGGTTTTGTTTTTTCAACACGAGGCAACAAAACGATAACATTCATCAACGATTATATGCGATAGCGGTGCTATCACCCAGATGGAGAAAAAAAGAACACTCGGGCGAGAAATTTGATTTTTGTTTTTCTCCTTTTCGGTTCTCGTCTTGCGATTTTTTTTTTGCTACTTCCGCTGAAAAATAACTCGAGGGAACGAATCGCGTCTCAAAGAAAGTTTGGTTGTTTTATTTTTTTCGAAAATCGGGATCTTTTTGGAAATATTCGAAAGTTGCGATATTTTACGGTTCGTAATGTATCAATTTTCAATATGTACCAATTTTCATTCGTGCAAACTTGTTATCCTTATGAACTCGACGATGTCTCATATATCCTTTTTGTATCAACCGTCAAAGCGTAACAACTGCACAATCTGCGTCATATTCTCGTGCGTAAGACTCCAATTTTTGTCAACTTTCATGCACAGTAAATCCGCTCGTGGGTATCGGATCACAACTCGCATTTATCGCGGTTGTCTCGCGAACCTCACAGCGAAAAGTTAGTTTATAAAATATCGCGAAGAAAAAATGAAAATCGTCGGACTTCTCGAAATTTCAATTTTCAATTTCCACTCGAGCTACTTTTAAGCGGCGAATCAAAGTCACCGAGGAACGAAATGGGAAAATAACGTACGCCCTCGTTTGATTTTTTGACGATCCGAACACTCGGAATTTCGATTGAATGTATTTGCCCGTTAATTTTATTTAATTTATTAATAACACCATGCTTTCTCGCGACATGCATTTTTTTAAATCGCAGCAAACCTCACGTATGAAAAAATATTAATAAGACGTATTATTCACGCTCCTAATTTCGTTCGAAAAACCACACTTTGAGTTATTTCCCTTCAAAATTATACGTCGCCCTTGCTCGCTTATTCGGCAATTTTTTCTTTTTGTAATTTTTCTTTCCATTCGACACAAACTTGCAATTATTTTTAGATGCAGCACAAACGCACTTTTTCGAGCATCGATGTTGAGTGAGAGAAAATGTCTCGTATTTTACTTTGCTGCGCAGAGAAAAAAGCGGAACGTAATGGAAAAATTTGGATGATAAAAAAAATGAAAAAAAAATATATGTATTTTCGTGATAAATGCGTCAATTGCGAGAAAATTCGAGTTTCATTGCGAACGCGATTCATGAGAAGAATATACTTTTCGTTAGTTAACCAAAGCGATGAAGAAAAAAAAAGGACGGAAACGTGCATGAAAAATGTTTAAACGAGGGATAAAACGTATGAAATTTCGCATATAAACATTGAAAATAAGTTTGAAAAAAAAGAAAACACGAAAAAAGAAACAAATAGCGTTAATGAATAAATACATACCTGCTGTTTCTTTTGATTGAGCTTGTTGCGTTTTATGACCTCTTCGGACGTGTTCAAGGCCTCGGCCGCGGCTGCTTCGAGTCTTCGTCGTTGTTCGTTCTCCTGATCCGCAGCCTGGAACGAAAATTGCGGTAAATAAAAATGACGTTTTCTTTTTTTCGCGAAAAGCCACGATTTTTTTTTGAAAACATGACCGCAAAAATAGGCAAGTTGAAACGAAAAAAAAAAAAGCATTCGAATTTCACTCGGCGAACCTTGAATGCTCGCGCGAATCTCACGAGAAGCGAGAAGAACGTATTTGCGTCCGCCTGTCGTGGACTCTCGCCGAAGAATTCGACGCACTCGCGAAAGGCTTCGCCCGCCGTTCTCGCGTCCAATTTCAAACGTCGCAACTTTTCCTCCGAGTTGTTCAAAAAATCACGCAGCACCGTATTGTGCTTCTCCTTGCCGCGTAATTCGAATTCCTTTCGCACCTGATCCATGCCTTTTTCGAGCTCGTGCACGTCCGTCGTGATATTCTCGATCGAAACTGCGAAATTTTCGAAAGAAATAATTCTACAAATTATTCGCGAATTCTCAAAATTCCGCAACAAGCGATTTTTCGAAAATTCAAAATCCGACGTTCGAAAAGTTCCGCGACATTTCTGAACGTCGGAAATTCTGAAAAACCGGAAATATTCCATGCAAAATCTTCCAAAACTGTCCAAGTGTTTTAGAGAAAAATTAGTCTCAAATTCGAGGGATTATTCGGCGAAATTTTCGTCACGCGTTACGCGAAAGTTTTGCAAAAAACGGAAGAAGCTAAAAGTGAAGAAAGAAGAAAAATGTTGATTCACCGGTCGCAGCTTTATCGATGTACATGAGTTCGCTCTCGAAATTGATGATTTCGGAAAATTTGAGCCTGACGGTCGCCACGATGTAATGCAGCAGGCACATTCGTTTGTCGGTGGATTTCGTATCCAGCAGCGTGTCCAAGCTCTGCAGCTTGAAGCCATAGGCCGGACCGCGTTTGCTGCTGTTCAAATAATTCCCAAAGGCCAATATGATCTCGAGAACGGCGCGCAATTTTTTCGAACTCTTCACCGAACTCGAGGCGGATATCACGGCGTGTATCTGAGGTGTTATCAGATGCAAATTGTCGAAAAAGTTGCCAATGTAATTCATAATTGACAGCTTCGTCGATATCCTCTCGACTTTGCCGAGTTGCATCAAAAATTTGTCCTCCTCCGTCAATAAATTAACGTTCTTCTTCTCGATTATATACTCTCGGTACGCTTTTATCTACGAAGAGAGAGAGAGTGAGAGAGAGAGAGGGGGGGAGGAGAAAAAAGAAAACGAGATTCGAATTAATATTATATTATATATGTAATGAAAATAATGTATTCTATTATAAATGGCAAATAAAATGCTGCGAAACGAAATTTCGTCGTTTTATTTTTTTTATTACTGTTAAATCGAAATAACATTCGAGACGAATCCTCGGTATTTACCTCTTGATCCGTAGGCACCATACGCTGCAACAATTCGACATTTTCCAGCGAAAGTACCTTGAGATCGAGGGCATTGACTGCCATTATGACTTTTTCCACCGGCATTTCCATCTTTCTTCGGGATATCGCTGAAGAGAAGAAGAAGGAGCATCGAATGAAATGATTGACTTTGATTTTCTCGATTGTAATTCACGATGCAGAATTTTTCCTTCGTTTGGATCTGTCTGACGATGAATTTACCAATATTTCGTAGCCTCGTGTGCTCCAGTAACGAAACGTTTTCCGGCTTTTTGAATCTTTTGCTGGGAAAGCTCTGCAGTCCGTCGATCTCATTCGTTCCGTTCGCCACATGGCCGCCAATGCCGATTTTAAATCTCTCCTCAAAGTCCGAAAAATCGATGTAGCTGTGAAGACGATCGTCGTCCAATTCGTTGAATATCGTACCGCGCACTTGATTGGGTTTCAGGGCGATCCAATTCAGGGTCGGCAATTTGTACTTCGTTTGCACCTGATTCATTAAATTATTTCATCAAAACATCCGATACAAAAACCACTGCTGGACGCGAAAGAATTGAGTCCAACGGAAATAAAATATACAGCGTGAAAGAACAAAATCTGGAATTTTAAATGTCTAATATCAAAATACAAGTTTTCATCACGATTGGTGATAAATTTATAATATTCTCTTTTTTTTAATGAAAATTTCGCGTTAACCTTGCGTTTGATCGTCATGGCGCCATCCGGTGCCTGCATCATTCCGGCAGGTGGCGGTGGTATCGGTACGGGAGGAGGAGCTCTAAAGTCCCCGGAAGTTTGCGTCGTCATTGGCGGTGGCGGCGGGCAGGGTGGCGGTGGTGGTGGCGGCGGAGGCGCCGGGGCAGGTGGAGCTTTGTCCTCCTCGCCGGGTGTCGGTAAATTAGGAACCGTCGACGATACGAAATTTTCCGAATTCGGCGATGTCGGACTCGTGCCGTTGCGCATACCGGAAATCGTCGTACCTTTCGTCAGCGTTCCCGTGAGCGTCTCGAGCTCGATTATCTTGCTCTCGAGGACGCTCTGCCTTCTCGCAGAGTCCTGCCTCTGTCGTTTCAGGGCGGTCAACTCGTCCTCGACCATGCGACGGGCCTCGAGGGCCTCGACGTACTCGATCTTTATCGCGCCCAGTTCCGTTTCCAATTCGGCCAATTTCGCCAATGATTCGCGATCCAATTCCGCCATTCGATCGTGAGCCTTGACAAATGAATCAACCGCTTTTTTTTCATCTTCGCGCATTACACGAAATTAACTTCACTGGTATCGCATAATTATACGATGGAGACTAAAATATTTTTATTTCAATTGTGAGATAAAATGATATACAATAAAACGTCGTTTCATCGCAAATAATTGAGTGATCATAAAACAATTTGTCAAACAGCATGTAAATTCACGATCGATGGAAAAAAGAAATTTTTTAAAAATTGCTCGTCTATTTGAGGAATAAGTGAGAAAAAAAACTGCACTCACGTGCCCGAGCTCGTCCTCCAACTCGGCGACTTTCTCCAAAGCCGCGGTCTTCGTCTCGCTGTCCTCCATAAGGGCGGCAACGTCGAAAACGTTGTCCAGATAAGCCGAGATTTGTACCTGCGAATCGCCCGTGACAAAATAATCCGTAATTCTCGCGAGCATCGAGCTCATCAGTGTACCGAAATACTTTGTTAATTCGAGTGTCATCGTCGTCAAACTAAATGTGTCAAACTCGAACAAACGAAACGAACGAAATAATTGAATGATAATTGTCAATATCGGCACTGGAGTTTTTCCGAAATTTCTCCGTGACCCTTTAAGGGGACTCGCGCGCGTCACTTTCGTTTCAATGAAACGACTGAATTTTTAGATCGTCAAAACCAAATTGAGATGGGAATTTCAGAAGTGAAACTTTCACGAATTATCTTCTCACCAACTTCACGGTGGATTCGCGCCATGTTGAATTTCTCATCGTTGGAATGCAACGAACGAGCGATAAACTTTTTTTTTTATTTCCGTCAGCATTCCCCGATGTCACAGACACATTTTTGCAATTCTCGCGAATTATAACGCTCGGGAAAATGGGAAGAAGTTTTAATGAAAATTGAGCAAAGTCGAGCGCGAAAATCTCGTTTTTTTTTGTGTCTTCGAAACAAGTCGACTGACCTGCAAATCTTCGCTCTCGGTGTGTCGCAATTTTTCGAGATACTCGTCGAGGCCCAACTTCGTAAATTCGTACTGGAGGTGTACTCGAAAATTCATATCCTCGACCGAATGAACGACGATATTTACGAATTGCATACAAGCGACCATAAATTCGATATGAAAATTGTCATATTGAGTGAAGTACGCCATGAGGGTCGTGAATCTTCGTCTCTCCGCGCAAACCTCCTTGAAGTTGTCAAAAGCCGACAATATTATTTCGTGGCCGCCCTTTACGAGACATATCGCGGCGAGAAGCTCCAAAACGAGAGCCTTGGTTCTAAAATCCATGGAAAAGACAGAATTGTAACGCGGCGAGTTCGCGAAAGCGGTTTTTTCATTTTTTTTTTTCATTCTTACAACACGATACTGCGAGAAAAAAGAAGCGAACGCCGGAGATACATTTAGAAACGATAATTACGATGAAGTAACACCGTCTTGCTTTCATTTTATTATTTTTTTTTCACGCCTGACGGAAGAAAAGATTCGCCGATAACTTTACCTCAAACTCTTGTGAATCAGACTCAGGGCGATGCAGTTTATCGCCTCTCTGTGTTGTATCACCATGTTAAAACCGTACTGGAATAAAAACGAAAGAAAATTCGTGAGTTTTCGAGGTGGAAAATTGGAGGACAAAAAAGAACGAAGAAGATCAATGTTTTTCCTTGTGTTTGATTCATCTTCTTTTTTTACCTTGTTATTCATGATGGCGCGCATGCAAAGTATGCAAACGTGAATGTCGTCTTTTGCTTCGCCCATGTTTAAACGAGCAACGTGCCTTGATCGTCGTTTAACACCAGGACTGTCTTTGAGCTCGTGCAACGGTGGCCTCAGACATCCGTTATTTAACGATGAACTATCGGTTCCAGTGCCACCTTAACAACGAAATTCGCATACAAAAAATGTGCACACACCCACGCACGACCTGATCGCGGATTTTTTTCAAAATACATTTTTGCAAAAAAACCACGAAGCACAAAGATCTACAGATATTACGTTATCATTCTATAGGGAAAAAGAAAATCAATCGAATTGTATATTTTTCGATATTGAGACTTTGAATTGAAAAAAAAAATTCCCGCTAAAAACGTGTCGTTTTTTTTTATCGGAACGATAATTATTTTCATTGAATTGTTCGTTCCGCCTTACTCGATTGCAACTTTTCTTCGGAATTCGTTCTCGACTCGAGGAGGCGTTGCTCGTGTCGCATCATGAGTAATCTGAAGCTCAGATAATCTATGAGTGCATCGAGGCCTTGATTTTCGTCGTCTAAGAATTCTCTCACCCATCTGAAAAGAATAACCATGTATCACAATGGACGGAGAGACTTTTCGAAAAAAAACATTTCATCAATTTTTCACAACGATTTTTCTGAACATTCTCTCGCAAATTTTCATCAATTCACAACGCAACTTGACGTTTTTCGTGCAAGAAAATTCCTAGTTTTCATCGATGATAAACGTGCATTTTTTCTCTTTACGATAAACTCGTTTCGCGAACGTTAAATATCAAATAACGACGAAAGTGCGTGATTATTTCCACGCCGATATTAAATTGATCTCCGAAATTATTCGCTTAATTTTATTTCAAAAGCATCAATTCTCCACACACAATTTCTCCTCCGTTGACATCCGATTTCGAAAAAAACAAAAATCACTATCTCAATAACTTTTTCAACTTACTCAATGTGATTAGTGCGAAGTGATATTTCCAAATCGCGAAGTACCTGAGTCGAGGTCGACTCTCCGACCATTTTTCTCTTCTGAAAGAACGTAAAGAAACGATACGACTGTGTAATGGATTAGTATCTGTTTTTTTAATCAATCCTCGCCTCATCTTTTCGTGCGAAAAAGTCACGACGAAGAAACGACGAAGGAAGAAAATTTGAAAAAATCAAATCACCGAAAGAAATTCGGCAGATGTGGGAAAAAACGATGTTTTTTAGCGAGCCAAGGACTCGAGGTTTATAAATACTACAAACTGGGCAGGAAATGCTCGATGAATACATTTCCTGCATTACGAGTCACCGAGAGGCTTCTATGTATATACATGTACCTATATACTATATATATGTATATGCGATTAATGATCCGCTAAATTTTGCAACACAAAGAACAAAATCGCCTCGGGAATAATTGTTTTCCGTTCCAATTGACCGTTAATTGACTTTCCATATCACTAATTTCGATTATCCGGGATCCAAAGTAATAATCCTGTCTGATCGAAGAATATAAATGTCATGTGAAAAAAGATCGATGATCGATGGAAAAAAATCATAAAATTATCGGCAAAGTTTTGATGAACGTACCCGATGACTCCTCGAGGCCTTTGGATCGAGATAAGTTCGCAGCTTCGCGAGATAATGAGAGGGTGGATCCTTGGCCTGAACTCGCTCCTGAAACGAAAATTATTATGTCTCGGTCGTTTTATTTCCCCCCCTATTCCTGTTTGCTGTAGCTTCTCACGTTATTATTATTATTGTTATTATTATTTTTCGATTCATCCGCCGAGTTTTGATGGAGAAGAAAATTAAAAAAAAAAATCTTCGATGTCACAAAAGTGCGTGACGAATGATCGCGGTTCAATTGTCGAAGAGAGGGAGAGACCCTCTTGCCTCTCTCGAACGAGAGCCGCGTCATCCTGAATCCCCGTTAAAAATCTTCTTTATTCCGTACACACGCGCGAATACACATTATTTGTGGTTTCTCAGAAGCCACGGATGTATTTTGAGACTGAAGGATAAAGAGAAAGAGAGAAAGGACCATGGTTCTTTTTTTTTTTTGCATTCGAGTATTTTTTCGTCACAAAAAAAAGCAAAAAACGTCTATATGTACATTGCATACGTGGTAAATACGTATGGAACCCAATTTTATCGACGTCACACTGCTTCATCTCGATTTCGGAGCAAAACGGAGCAAGAATTGCCGAACGAACGATTTTTTCCGTGCGTTCTCATCAACAAAAAGGCAATAATAACCATAACAAATGATAACAACATTGCTATTATAAATTGAAAAAAAAAAAAAAAGTTTCTCACAGCATTTAATAAAGAAAAACCAAAGCTGATTCTAAAAAACACTAAAATTCACCATGGATTATTTACTTTTTGGACGAATTCATTGGTTAAGTGGTTAATCCGCCGTATAATTATGAAAAATTGCTTTTAAACGTAGAAAATTTGTTTTACTCGAGGCAGGGGAGGGACGAGAAATTTTACGACGTACTACTCAATTACGATCGAGCGTTTCGCGAAGCAATATCGAAACAAGTGAAAGTGTGTGCGAGTCTCACTGGCCAAGCTCTTTCCCCGCACCGTCACGCGGTTTTCCTCCTACGAGGAGAGGAAGATACGTATAGATGGCCATTTTAATGCAGAAATACGAAAAAAAATCATCGAAACACGGGTTTTCCCATGGAAAGCCTCGTGCAGTTGCATCCACCGAGACTTCCATTCTCGAGTGACTCACGATTTTCCTCTCGACGCCTCCGCGGTTGCACGCGCATTGTACATCCACATAATAAATTCAACGTCGTTAGAAATCAAACATCGAAGATAAAAGTAATTCGTAAGAAAAAAATGTACATCGCGTTCTTGGGAGAAAAAAAACGTAATGGCTCGAGCGGAGAAAACAAAAATTCTCATTAGAATTTGAATTTTTCAATTTTTCTAAAGCCTCCGCGATGGATGTAAAATGTTTTTCGTTTTTACTCCGATTATCGAGCAGCTGTATGCGCTTTCAGGAGGAAATACGTTTTTTTTTTTCGTTTCGTGCCTTTTCTAAAGCGTGTTTCGGATGAATTTGGGTCTCGGATCGGTTTCTTGGGCAATTTGGGTCCATGCGGATGCAAAGTGTCTCGCGCTTCGAGATCGATATCTCGCTGAGGCTCGACACGATATTTACCGGGCAAAAACAACATGGATGCACGTGCATAAATATATTCGCAGTTTCAGAGGTCGATACTCGATGTGAATCACCCTGTATATATATGATATCGCAGTTGACGAACACATGGATGACGATCAGCCCTCGACGATGGCCTACACACGTACATCGAGCGTTACTCGGCGAGAATATCGTGCGCCCATAAGTTTCTGCATAATGCATTCGGAGCATCGAACTCGAGATTCAAAGAGAAATTTTCTTCACGTTAATAATGATAATAATAATAATGATAAAATGAAGGAACGAAAAAGCATATGAAATGTCAAAGGCCTCTCGATACCCTGACATTTTCACCCCCGGTTTGCCCCCACGAAACGTAATTTTCATTTTTTTAAACAATCATAAATGATCCACTGGAATTTGACAAGATTGATGATTTTTTTTTATCTCCTCTCAGGGATGAATCGTCAATCGCGATTATTATTATTACTGATGCTACTATCGACACTGATATTCACGTGGTTGTCACTTTTTTTCGTTTTTCGAGGGGCTGTAATGGCTGTTTTGTACAGACTGATCAGGATTCGTTGCAGAAGGATGAAAAGCCTTTGAGGCACCACTCGCATGGAATCTCTCGATAAAATTCATGTCGGTTAATTTCATGTATGAAGATTATTATTATTATACATACATGTTTATCGATTATACGTCGGGCTCAAAAGCTCGCAAAACGGTTGGCCATATGCGGGTTTTCTTCCTACCCCCCCTCTCGCTCACGCTTTATTCTATTAAATGTATGGGGCATACCGTCTCACTACAGACCCTGCTTTCGTAAAAACTAACATTTTTTTCATCATCGCTATCGCATTTTTCGAGTGAAATAATTATCTAAACTAGTCTGTTGGAATGTTTTTTCCTTCGAAAGAAAAAAATTAGATTTTCTTGACGAATTGAACGATTTTCAAAGCTAGCTCAAAGACGGAAGGAATTTCCGTGTATAAATCTTTTGGTCATCTCGAAAAGATGTAAAATTTGAAAAAGACTCGAACTCGACGGCGATGTCGAATTTGACGAGGCGAAAGGAGAACGAAAATTGAGGAGAGCGAGAGGCTCGAGGGTGAATGATTTTTGCGCGTGAAATGGACCGTATCCATCTGTTTTTAAACGCCTCGAAAATTTGATCCGAATCTTTGATCGTACACGTATACATATGTGGGCTGTATCTCGCGGCGCATGGGCCGATATTAGCAGGGTCCGGGTGTTTTTAATCGAGACATTTTGAGGATCCTTTAACGAGAAAGGAAAAAAAAAGCGAGAGAGAAAAAAAGAGAGAGAGAGCACGTGTTGGTGATCGCTGAGGATTTCCAAGGCACGTCGTGTGAGAGAGGCCAGAAGGGCCGGTAACTCAAGACGGATGTAATGCAAGCCGCGCTATTATACGTTACAAACGATGTTAAAAGAAAGAGACCGAGACTCCCTTTCCTTTTTTCCGCGATGAGATGAAAAAAGTGCGCAGCATCCCTGTCCCTCATCTCTCTCTCTCTCTCTCTCTTGACTTTCACGGTACTTTCCTGCACATCTCTTCCTACATCGCGCTCCCTTTTACCCTTTCCCCGAATTCAGAGAGTTTCAGCCTGAAAGTCTTTCGTCGAAACGCGACCAGACAGGGAGAAGACTAACGGAGAGATTCGCACGCTCATTTCCACGTTTGGCTCTAATGCAACTCGACGTTGAAGCTAACCGGTGTCCTAGGTGCATCGGACATAATGACGAGGACAGATCGATGAGGAAAAATTCATTCTCCATCTTTATCTACGTGCGGAGATTAAAAAAAATCGTCGGCTCGTTTCCTTCCGCATTACGCATTTATTTCGCGCGTGAGACGGATTTCGTTCGAAATATAACATGCAGGCCGGATACAAAAGCACGCAGGGACGATGACTCGGTACCATTCGCGGGGTTATCGCTTGAGTTAATTCTATTATCTCGAAAAATAAAGAATATAGCCTTCTCCCGCGCGGTTCAAACGAAATAACTCAATGTTAAGATTGCAGAGGGGATCAAAAGCGAGAGAGACAGAGAGAGAGACAGAGAGAGAGGGAGAAAAAAGAGAGCAGATTGCGAACTCGTGCAGACGATAATCGAGGAGGATTACGTCATTCATTATTTCGCTCTCGCGAGAATAATTTTCTTCGCTCTCTCTCTCCCTCTCTCTTTTTCTCTCTTTTTCTCTCTTTTCAATCATTCCCTGTGAATGGCGGCATGTCTGACGCTGTGTGTATCGCGAGAACATTGCTCCCGTCACGTTTATGTTCCCTCGTTTTTTTTTTGCGCGCACTGACTCTTGAGACGAGAGTTTATACACATACATGCACGTTGTACTATGTTTATACATTCGTATAGATAGAAAATTGCGCTTGTAAGCTTCGTTACAGTTTCTATATCGCTCATGGAGATAAGAAGATACACTCACTTGGTCGCATATTATGTCCCACTTTTTCTCGTTGTCGTACTGCTTGAGAAGCTTCGCTTTGTCCGGTGGAAGATCCATCGACGCCTGGGGACAGCATGAAAATAAAAAATCAATCAAAACGAACCATTTTTCAACTACGAATACGAAATTTTCAATATTCATCATTATTATTATTATTATTCGTTGTTATTATTTAAAATATCCAAGTTTTTTTTTTTAAATTCAGATTTCCATGGAAGGTTTCGATGACGAGGTTAGTCAGTTTTTGGCAACGTCATTTATCATACGTGAGACTTAATTTTTTTTTTCATGAAAAAAAAATATACAGCCATTGAAAAAATCGAAGAAAGGGATTTTGATCTTCCGAAAATTGAGCGTTTGGGTGATGACATTCCGTCGCGTTACACTTAATAACGAAGCAAACGCGGATGAGCGTCGTTCGGTTCGCGTGGACTTTTTTACGAGGGAAAAAAGGAAGGGTGTGACTCGAGGGTGTGGATTTTTGTCTCTCGTTCCTGACGAGAGAAAATTCTTCGTGATTTCGTTGTGACTCGCGGAATTTTAATTAACCAAATAGCTTGACGGAATAACTTTGTAAATTTGTCGCTTTTTTCGCAGATTGTGACAAAATCGATCGAAATGAGGCAATTTTGGGTGTATATCGATGTTTTTTTTTTTTTCGGTCGATCGTCTCGTTGCGGAGAACAGAATCTTTGGAAGAATTTTGGTTTTCTCGTCGAGATAGCGCGACTGATTCATCCTTTCGAGAAAATATCGACAGCCGTGCGGTATCTTTCCCGTCGAACTCGCTTCCTCTCGTTCAACGCTCTCGCCCTTTCGCGCTCTTCCTCCCAACGCCTCTGTCCTTCGCCCGCGCACTTTCGCCCTCGGTTGCCTCCCCTTGCGCGCTCTCTCTCTCTCTCTCTCTCTCTCTCTCGCTCGCTCGCTCCCTCCTCCGTTCATTTCCCCTACATCGCTCTCGCCCCCTTCGTAGTAACGCCGATACTCCAACTTTCACTCTCAACCCTTACTCCTCTCTCGCGCGGTCATTATTCCAAAGTAGACCTTTTCTCGCGCCACTCACGCAAAGTTCCATCACCGTTTTTGCCGTTATAATTCATGTACACACAAACGCGCACGAACGACCATCCTACAGAGAGAAAAATGAATGGATTTTCGAGATCGTAAGGCAAAAACGTAGTTTCCTGCATTACCGAGGTGTCATCAGAGGGCGAAGGAATTTCCCGAGACGTGACGTCGCATAATACCGCACTTGGGAAAAAATGTACCGTGTATACGTTTATTTATTATACGTTTTCAGCCCTCGAGCCTGCGTTCGACAGGCAAACATATATTTTCTTTCGAAACCACTCTTGACACTCTATCATATTCCTGTGGATTTTCACCGGAAAAAATGACACAACGAAGGAATTTTCAATATTTTTGAATTTTGTTTACGTGACGTTTCTTTGCACCCTAAGAGCGCCATGTTATTTTGAACGGAATTTTGCTTTTGGTGGAAACGATTGGCTGAGAAAAAAAAAAGGAATTCATAGCAATCCAACGGATTATATTATTTTGAAGCGCTTTATCATAAGCCGAGCCGCTTTTGTTTCACATTGTTTTTCATGTTTTTTACGTCGCGCGTGTGTCGGCGTGACTTTGGTGAATAGCGAGGGAGGGAAAAGGCTTTCGGATGTGTTTGAGCAATCCTGAAGAGGGAGCCAGACAGGCTGGCAGAGGCAAACAGAGGAGGAAAGCAGACAGCCAGGAACAATCGATAGAGTCCGCAGGGTCGAGGGCCCTGGCCGTGGCCGTTCCCTCTTCCATACACGTGTGTATGTTTCACATACCGGGTGTCTCAAAATTCGATGCTGATTATTTTCGACCGTATTGGGGACGAAATTACAAGTCGAAAAGTCCTCTGGCACTTTTTGATCCGACGCGTCACCACTGAGTTATCGATTAATAAAGTCGGGCCAAGAAAACGCGTGCGTTAGCGCGACGCTCGCTGGAGAAGGGAGGGCGCGCGTCCGATTGGCTCAAACTTCACCGATTAATAACTCGTCAAGTTTCGACCGTACGAAAAAATACTAAAATACATTTCGAATTGGAATTTCATCCTCGATCTAAATTGAAAATATTGACACCGAGTTTTTGGGACACCCCGTATACACACGGCAAATTTTCCAATGAATGTTGATATCGATAACGAAAAGTCGGATTGAGAACGAGATTTCTCGATGAAAAAGTTCCGATGCGTTTACGTTGGACGCGTAGCCACGCCCCGCCGAAGGAATCGCTCGTCTCTGATTGGTCGAAACTCTATCGATCGATAACTCGGCAGGTATTCGTCGGATCAAAAAGTGCCTGTAGACTTTTCCACTCGGAATTTCAACCCGAATTTGATTTGACGCTATTGACTTTTACTTCCGTGACACCCTCTGCATGTAGCTCCATCTATTGACACGGCAAATACTTTTCCCTCTTTCATTGTCTCTGTGCACTTTGCACGAGGTAGCTATGACCAGAGGGGGGTTGGGGGGGGGGGGGGGTTGATGCACGTTTGCGAAGGAAAAAAAATGTTTCGTCCCTCTTTAGACATAGAGGAAAGTATCGTCACGCATCTTCACGAGAAGACGAAATTTTTGATTTTGCAGCATCAAGAATATTGAGAATCGCTTTTTGGTACAGTTTATTTTCGTTATTATGTCTCGTTATCTCGAAAAAGAGGAATGATTGAAAAAAAAGTGTAGCATACATTTTGCTTATTTTCTCGATCTCGTCATGCGCTCGCTCGGTAAAGCGTTCACCGCACCCTGGAGGTTCGTTTTTCTTTTTTCTCGTTCTTTTTCCGTTCTCTCTCGTCGATTATTATGATGAGTTAATACTCGTGTATGTGTACGGGTGGGTGTGTGCGCATGGCGAAACCGCAGAGGAATTGAACGAGAGAGGTGCGAGAACGTCAACAATGACGTCTACTTCCTGTCATTTTATATACATATTCAAATCGACATTTTATAGTTGTATAAAATAATCATTCAAAGTGTAAAATTTTTATTGCTCGACCGATGCTGACGATTTTTGCGATATTATTTCGTAAAGTGCTATTATTATTATCATTATTTACTGATTTTTCATTCAACGGAATCCACGCGATTATGACGATGACAATCATCGTTATTTTGACAAATAGACGAAAGTTTGAAACTTGAAACGAATTTTTACAAAGACTCAATGAACAAACTGCTTCATCCGAAATTAAGCACGATAAATTCACGTCATGCGCAGAGAATGACGCGCTCGAACGCGATCGACTGAGAATGACATCATCGTGCACATTTTCCATATACGTCGTGCTCTCCCTCTTTCACTCCGCGTCCTTCTCGACATCATCTCATAAGCTCCGTTCATCCTGGAGTTTATGTGCTCTCTGTGACCCTCACTTTCACGGAATTTTTTTTTCTACACACATAGCATATTTGTTCAGAGTTTATAAGGACCGATTTTTTTTCATCATTTCCAAGATAAAATGGAATGTGTGCGCGTTTAAACATGCATCGCTGAAAATCAACGGACATACGAATTTTCTCAATTTTTTCGACGATTTTTTTCTCGATTTTCATTAACGTTATTTTCACGCTCTTGCAGGAGCGGTGATTTTTCAAGTTGAAGAAATATTCGCCGCGATATCGCCAATTCCGATAATAAAGAAATATTTTATCGTACGTTCGTGGCGCACACTTTTAATTTGATTTCGGCGCGACGACACGGATCATGCATTCAAATACGATTGAAATTGAGGTAATGCACGTTATCGTTATTTATTTGCCGGAAATTGTCTCCTCTTTTGCCAGCCTCGTTGAGATCCATCACCGCGTTGTCGTCCGGACTTGGAGCCAGAGGGAAGATTTCTTCGCGAATTTTCATTAAAGTTCAATTACCCGCGGGCTTACATTGAATCAGCTTTGTTTCCGATATCTTTCGCACCATTCGAGATTCCCGCCTCCCATTTCGGTCCACTGATCCATACAGTGTCGTAAAGTCATTCGCCTTATCAAAGCGCATTGAAGCGAAAATAAAAAAGAAAAAAAGCTGCAACAACCGCGATCCACCGCACAACTACGTATGAAGTAATTATCATAAATTTCTCGCGGTATAATTATATCGCTCTAATTAATCGAGGATCGTTACATATCGCGGTAATTACAAAAATAAGACGGAATTTATCGTACTTATATCGATCGAGAATATTCATTTCGCATCTCGAGAGATAAACGCGAACGCTCTCGAGCTGACAGTCAACGAGAGGGAGCCGTACGTATACAGGGTGTCACAAAAGTCAATGGCGATAATTCCGCGACAAATTCGGCGATGGAATTTCGGATCGAAAAGTGTATGGGCACTTTTTTCATTAAACCAAATCCGGCTGAGATAACGACCAATAAAGTTCGCGACACTTTTCGACGCAAAATTTTCCGCAAACGTTAAATTCTGTTATAACGAAAAAATTCAGATCAAATAAATATAAAAACGTGTGAGAATTTACCGAAGATCGGGAGAGTCGAATTTGCACCAAAGTTGCAATTTTATTTCGGGGATTTTTGTACATATTTATATTCGCCCAATGGGGAATCTTTAACGAGTTCGTGCTCGAGTATAGCGGAGGGCCTCGTTAAATTTTGGCTCAATAATCGATCTCAAGAAACAAACGAAGAGTATGAACACCCCAACGCTTTTTTGTTTTTCGTATACGCGTTGTTTCAGGGAGGGTTGGAGGGGAGAGATTTTCAGACAGACGTTCGAGAACTGGGATTTTGTATACCGAGGGACTGAACGATACTCTCACACGCACAGACGCGCGCGCGCGCGTGTACAAGACCTGATAAAAGGGAGACACGTCTGGGGATCGTTAGCGAGGTACGGGTCGAAAGTTGGGGTTGGTTATGGCAATTTATTTATTCCACGTCTCATTCGCAAAATCCAACGTGTTTACCCTCCCCGTCGATTGAACACGAAATAAAGGAAAGTCACCGTAGTATCGAATTGTATCGATAATAATAAGGATATACAATGAAGCAACGACAATGATAATTACAAAAACAACTATTGTTATTATGGGGATTATTTATGACCGTATAATACTCGATTGTCAGTGCACTCAATTATATCTTTGGTTACATGCGTTGCTTTGGTGCAAGATATATTGGCATTATTACAGTGTGACTTAACGCAACGCTCGCTAAACTTGACGTGCAACACGATTTTGAGAGGGAGGAAAACAGACACTCGTACGGACATGCCGAGGAAAAAGCAGAGAGAGAGAGAGAGAGAGATAAAATGAGAGTACAATGACTTCGGTGAGGCATAACGTTTTCACCGTTGAATTATTTTAATCGCTGATTTATTTATGAGTGAAAGTGATTTATGAAAGGATCCCGAGAGCGAGAACGAGAGATGGGACCAGGAGATAAAATTAAAATAGTACGACGAGACACTGAAAGGAAGAGTAAGAGAGAGGGGGGTGGAGGGCAAATGAGTTTTTACGACCGACGAATACCTGCTTGAATTTGGTTGCAAGAACAAAGGTGATGACGAATTTTTTTCAAACGATTTCGACAAAGTTTTCAAAGGAAATTTTTCGAAAAAATTTCTCAATTTAAATGCAGAATTAATGTGTTTTTCCGACGCGGTGATTTTTTTAAAATCATTCGCGGGTGAACATTTTCTCGAAAGAGCACGACAACGATGAGAATTCCGGAGTGAAAGTCAGAGATTTTTTTTTATTGATTTTGTTTCGATGCTATTAATGCGAATTTTTTTTTGCGTACGAGATAAAAATTCTCGGAGACTCGATATTTTACCCCTTTTTTTACTTGGCTTTGGGGTTTTATCCCCTGGTGGAAATATGTGCGCGGTCGATTTTGCCCTCGCGGCAACGCTGCACACGGATGAACGAGCCTCCGCGCTTTTCGCATGCCCAAAGAGAGAGGATCTCGCAAAAGGGAAGCTCGCAAAAGGAAAAAAAGAGAAGCCGGGAAATAAGGGGTTGAAGCAGCGAGGGTGCGGAGGATGAAAGGCAGAAAAAAAGGGAAAATGAAATAATATATGTGTGTGTTTAACGAACGTCGTTGAAAACGCTTCGTTTCTTTTGAAAACGCGTCTGATGAACATTCGAACGGGAAAGTCTCGGGAATTATTTGCCCGCAGTGAGCTTTATGGAAAAATAAACTCCCCAGACGAGAAATTGAAAAAAGCTCGCTTCCTGCGTTGTAAATTTATTATTTGTGCTTTCGAGATACTTGGCCCTTGAGACAAGCTGCGAAAGATCGTGCTGTATGAAGTTTCGTTGAAAAATCTATATGAATAAGTCACTGGATTGATAAATACGTTTGAAAAACTACGTTCTGCTGCGCGCGTGTTTTGTTTTTGCTTGAATTTGACTGTTTTTTTGCATTTTCTCATTGAAATATCGAGTTTTCGGGAAAAAGTCGGTGGGTTTCGTGATCTGCGGAAAATTTCCGATCGAATAAGTTCCTGAAATATTGAAAATTTGAAAAAAAAAATTTCGACTCATTTTTCGCCACTTTTCCAGAATCATCGAAAAGTCGAAATTTCAAATGATCATAACTTTTTCCCTAATGAAGTTACATAGATTTTTTGGGGGTGTTTTGAAAAGCCCTCGAGTAGACTTAAACAATGGTGAAAGTTAAATGTCGATAGCTAGATTCCTTCACCCTCAAAATCGATGTTGAAAATCGGTGAAAAAGGCCCAAAGGGGTATGTATGGGAAAATTGGCGAAAATCGAAGGGCCAACTTTAAAAATCTGCCAAAAATCGAAAAATCAAGATATCTGGACAAACCAAACGGCATTTTGAAGCCTCATCAATTGCCAAGAGAATAAGCACAAGTCGGGGTGTCCATCTCGAACCAAAAAAAAATGGCAAACATTTTACTGAACCAACTCAGTCCGGCAGAAAATGACGAAAAATTTTGGATTTCAAAAATGATTTTAAATGGTCCACAACGATGTATTTCTTCCCGCTGATTACGAAACACACCGGTATTTAATCGAAAACCCAATATGTCCGTCCGAAAATGCGATAATCCGAATTCTATCGATTAATTACTATTTTCTCATTGAAATATCGAGTTTTCGGGAAAAAGTCGGTGTGTTCCGTGATCAGCGGAAAATTTCCGATCGACAAAGCTCCCGAAATATTGAAAATTTGAAAAAAAAAATAAAATTATCCTCCTTTTGCCAAAGTACACGAGTCCAGAATCGCTCAAAGTCCGCGTCATTTTTTGGGACACCCTCTAGATTTCAGTCGAGCCGGAAAATTGGAAAAACAAAAGTTTTCAGAATCGTTTCTAGTTAGAGAGTAAAACGAGACATCCCCGCCCCTGCATTGTCATTCAAATCGTGTCTATACGCGCGTATTTGCACTCTCGCGTAATCCGCATATCGCATTATGCCTCGCGCGTGCATTCCATCCTATTGTATCATCCGAGAGCTTTTGCCGCGCGAACGAGAAAACGCCGTGTAATCTCAAATGCACTTCCGTGAACGAGAAAACCATTCGCCGGTGTCTACAGCCAAGTACACTTTCATACACAAGCGTATACACACATAAAGGGTGTCTTGCTGGAAGTTTGCCGAATGGTACAACATTCGAACGACCCATCGATGCACACTCGGTCGAAACTTTTTAATATTTCGATTAAAAACAAGAAGAATAACGCCCCTTCGCTTCGCAAGAGTACATCAGCACTTTCGTAAATAATAACGCGTTTTCGGAAAAATAATTAACGTTAAACATTTTTCTGACCATATTAGAGTTTCACGCTTGAATGAATAAAAAAAAATTGGCACATTTACGAAAAGAACTTTTCGACGATTATATTAATCTTGATTTCGAAGTTTGCATCGTTGCGATCGAACGAAATGTACCCATAAATTATTCTTTTTCGTCGTCGACGTTTCGGGCTTCGACGAACATTTTTCATCGACTTTTCGAAATGATCGAAAGGAAGGAAGGAAAATGTATTGTGAATTCGGGAAAATTCAATGTGAAAAATCGAGGAAATTCGGATTTTCGTTCGAAACGAACGATGCAAACTTCGAGATCATTGTTTATCGAATACTCGTTGTACAGGCTCGTGAGATTTATTCACGCTTATTATACCGCATTTGCCCTGTTTATTCTCGTCTCGGTTGACGATTCGGGTATAGCCGAGAACCAACGAAGCGATTGACGTGTAAGCGAGGAAAATTGTCGGTTATGTAATACCGCGAGTTGTATTTTTTTTCCCCTCGGGTGTATTTTTTTTTATTTACGACATTTTTCCCAAAATACGATATGCACTTTGGCCCTCGCTCGTGTACCAAAGTTTTCTGAAACGTCGATGACGTCGTGTCGTTCATTCGTCGCGAGTTTTGCTTGCAAATTTTTTTTACAAATCGACGTTTGCGCAGGAGAGAAAGAGCAGACTTTAAGGGGGTTCGCGCGAATCTAACGGCAAACCGGAAATTCCAACTTTGTGTTATTTTGTGAATCAACCGTCTAGTCATTGAGAAAAAGGAATTACAAAAGTTTCGTGGGACGAAAACACGATCGATTTTCTTAAATTAACGATACGCAAATTCCGTACGTTTCCGGGGTTTTTTTTTCGAGTTTTGTAATTCGCAAGTCGAAAATAATGAAAACCGGCGTATAAAATAGATTGGATCGACGTTTGGCGATTATAAAATGGTGAAAAAACAACATTTTTTTTTTCAAAAGCGCGAAGTAACGTTCTCGCGGCGACGATTCGTTTTCTTTCTCGAGATACGAATGTTTTTCCATCTTTGAGTTACAAAAGAGGGATTTAAGAAGATAAGACGTTGAAATCGGGCTTTGTAATAATAATGACGATTGTCCTTGCTGTTGTTGTTGTTATTTTTAGTGGCGAAGCGTTACCCTCGTCTCTCTCACCCTTGACAGTGAGGGGAGAAAAAAAGAAGACAAAAACAAAAACGAGATCTCCGAAACGTGTGCTGACACGCACGCGGCACACAAACGCGCGCGTATCCGTTCACCATCTCGTTTATTTATAGAATTTCGGTCTCACGGGTGAGACCGATTTAGAAGAAGGCAAAGACCACGAATTACGGAGAGAGAAAGAGAGAGGGAGAGGAAAGAGAGAGGAGAAGAACGAGGAGAGTTTATTATAGTTTTCAAAAGCCTTCGAGGGATTTTCCTCTCTTTTTTGTATTCTCTTCTTAATTCGTCGTAAGCGGTGGATTTAATTCTTCTCCCGCTGCTTACAGCTCTGAATAAATAGTAATAAATCCATACAGTCTCAGAGGGACGTCGATTATTTCGTAATAACGAGAGAAAATTATATCGAAAGTATATATCAAATTTTTCGTTTTTCAATATTGCCAAATTACTTCCAATTACAATTTTACTCTGTAGTACGATTCGACGAGATTTTATTGGAAAGTAACATTTCTCGTGAAGGAAGAAAAAAAAATATGGAAATTTTCGTACACGACGATGCCGAAGTTTTCATCGTTGAAAAGCAACGAAAACGTGATGAAATTTTTCCAAGCGGTATCCCGCGATATTTACGCGTATTTTTCTTCTCGCGATTGTGAGAAATTTGCGAGAGTCAAATGCCGAGAGAACGAGAGTGAGATGATAAATATGAATATATCCATCGGAAATGACAAAAAAAAAATGATTTATAAATGGTATTTTCATTAAGTAAGTACGGTTTGCGATGGTTCCATTGAATTACACTTTTAACGATCGAAAAATAATACGTATGTACGATTAAAGGAGATTATCGAGGAATACAAGACAAAGTTGAAATCTATCGGGCACGTTTGGTCCATGGGGGAGTTTCGAACGCCGTTCGTTTTCTCCGCGCGAGGCTAAAGTCTCTGACCGAACTGCTGTGAGAAATAAAGGACGAGAGACCCGAACCAGCCTGAGCGCACTGTCTAAATCACACACGCACACAAAGGCACACGGATGCACATACGTATGGGGCTTTTCAGGTAAAACGAAACGAACTCTCATCGAGCGAATCGATGACGAACTTTTCGCAATTTTCGTGACCGCAAAAAAGAGAGGAAAATATTCAACGTTTTTCCAAAAATCGAAAATGTTTATAATGACAATTTAATCGAACTTCAATTACGCTTGAATCGAAAACTCGAATTGAAAATTTCACGACGCAGTGAATCGAGCAAGGATCTTGAAACTTTTGTTAAATTCTCGATTATTATTTACTATCGAGGAACATTTTTGGATTTTCTTTCGAAGCAAAAAAAGCTTTGTTATTTTGGAAAAATGTCGGTGTTGGCGATTGGAATGTCAAAATTGTATCGGGATGAACATATGTAAATGAGAAATAAAGAGATGAACTGTTTTAATTCGAAATGATAGAAAAAACAGCTGCTACGATTTTTCTCAGAACGCCCCATACATGTCCATTTAAATACACATAAATGCGTATTGATATGCATGTGCAGACCTGGCGTAGTGAATTACATGTACTTTTTTAGTGACGTTGCTCGCTTCGACCCAACATCTGTAGTAGTCGGCGTATAAATGTATGGGGACTTTCGAGAAAAATTGAGCCGGCGTCGACGATTTTTTTTTAATTCAAAAAAATACATCACATGTCCAAAAATTTTACAAAAAATCAATGACTCATGGAAAAAGAAACAAATCGTTCGACTTGTTTAAATTTGCAATATTTATATATTTATTTTTGGATTTTTGGACTCGTGTATTTTTCGAGAATCGAAAAAAAAAATTATACCAACGCCAGTGATAATTCAGTCACATTTTTATCAAGCAACTTCGTTTTTCAATAGGATTTTTTGTTTGTTTTTGAATCAAGGATAACCGGAATTACAAGAGCAGCGTGAAAAAAAAAGATTTTGCACGGAAAGCCCCATGGAACACGCACCCAAATATACATATATGTACGTGCACGTAACTACCGAAGTTTATATTAATATATCGAGTGATTCGTGTGTGTTCGAAAATCTCGTGTATCGTGGACATGGTCACAGAACTCGAGAGCTCTTGTTGGCCAGCGCTCTCAGCTTCTCTCTC